>CM062297.1:312057894-312546857 GCA_031216915.1 Pictodentalium vernedei | reverse complement strand
AGGCTACACTGTCAATCCTTGAGAACCTCAGGAGTGACAAAAATAATCTGGGCATCATGCCTTTTCTTCAGTTGATCATAAAGTAAAATGTTAGAGCTCCCATATGAAGCCCCTTGATACAACCTATGTGGATTAATCTTAGTTACACAACTCTGGAGGGTACTGAATACAAAATTTTCAATTCTTCAGCAAAATGGCCAATTCCGGCTCCCATAAGGAGCCCAAATATAAACCCAGGATCTCGATTTGAAACACAGTTGAATCTAGAGATGTTGTATACCAAATATGAAACATTCTGACTAGTGGATCTGAAGAAGAAGATTTTTGAAGAAATTCCCTCATATTGTTACTAAGTTAAATTTCTGGTTCCCATATGGATTAATCTTAGTTACACAACTCTGGAGGGTACTGAATACAAAATTTTTAATTCTTCAGCAAAATGGCCAATTCCAGCTCCCATAAGGAGCCCAAATATTAACCCAGGATCTCGATTTGAACACAGTTGAATCTAGAGATGTTGTATACCAAATATGAAACATTCTGACTAGTGGATCTGAAGAAGAAGATTTTTGAAGATATTCCCTCATATTGTACTAAGTTAAATTTCTGGTTCCCATATGGAGCCCAAATATTAACCCAGGCACTCGAATTGAACAAACTGGAATCTGACCCACCCACCCACCCCCCAAGAGATGTTTGTATACCGAATATGAAAGCCTTCCGACTGGTGGATCTGAAGAAGAAGATTTTTAAAGAAATTTCCTCATATTGCATTAATTTAAATTTCTGGTTCCCATATGGAGCCCAAATATTAACCCAGGCACTCAAATTGAACAAACTGGAATCTGACCCCCCCCCCCCCCCCCCACCCCCCCCCCCTCCCGCCTAGAGATGTTGCATACCAAATATGAAAGCATTCTGACAGGTGGATCTGAAGATTTTTTTTAAATTACCCCCATAAAGAACAAAGTTAAAATTTGGGCTTCTGTAGGAAGCCCAAATATTAACCTAGGGACTTGGTTTTGAACAATCTTGAATCTGACCCTCACAACAATGATGTATACCAAACATTAAAAGATTCTGACTGGTGGTTCTGAAGAAGAAGATTTTTAAAGAATATTCCCTATATTACGCTATGTTAAAAATTTGGGGCTCCTGTAGTGAGCCCAAATATGAACCAATGAGCTTTATTTCAACAAACTTGTATCTGACCCCCCTATGAAAGCTGCATACCAAATATCAAAAGATTCTGATGATTGGTTCTGGAGAAAAGATTTTTTTTAATTTTTGCAAATATGCTAACTCAGCATTTTTTCGATGTCCATTACAGAACACCCTAACATAACCCATGGCAATTTTTTTTTACCATTCAATTCTACTGGTCCTAAGGATACTTCATACCAAAAAACAGCTCTCTGTTCCGTGTGGTTTGGGAAATATGGGTGTTTGAAAATATTTCTATTTTTAGCTCCCAGGGTTCCCATGGGGATGCAGGAATTCTGTTTTTTTGCATGGGTCAAGTACTTATGACCCAATAATAACCACATACCAAATTTGGTTCATACCGGAAAATGGGTCCAGAAAATAGAAATTTTGGGCCAAAAATCTTACCCCTCCCATTACAAAGCCAAATATTGCTTCACGAACTTCGTTTGAACAAACTTGATTCTACACCTCAAAAGGAAGCTTCATTGCAAATATCAAATCACTGTACACCCTGGTTCTTGAGAAGATTTTAAAAATATTTTGAGCATTTTCCCCCACTCCCTCCCTATGGGGCTGGGCATGTTGAGTTGAACAAAAATGCAATGCCCCTTTGGACCATCAATCACACAAACTTTCACTTGAATTGGCCCAGTGGTTTTGGAGGAGAAGACCAAAACATGGTGTTGACAGATGATGGACGGAGAGCGATGAGATTAGCTCAGCTTGACTTGTCAAGATGAGCTAATAAAATAATACACATAAATCAGTACGTTGTCAATGTAAACAATGTCAATAAAAAACGGAAACAAGACATCAGGCACACAAAAAGTCCCAAAGGTCAGTAACAAATTTAAATGCTACCAGATGCAATGCGAGATCTTCATAAAAGAAAAAACGATAACATCAGATAGATGATGCAAGACCTAAACGACCTAACACCCCTGGGGTGAGGACGTAACCATGGGGATCAACAAAATAACTATTCTGTAATAAATGTTAAACTCCCAAGAAATTTAATAAAATATTTCAATAAAAAATAGCCAAAAAGCTTAAGAGTTTAAGAGGAAGGGTTCATGGAAGGATAGGGGAGGAATACTTAACTAGAGGCTCAAGAGAGCCTAAAATGCTCACTTGGACCAAGCTGTCCTAAACTGTAAGGGTTATGGGTATGGAGAAAATGTAATCTGAATAAACCATATGACAGAGTCGCCAGCAATTTTTTTGTCCAATTGTTTCAACTGCTCAGAAGAAAGCTTCATACCAAATACAATTTATTTATTTATTTATTTATTTATTTATTTATTTATTTATTTATTTATTTATTTATTTATTGGTATTTAGGGTCACATATTTCTGCACAATGGCTAATCATGACCATGACAGTTTTACTGGTGGAGGAAGCCGGAGTACCCGGAGAGACCACCGAGCAACGGTGAGCAACTGTCAGCTCCCCAACATACTAACTCCACACAAGCAGGGTTAGCATTGGTTGAAGACAAGTGCATCATCAACGTGCAGTATGCCTTAGTACACAGCGCACCGTGCCCCCACATGGGCAATGGGGGGTGAAATGTCTTGCCCAAGGACACAATGCGGTTGCCACAGGTGGGGTTCGAACTGAGGACCTCTTGGCTTGCAGCCTGCACCTCTACCTACTGAGCCACCGCACCCCCCATACCAAATACAAAATCTCTAGTCCGTGCAGTTTGGGAAATATGGACTTTTAATTTTTGTTCTATTTTTAGCTCCAGGGGTTCCCATGGGGAACCGCGAAAAAGTTTGGGGG
Organism: Pictodentalium vernedei; assembly: GCA_031216915.1. Classification (NCBI taxonomy): domain Eukaryota; kingdom Metazoa; phylum Mollusca; class Scaphopoda; order Dentaliida; family Dentaliidae; genus Pictodentalium; species Pictodentalium vernedei. The sequence continues at coordinate 312,543,865 of CM062297.1, read as the reverse complement.
CATGAATGAAGTACTTAGGGTCAATTAATGCCACATATAAATTTGGTTCAAATCGCTCCATTGGTTCTTGAAATAGAAAATTTTCAGGGGAGCTCAAAAGTGAGCCCCCAAGAGAGCCCAAATATTGTCCTATCAACTTTCTTTGAACAACTTTTAATCTTGAACACCAGAGGAAGCTTCATACCAAATATCAAAGCATTCCCACTTGTGGTTCATGAGAAGAAGATTTTTAAAGAATTTCATCATATTTGGTCATAAGACCACGCCTAAAAAGGGCGGAGACCCCATTTGAACAAAACTATAACAGAATACCCCCAAGATGATGTGGCCCATATATGTTTCAATTTGGCCATTGGTTTGTGAGGAGAAGATGTTTTGTAAAAGCTAACGTATGATGGATGATGGATGACGGACTATGGACGATGGACGACGGACGTCAAGTGATGGCAATAGCTCACACTGACTTTCAGTCAGGTGAGCTAACAAACAGTGGATTAATCATTAACAATGAAAGTGTCAATGACATTGTAGCTCAACTTGTTTAAGACATGTACATGAAAAGTATGTGACACAGCAATGACAAACATCTAGGTAATGACCTGATAACAAAGGCACATGTAAAGTATTGTAACGGTCTGTACATAAATGCTGACCGTAGCCTGTAACAAATATATAGGTGAAGTATTGTAAAGGTGGGGTGACAGTTAGATTGCTAAACTAGAAGAGAAATCTTTGAGTCCCAGAGTGGGTCTGACTGAACCCAAAAATATTTGTTCTCATAGCACAGTGATGATAACAAAGGCATCCCAAAACACACTCATTCCTGTCACAAGGTGATAACAAAGATACCCCAAGAAGTTTTGTGAAGATCGGTTCATAAATACAGACTCTAGCCCGAGCCGTATTGACATGTGCACTTACTGGTATAAGTAGCTCTGAACAAATCAAAGTTCATCTAATTTGCATAATTTCTGACCGAGAAATAAACCCGTATTATATGTGATGTATTCCATGTTACTAAAAATTTATTCAAATCAGAACTTTCATACAGAAGTTCTGTACAAAAAAACTGATTGCACTAATTGTGGTACAAAATGGCTGCTGGCAGCTGCTGGCAGCCATCTTGAATTTTGGACCGCACCCAAAACACTCGTTTTCATCCCAGGGTGATAACAAAGGTACCCAAGAAGTTTCGTGAAGATCGGTTCATAAATACTGCCTTCCAGACCTAGCTGTATTGACATGTGCACTTACAGTGTATAAGTCGCACTGGAATAAATCAAAGTTCATCTAATTTGCATAATTTCTGCACGAGGAAAAAAACCTGTATTATATGTGATGTATTCCATCTTACTAAACATTCATACAAAAATTTGTTCAATCAGAACTTTCATACAGAAGTTCTGTGCAAAAAACTGATTGCACTAATTTTGGTACAAAATGGCTGCTGGCAGCCATCTTGAATTTTAGACTGCACCCAAAAACACTCGTTCTCGTCCCACGGTGATAACAAAGGTACCCAAGAAGATTTGTAAAGATCGGTTCATAAATACAGCCTCTAGCCTGAGCCGTATAGAAATTGTGTACAAAAAACTGATTGGACCTAATTACGGCACAAAATAGCCACAGACAGCCATCTCGAATTTTGAACCGCACCCAGAAACACTCGTCCTTGTCCCAAGGTGATAACAGAGGTACCCAAGAAGTTTTGTGAAGATCGGTTCATAAATACAGTCTCTAGCCCAAGCCGTATTGAAATGTGCACTTACTGTGTATAAGTAGCACTGAATAAATCAAAGTTCATCTAATTTGCATAATTTCTGCATGAGAAAAAAACCTGTATTATATGTGATGTATTCCATGTTACTAAACATTCATACAAAAATTTTTTCAAATCAGAACTTTCATACAGAAGATCTGTACAAAAAACTGATTGCACTAACTAAAATACAAAATGGCTGCTGGTGGCCATCTTGAATTTCGGACTGCACCCAAAACCACTCCTTCTCGTTCCACGGTGATAACAAAGGTACCCAAGAAGTTTTGTAAAGATCGGTTCATAAATACGGCCTCTAGCCTGATCCGTATAGAAGTTGTACACAAAAAAATGATTGGACCTAATTTCAATACAAAATGGCCATTGGCAGCCATCTCGAATTTTGGACCGCACCCAGAAACGCTCGTTCTTGTCCCAAGGTGATAACAAAGGTAACCAAGAAGTTTCGTGAAGATTGGTTTATAAATACAGACTCTAGCCCGAGCCATATTGAAATGTGCACTTTCTGTGTTTAAGTAGCACTGAATACATCAAAGTTCATCTAATTTGCATAATTTATGCACGAGAAAAAAACCCATATTATATGTAATGTATTCCATGTTACTAAACATTCATACATAAATTTATTCAAATCAGAACTTTCATACAGAAGATCTGTATTAAAAACTGATTGCACTAAAATACAAAATAGCTGCTGGTGGCCATCTTGAATTTCGGACTGCACCCAAAACCACTCCTTCTCGTTCCACGGTGATAACAAAGGTACTCAAGAAGTTTCGTAAAGATTGGTTCATAAATATGGCCTCTAGCCCGAGCCGCATTGGCACCTGCAGTTACAGTGCTAAAAGTAACACTAAATAGATCAAAGTTAGTCTAATTGGCATTATTTCAGCACGAGAAAAAAAACCTTCATTATATGTGATGTATCCCATGGTTCTAAACATTCACACAAAAAATGATTCAAATCAGTGCTTTCATATGGAAGTTCTGCGCAAAAATCTGATTGCACCTAATTTTGTACAAAATGGCTGCCAGCGGCCATCTTGAATTTCAGACTGGATACGGCCTCTAGCCCGAGCCGTATAGGCATTTGCACTTACAGTTCTGAAAGTAACACTAAATAAATCAAAGTTAGTCTCATTTGCATAATTTATGCACGAGAAAAAAACCTGTATTATATGTGATGTAACCCATGGTACTAAACACTCATACAAAAAATTATTCAAATCAGAGTTTTCATATGGAAGTTCTGCGCACCTGATTTTGTACAAAACGGCTGCCAGCGGCCGTCTTGAATTTTGGACTGCACCCAAAAACACTCATTCTTGTCCCACGGTGATAACAAAGGTACTCAAGAAGTTTCGTAAAGATCGGTTCATAAATACGGCCTCTAGCCCGAGCTGTATTGAATTGTTGACGGACAGACGGACGACTGGCCATGGCATAAGCTCAAATTTGACTTACGTCAAAGTTGAGCTAAAAATGATGTCAGGCATATGTCCCGAAAATGGGAAACATGAGATAATTTTATAATTATTATAAAGTTACAGCCCTGAACATATAAAACCACCGTTGTACACTTCATTCATCCAATAACAGCCTTGGATCCACCAATTCTGGACTGATTCAGCTGTGACGTTCAGTCTATCACATCTGCGTATGCAGATGACTGGACCGACCCAGCACCGTTCGACAGCTCACCACCAGAGTCTGCGGAAGGCTGCTCTTGCACTTGCTGGGATGCTGTGACAGCAAGCCTGTTACCGAGGCTTGAGGAGCAGCGGTCTTCTGTTTTTTCTGCCGCTTGCTGCTCCTGGGACAAAGATCCGGAGATAAATCTCTTCTCCGAACATCCCGATGATCGAAGCCTCAAATCGCTAGCTACCGGATGGTCCGATTTCACGGACAATGACTGGCTCCGTCTTCGCGCTGCTGGCTGGATATCTGAAGTCGGGTAGCTAGCATGCGGTCGCGCATGCTTTTCTAACGTAGACGGAGCGTCCCGGGCGCCGGGTGCGGACGTATGCTCCGGCTCATGCAAGTTTCTCAAAAGAACTTTTGACCCCAAATGTTGTTGGGTTAGAGAGGGGCCTTTCCCACTCACGGTCTTGTTAGAATTCGCCAAGCCTCCCTAAAAGAAACTTGCTGACTTCCTCCCTATATCCGTCGTCGCTGGGTGAGCTTTTGATTTTGAGGTGCTTGCTCTACCCAAATGTACACTTCCTTTGACCGCAACGGACTTACCTGATGTCACAGCTCCCATGGATGGAGTAACTGCTTCCCCGGTGGAGCTAGCTGCTTGCAAGGGATTAAGAACACTAACTGGAGGCCTTATCCCTTGCTTAATATACATGAGCACCTCGCAGCTGGCTCTGTTTGCTCATCAGAGCATGACGACGGTAGCACACTTTGGATGGGTGTCACAATACCATCACTATGTTCTTATTCCTCTGAAAAAGAAACTGATAAACTCAAATTATCTTGCGGTGTGAGTTCCGGCAGAGGAATCTCACTGCCAACAACGTACCGCGACACCTGTCTCCAACGTTTGTCATCCCAATGTACACATGTGGGACAAGAATCTGCAGGCGTGCATCGACTACAGGCAAGGCAACAAGCATGTAAATCCAAGGTCGACTACCTCGCCTTGCGTTTGGAGCAGAAAGCTTTCATAATTGCAATTAAAATACAAGTTGATAGCACTCCTACAAACTCCACAATACATATATGATAAAGATACATGAATAATAGCAATCAAAATTAAATCCGAAAAATTAAACCAAAAATTTTTCGAAAATTTTTTTGAAAAAATGCCTAAGTTCCCCAAGGGAACATGATGAGCCCAAGGGCATCCCGATAGAGCCTAAGTGTGGACAAAATCCAAATTTTTTGAGCTACACTACCAGAATTATAATCCATGTATCCTACAGCAATCCTACAGTAATATAAAATTAAATACTACATATATTTGAGGACGTTGCCAATGTAAACAACGTCAAGGGAAAAAACTGGAAACAAGACATCAGGCACACAAAAAGGCCCAAAGTCAGCAAGCGATTTAAATGCTACCGCATGCAAAGCTAGATCTTCATTCGAAGAAAAAATCGATACATCAGATAGAAGACGCAAGACCAAAAACAACCCAACACCCCTAGGGTGAGGACGTAACCATGGGGATAAACAGAATAAACATTCTGTAATGCACGGTCAACTCCCAAGAAATTTAATAAAAAATTTCAATAAAAAATAGCCAAAAAGCTTAGTAGTTTAACAGGAAGGGTTCATTGAAGGATAGGGAAGGAACACTTAACAAATAGTGGAATAATCATTAGCAAGAATAGAATGATGATGACGTCAGGCGTATGTCCCGAAAGTTAAAAAGTTTATAGTAATTTATATATTTTTCATACTTACCAATGACCCAGACTTAGCTGGTGCTAACTCTAACAAAACCAGGGCCAAACACAAATTTTGCCCCCCAATCCCCAAAATTTGCATCCAAAACCAAAAGAAATCATGTCCTATAGGACCTCCATACTTTGCCCCTACTGCGCATGCGCAGTGTCAAGGACGTTCCAAAATTGGCGCCAATTATCATTCTTACTGGCAGTGCCTGGTCAGCGCTATGTACTCAGCGGGGAGGCAAGAGTTCCCAACTCCTGGGAGGGCCATCCCCATCTGGGTCATTGGTAAGTATAAAAAATATATAAATTACTATAAATTTTTTAACATTTTTATACTGTACCAATGACCCAGACTTAGCTGAATAGTAAAAAGGCTGGAGGGCCTAGGACATAGAGGAAAATCCAATAAGCTCAACTATATAATATAGAGGCAACCCCTTAAGGAGAAAAGGAGTATTAGGCTTTACATGTATCTTTCTTATTTAATGTTAAATTAGAAAGATACAATACCCTTCATAATTGAGCACAATAACATTCATGTTCTCTATTAACATCCAGTATAACCCTTTATACTAATTATTTTTAAAGTAAGCCAATAAATAAAGTTAGTCCAGAGAATTGAGACTCTTTATATTCTTTTAAAAGTGTCCGAGGATTGTATATTAACGCCCGTTTGACACTTGACACATACAAATGCTTCACACCGAGCTACACTTTAAAAATATGACATGAATGAATTTTAACATTAATATTACACTTTAAAACCATCCCGGAAGCGACTCAGAAATACTGACTTTGGAGGAGGCATTCCCTTGCTTTTCACTATAAAGCAGGTGACCTAAGGGAACACCCCCCCCCCCCCCCCTTCCCCTTGCCCTGGGTCAAATAGCCCAGAGCGAAGAGGGCAGCCGGACGGAGTCACTGCCGGAACAGAAAGCCTGCATAACTATAGTTGCAACTGTTTAGTGGACGACATTCTGAGCAACAGATAACGGACCTAAACAATGCAGGTCTCCAGAAATGGACTCAATATTTCTGAGATAAAAATTCGTGAATGTGGATGGCTGAGACCAATAAGCAGCCTTCATTAAATCTGTAATAGCAATACTATTAGCGTAAGCCCAAGAAGTAGCTAGAGCTCTTACTTCATGAGCGGAAATCTTAAGCACAGACTGCTGAGAAGAAGATAAACTCTCATAAGCAGTACGGATAGTTAATTGAATCCATCTAGCAATAGAATGGACTGAAATGTCCCTTCTATTAGGCATCAAAGACAGAAAGAAACGTTTTCGTCCCTTTCTGATAAACTGAGATCTCAGTTTATAGATACGTAACGCTCTAACAGGACAGAGTAAAGGCCTACGCCCGTCTGAAGACGGAAGAGCCTTAATGACAATAGGTTCCGGATATTTATTAGGAGCCTGATTCTTAGCTAAAAAACCCACATTAGTAGTGAAGGTGATAGTGTTCCCGACACTACGATAGTGAGAATCATCCACCGACAGTGCATGAAGCTCACTGACTCTTCTAGCAGAAGAGAAAGCTAAGAGAAAAGCTGTCTTATAAGATAAGAATTTGAAATCTACTGTCCCAAGAGGTTCAAATGGCTTTTCCTTCAGTTTAAGAAGAACCCAAGCTAAATTCCATTTAGGAATTAACCTAAGAGTTCTGGGTCTATTTATCGAGAAGTTTCTAACCAACTTAGATAAAGAGACATTAGATCCAATTTGTAAACTATCATGATGTGCATAGGTATCAGATAACATAGACCTATAACCCTTAATAGTAACAGGCTGCAATTTGATTTCGTCAAACAAGTATACTAGAAAGTTTGCAATGTCTGGTATAGAGGGATCGAAAATATCTACAGAATGATCCCTACACCAACGACGAAAAACCTTCCACTTAGCCGCATAGTTTAGCGAAGAGGAGGTCCTCCTACAGTTAGAAATCGCATCCACTGCTCGTCCTGTAAAGTGCTTGCCATGCAAGAAGGACCGCACAACGGAAAAACGTGAAGGTTGAGACCTTGCGGGTTGTGATGGAGTTGACGCGATTTCCCCTGCGAAAGAAGATCCTCCCGTGGAGGAAGCTTTCGCGGTAGGTCCCACAACAGACACCTGAGTAGATTTATCCACGGTCTCTGTGGAGACAGAGATGCTACCAACAGAATCTTGCATTGAGATTGTTTTATCTTTAGCAATACTTGCTGAATTAACGGCGCTGGAGGATACGCATATCCTATCATTCCGTCCCAAGGGATCGACAGAGCGTCTACTGCAAATGCTCTTGGATCCGGACACGGAGACACATACGTCTGCAACTGATTGTTGAGATGTGTCGCAAATAAATCTATCATTGGCCGTTCCCATTGGTAGCAAATCTGACTGAATACTGGTTTGTTGAGAGTCCACTCCGACGGCAACAAGCGACCCTTTCGTGAAAGGGAGTCTGCTAGTACATTCAGACGACCCGGTATGTGACGGACCGAAAGAAGAACCTGATGTTCTAGCGCAAACAGAAGGATTCTTTCCGTTAGATTGAACAACGGAACTGAATGAGTGCCTCCCTGATTCCGTATATACGCAACTACTGTCGTATTGTCGGATAGGATTTGGACATGAGCATTGTGAATAATGTCCATCCAATGACGTAACGCAAGCCAAATTGACATCATTTCCTTGATGTTTATGTGCTTGCCCAGGAATTGCGGATCCCAAAGACCCTGGCATCTCGAATCCGTTGGGATCAATGATGCACCCCAACCTGTTTGACTGGCATCCGTCATAATGGTAAAACTCGGATCCGGCAACTGCAGCGGAACTCCCTGAGTTAACCACTGAATGTTTGCCCAAGTCTGAATCTCTTGTTTCACTTGATCTGACAAGAGAACGTCTATGTCGAGCGAATGAATTTTCACACTCCAATTCTGAGTCAAGAAAATTTGGAGAGGACGCGTGCGTAACCGCCCCATCGGAATGAGATCCGCAGCGGCTCCGCACATACCTATCAGTCTCATAAATTCTCTCGCTGTGACTTTGTCTGCGTGCAGACAATAGCGAGCGTAACAACTGACTAATTTCGCTCTGGTTAACGGCAGACGAACGAGATTGTTGTGCGTCTCGAAGCTCATTCCCAGATGTGTGAATGACTTGGACGGCACCAGATCCGACTTCTCCTTGTTTACTATAAAACCGAGACGTTGGAGCAATAGAAGTAGATTCTGAACATCGTTCTGAAGCGTTAACTCGTTGCCGTACCTCTGAAGAATGTCGTCCAGGTAGGCCGACGTTACCGCAGACGAATGAGCTCGGAAATAGATCATTACCGAGTTCATTACCCGAGTGAAAGCCCAGGGTGCTAGATTCAATCCGAAGCACATCGCCCGGAATTGATACACCACTCCTAGGACTGCGAAGCGTAGATACTTTCTGAATGTCGGATGTACCATGACGTGAAAGTACGCATCTTTGAGATCTATGCTCGTTGCATAATCGTTCACCCGAATACTCGCTCTGACCGACCGAATCCTCTCCATATAAAACTTCGGACCGACGATCAGCTTGTTTATCCAGCTCAAATCTATGACTGGACGGAACGAGCCGTCTGGTTTCGGAACCAGAAACAGATGGCTGTAGAATCCCGGAGTCTCCTGGTTTTCTACGACCTCTACCGCGTTCTTCGTTAAAAGAGACTGCACCTCTGATAATAGAGCGTCTCTTTTCTGCGGATTTGACGGAAGTTGAGTCCATTTTGGACTTCGAGTTAATGGAGGCTTTCGTTTGAAGGATATCTTTAGACCTTCCGAAGTCACTCCTCTCACCCAAGGGTCGTCCGTAATCGACGCCCATTCTTGTGAAAAGCTTGACAACCTTCCGCCAACCGGTACGCGATAGAGGTTTAAGCCATCACCTCCTGGACCTGCGAGGCCTGTGGTAGGAGAAACCATGTCCTCCACGACCCGCACCTCGTCCCGTCGACCTCGGGGCGTCCGACCGGTTGTCCCGGCCCGAAGGACGTCCCGAACGTGAGTCGCTACCTTGACGGTCTCTTGAATAAGAACAAGAGGACGCACCGGAACCTCTATAGGAACCTCTCTTGGGCGCATTAGACCCAGAAGTGCCTGTCTTATTCTTGTCTGCCGTATCCGACTTCTTAGAAGCAGATTTGAACAACAGAGAATCCGAAGCTTTCTTTGTAATTTTATCATAAATTGCAGAAAGCTTGCCTTCAAAGAGAAGTTCTCCGGAGACCGAAGCGACTCTGAGAGAGTTCTTCACCTTAGTATCCACAAGTGTGGATGTAGCTAGGGCTGCGTCACGTCTAACCAACTCCAGGTTTGCCACTGAAAGGGCGGAGTTACACGTGGAATAAGCTACTGCCCTTGAAAGAAGTCTTAAAGAGGATTGTATATCCTGAAATTCTTTCCCTTGAAGGCGCAGTGATAAAGCCTTAGTAAGGTGATCTGCGTAAGATAAGGCATCTAAACTGTCTCTGTTAGACGAAATAGTTGTTTCCAACACCGCGGTTGGAATAGACGCCGACGACGGTAATGACAGCTCTAAGTCTTCCGCCTCGTCGTCCATACGCAGAGGAACTCTCGGAATACCCTGTCCTGCCGTGTCGAATTTATTCCTTGCATTAATGAAAGGCAGGTTGAGAGTATTGGCGGACAAGAAACCTGCTTTCGCCGTTTTGGAAGCAAGTTTAAATATAGCGTCGTTCAATAATTCAAATGTTCTTGCAACATTATTGGACTGAGACGGAAACTCGGGAGCGATGTCCCTGAACTGCTCAAAAAATTCAGAGTCCAATGACGCTATAATTCTCTTGTCCGGAACCGCAGCAGTCTGGCCCGACGGAACAACTTGAGGGAGAAAGTGCTGGATGAAGTCCACGGCAGCTTTATGTTGTTCCGAAAGGGATAGCTCCAAGTCATCCGTATCCCTTTCACCATCCGGTCGGACCTCATGATGCTCCCGGTCGTCCGCCCCTGATGCTTCGGCGGAGCGTACCGACCCAGCGCCGTCGGATAATTCCCGATCCGACACCATTTCTGTCGGCTGCTGGAATGCTGCGATAAGTTGTGCTATCTGCACAAGTATGTCCGGCATCGAAGCCTGCGGAGGCGCAGTCTTTCGCTGCTTCGCCGAGGGCAGCTCCGCATCTGATGGCTCCCGCATACTTTTTCTACGCGAACGTCCGGAGTCCATCGGCCTCGTGTCCCTGGCTACCGGATGGTGTGACCTGGTCGCCGAAGAATCCCTGATCGGCGAAGCTGGTAAAATATCGGCGGTCACGTAGCCAAGGTGCGGTCGTGTGCGCTGACGAGAGGAAGAAGCCTGAGCAGTCTACGCGGACTGCCTATACAACGGAGCGTCCCGAGCGACGGACGTATGCTCCGCTTGCGACACATTTTGTACCACAACATCTGGTCCCAGATGTTGTTGTATGAGAGAGGGGCCTCTCTCGCTCGCGGCCCGGCTGGACCTGGACGAGCTAGGAACCGGACTCAAAGGCTTCCTCCGATCTCGCCTACTATCCGCCGTCACTGGGTGTGCACGTTGAATGTTTATAGTGCTCGCATCACCCAACATTTCCTCCTGGACCGCATCGGACGAACCCGGCTGCCGAACCATTCGGTGAATGGACGCTACACCAGGCGAGCTAGCGGACGACATTTGTTTAATCTCAATGAGCACTTTTGCCGCTAGCTCTGTATTCATTTGTGATGACGGAAGCGCACTTGCGGAAGATAACATGGAAACATCACCCTGTTCTTGTTCCTCTGAAATAGAAACTGAGAGAGTAGAGTGACCTTGCGGAGAAAGAGCCGGCATAGCCCTTTCTCCCGTAACAACATATCGTGACACACGTTTCCAATGTTTGTCATCCCAATATTGACATATAGAACAGGGATTAATGCGAGAACACTAACTACAATTAATACAATGATCATGAAAGTCAGAGGAAGATTTCTTCCTATTACAATTTGAACAATATCCTTTCATTGTGAAAAGTCAACAACAAGTCCTAGTTACTCGCACAAACCCCTGACACAAAGATACATAATAACATGATCCATTAATAATGAAAAAACAATTGCAAATCAAAATAATTTTTGAAAAATATTTTTTCAGCGAAGCCCAAGTTTCTGAAAAGTAACGTTGAGCCCCGATGGATCCGATGGCTAAGTGTGGTCAAAAATTTCAAATTTATATTAAATAATTAATGCAACACTTACGGATAATAAAAATGTATCTTATAGTGAGATAAACTACACCAAAGGCAAACAGCCCCCCTCAAAAGAGACTGTTGCCAATGTAAACAAACAGTGTAAAACACCAGAAAACATGACTCCAGGCATTGAAAAAACTGGCCCGAAATCAGTCATCAAAATTACACTCTATCTGATGCAAGACAGAGACTCCCAGGGGAGAATCTGCAGAACATCAGATGGAAGATGCAGAACACAACGTTTATACACCCATGGGTGAAAACATAACTATGGGCAAAATAACAGAAAACATTCTGTAACCAAGCAACTCTCCCAAGAGAATTTTAGAAATGATCTTTCTCAAAAATATGCCAAAAGCATGGGAGAATTGCAAGGGGGGACTTAGAAGACCAGGGGAGAGGAAACACTGAATAAGCAGTGCAACTTTTTAGCAAGAATGACAACAAGAGGCCCATGCCTTGAAAATAGGCAACTTAACATAATTTCATAAAAAATTTCAAGTACAGCCCTGATTATTTTTTGTCACTCCTTTTTCCTCTCCTCCTTCTATATCCTCCTTAGAATCACCATTTCTCCAATAATTACGTGTCTGGCATCCTTTAAACTGAGATTTACAAGCACAAAGATCAGTGAGATGTTGACTGATGAAGGGCCAAACAGAGAATGATAATTGGCACCAATTTCGGAACGTCCTTGACACTGCGCATGCGCAGTAGGGGCGAAGTATGGAGGTTCTATAGGACATGATTTCTTTGGGTTTTGGATGCAAATTTTGGGGATTGGGGGGCAAAATTTGTGTTTGGCCCTGGTTTTGTTAGAGTTAGCACCAGCTAAGTCTGGGTCATTGGTACAGTATAAAAATATGGGAAACATGAACAATTTTTAAAATTTTTATAAAGTTACAGCCCTGAACGTTTGAAACCACCGTTGAACACTTCCATCATCCATTAACAGCCTTGGATCCACCAATTCTTGCATTGATTTGTGTCTGGCACCCTCAGAAAAGGAGATTTTAAAGTACAGATGTCAGATCATTGTTACTGACTTAAGGGCCAAAGAATGATGTTGGCACCAATTCCGGTCTTTTCCTGACCAATGCGCATCCGCAGATGGTAAAAGTATGGAGGGCCAGATAGAACTTTTAATTTTCAGTACTGTATGCAAATTTTGGGGATTGGGGGGGGCTCACTATTTGTGTTTGGCCCTTGATAATATCGAGTTTGCACCAGCTAGTCTGGGCCATTGGTTATTGGTATAAAAATATGCTGTTGTACTTTCGGAGTGCTATGGGTTAACTCTGCATTACCAGTAAATGGGACAATAAATAGGTATCCAGAAAATTGTGCAAGCCATAATATAATCTTCACTGCGTTTACCTTAAAATTGTTCAGTTTACATTTGCTCTTTATAAGTCTGGTGCAGTAATTTACATGTACATTCATGGATATCAACACAAACATGTTTCCCTTGCAATGGTCATCAACCCCAGACAAAAAGTCAAAGACCTGATCATTGGAATTTTACTTCCAATACACAAATGTTTTTGCATGAACTACTGACTTTAAAACGCAAAGAATCTTTCCGTTTTGCTTGGCAGGTAGCTGAATGTCAGAATTTTATTGCTGAACATCAAATACACACCAGTGAATATCTGAACCTATCACAATGTATAAGAAAGTTATATAAATTATTTCACATCCATCTAAAATTAATGTTTGTTCACAAAGAAAATTGTATCACACACTGGTGTGTATACAGTGGAGTACACTAAATTGGATATCTTCTAACTGAATAACCCTGTTAACTGAATATACTTTCAAATACAAACCATTTAACATACCATACAGCTGCAGTGGACTGGTCATTTACCACAAGTGGGCAATATTTTCACAGACACAATTATATCAGATTCCAAATGCTAATTACAGGAATAATCATCAAAATTTTAATTAATGAAGCACAGGCCTGGTATTCTTAAAAATGCAGGAGGGCTAAAAATCACTACCCCTGCATGGTTAAGTTATGTGATTAGCTCTCTTCAAGCATACAAAAGTAAAATGAAGTTTTAATATTAATGAATTCTGCCTAGTGGACTTTGTAGGGTTTTTTTCATGCTGCTAACAATGTAGTCTCTGTAGGAGGGGCAGTGTGGCCGTATTTACACAGAGACCACTAAAATAGCAGAGATCTGAAAAGGGTTTTAGGAATAGGTTGTTATGGTAATCATTATTTTTGAAGGCCAGGTGGGAAAGTTTACGACCTCCTTAATATGGTAATCATTATTTTTGAAGGCCAGGTGGGAAAGTTTACGACCTCCTTAATTTTTTTTGAGGTGAGCAGTAAGCAAGCGAATAAATTGCTCTCCTGAAAATGCCAGGCCTGGAAGCACTAGGTACAGCAAGGTGCTTCATCAATTTAATTAAAGTTTTGCTGATGATGATTTTTGTTACCTGGTAAACGCATGCGTGGACATCACTGCCCAAATGTGGATTACAACCAGACCATGGCGACTGTAATGTACCTTCAATAGAAATTTGTTCTCGTAATTGTATATTGGTTTAGAGCAAACTCCTGTAAATTGAATGAAAAATCTGCTAATATTGAGAAATTACCCTGAGAATTGTGAAATTTCTTTTGTTAGCAGACCTGTTCTATTGAGCTATGTCAAACAAGACATAATAGAATAAATGGTAAATTTGTCTCTAGAATACAAGAAAGTGACTATTAACTGAATACTCATGTTAATTCAATAATTATCAATGGCAAAGTGGCCATTCAATTAACAGGGTTTCAATGTAATTCAAGATATTTTTTTAAAATTTTTCTGTTTTAAACTGAACTTCAAGACATACTATACAGTCATGATCTGGTTGCGACACATTTACTTATACATATGGATCAAGATTTTATACATAAAATTTTGCAAAATCAAAAATGTAAACAGAAAAAAACAAACAAAAATAGCATCTGAGATTCAATGATGTTACATTTCTTTTTTTAACAGGTAGATTCTTCAGTGTGCAAAATTTAAAAACTGACTCTAAACGAGTGACCGTTCACGTGGGCTGGAGCCACTGGACATTGCTAACCGAGCACTCAGCTGTGTAAAAATTCATGGCAAACTGCTTTTTTATCATGAACAAGTATTCATATATTGCATGGAATTGAAATATATATAGCCTCTCATGGCAAAAGTCTAAATATCTATCAAGACACAAGAAAGCCTGTTTAATTGGTAGAGTACTAGAAGCCCATATCTTGGCTTTATTCTGAACTGCAGGTACTTGAAGTTAAAGGCTTTATATTCTGTGGATGTCCTTCATATTATCTTGCAAGTAAAATTGCTTCATCTCCATTGATTCGCATTGTTATATTATATAATTTATGGGAAAGTGCCTATAGGCACTCTCTCATGAATTTTAACAAGTCAAAAATGTGTGAACAAATATTGAGGCTGAGAAAAAATTTAGCACTCTACCAGTCAAGTGACTCAGACTTTACCATTCAAAATGCAACTTTTGGCTGACTGGTCATCCGTTCACTTAGATTTAAATGTGTAACCACCATGCGAACGAAACAAGTATACAGCATAACCTCCATCAAAAATGAGTAAATTCCAGAGAGGTGGCAGATGCTACATCTGCACTGTGGTCAGAAAAATGTATTTTTTATATTCCTGGGCCATTTTCTGGTGTCTGAGAGTTGAACCATCTTGTCAGTGCTGGACAATATTGACCAAAATAATAATTATGCTTTTTTTGGAGAAAGATCATTATTAACAATATATAATCCAGATACTGTTCTCAGGTGAATGTTGTGTTTATTCTGATAATAATGTAAATATATACTATTCCAAAAAAGTAGGGGATATCCAAACTATGTTGATATTTTCGGAAAATGGTATTGGATACACGTTATTGGACACATCAATATGTTACTAAGTTTGGTCTGGATCATGAGTGTCACCGGACAACGAAAATGATAAATTTTAAGTAATGTGTATATTTTTTATACTTACCAATGGCCCAGACTAGCTGGTGATAACTCAATTTAATTCAAGGCTAAACACAAATTTTGCACCCCATTCCCCAAAATTTGCATACAAAACCGAAAAAAATAAGTCCTATCTGGTCCTCCATACTTTTATGATCTGCGCATGCGCAGTATCCACAAAGGTACCAAAATTGGTGCCCACCATCATTCTTTCTACAGTGCCTGCTAAATGTTAAAATCAGCAAGGAGGATTGAGCGCGCACTCATAGGAGGGCCATCCCCATCTGGGCCATTGGTAAGTATAAAAAATATACAAATTACTTAACATTTATCATATTTTTATACCACAACCAATGGCCCAGACTAGCTGAAGTGCAAAAAGGCTGGAGGGCCCAGGACTTAAAGGAAAATCCAATCTCTCAATTATTTCGATAAAGGATAGCTCCTACGGGAGAATAGGAGAAGACACAGGAAATAAATATGTCCTCTTAAATATGTCCTCTTTTACAAGAAAAGAGAATGACCTAACACCAACAATGGCCACAGTGGTCTCTCAAGACAGGTTTTACTATACAGTGAATCATTCACTGGTGAGTAAAACAGTTCATCCACAGAGAGCTTCCAAACAATCAATATCAGTGTGTGATATAGTGGAACCCACTTAATTGGATATCTCTTAACTGAATAACCCTGTTAACTGAATATAATTTCCCAACACAAAACCATTTGCCATACCTCCAGTACAAATTTGATCTGTTAACTGAATATAGGTTATAGAGTAAACTCCTGTTAATTGGATAAAAAATCTTGTAATCTGTCGAGAAATTACCCTGACTCTCCCAAGTTTTCCTTTGTTTATAGACCTATTTGGCCTTGGTACATCCAATACAGGCATTTAATTTATTATATCCTGTTTGACAGAGCTTGTGGATCTCTGTCAAACAAGATATAATAGAATAAATGCTAAGTTTATCTCTAGAATACAGGAAATTAATACAATCCCTGTTAATAGAATACCCCTGTTAATTGATTAATTGTCATTGGCAAAGTGGCCATTAAAATTAACAGCAGGGCTGTCACTATTAATAGATTGTCGATCGGTCATGACGAAATCGATTAGTATTTTTCGTTGTCGAAGAATCGGTAAATTTTACCCCGTTTTAGACGTTTAATAATTAAAAACAAATTGATGAAAAAACTATTGTTTCTAAACGTAAAAGGTCAAGAGCGTCAACGTTAAACCTCAAGAAGCCATTAGAAGCATTTGTCTTTTAGGTACATTCAAAGCTTTGATGTTCTGAACTTTTGAATCGTTAGTGTAATAATCAAGACTGGTCCTAGTTGCGAACTTCGAAAATGAATACCAGTTTTGATTATTACACTGACAGTTCAAAAGTTCAGAACATCAAAGCTTTGAATGTACCTAAAAGAGGATAGTCTTCGTTGTTTAGTTGAGACAGGTCAACTGACTTGAACTTCATTTTTAATGACTTCAAAGAGACGAACAGGGGACGGGGTCATCTAGGTACGATTAATCAATTATTATCGATTATTTGCGACGATAAATTGATTCCTAAATTTAAAAATCGTGACGGCCCTAATTAACAGGGTTCCACTGTACATATTTCATCAATGATGGCATTCAAGAAACAATAAACTTCCCTAGAGTTACCGTATCCAGTAATACATCTCCAATGGCATAAAAAAGTAGTAACTTAGAAATAACTAAACACCTACTTATCTTCATCATAATGTGCTCCTAGAATTTCTTCCGAGACTTGCATATCTACAATATCTTCTAACTGTTGAATTTCATCTTGTAGAATATCTACTTGATTTTGATAATCCATCTTGGTTGCTTCAAGTTCTCTCAAAATCTCCTTCAGTTTGGTTAGCTCATCTTGAAAACTTTCTATGTCACCCATCCTAACTGATGAGTGATGAGACAACCCTCTCACTGGAAAGAAAATACTCAAATTATTAACCCTTTACCTAACACAGCTTTTTTAAAAAATAAATTAAATTTCACATTTTTCGAAAAGAAATTCTCATGTTTCAATAAAACCATACAACTATCGTGAACTATGGATATCATTAGAACCGGCTCAATGACCCGGTTCTAATGATATCCATATTTGTATTCTTTTATCGAAATAATGGTAAGATATTTTAGGCTGCGTTAGGCTTATTTTAGTCAATTTCCTGGCCGTTTTTGGCCGCTATGTTATGTAAAGGGTTAACTGGTTGAGTGCTAGAAGCCACTATCATGGCTCTGCTAAAAAGTGTTAAAAGCCACTTTATTGGCTGTACACTGTGAGCATTAGTTTGTTGTTGGCCCAGTAGAACAGAAAAAAATATTAATACAATTGGTACAGTTCATTGGAAACAAAGCAAAGTGCCAACTGGCATTCTCCAAGCAACTGTAAGATACAAAACAGTTATTTATGAACAGTATCTTGTTAAACTAAAGCTCCCCCAATGAAACCCCAGGATGTGGAGCACAGCTTGTTTACTGCAGTAAATAAGTTCCATTTTACTGGTAAAATAAGATCTGGAACCAATGCCTGGGGTAGAAGTTCTCTCAAGCGGGATGCATAAGTATAAACAATTGGCTAAACTTGACTTCACACCCATGTTGCAGCCATGACGTAGACAAAGATGTTGAAAGTGACCTTAAACACCAATAAATAAATAACAAGGGCTATACAAAGTGTGGGCCACTGCCCAACCCACAGGCATGTTCAGAGTAGTCTTAAAGGTATTGTGGGACAGAAAAAATGTTCAAGTCGGAAGAGTGAAAAAGGGCCATAACTCTATGAAAATTATAGGACAGCACCCGTTCCTTGTGCATATCCGTTCTCACATGCAGGTCTATCAGCATACCAAAGGAGTTCCAAATCTGACAGATGGTTTTGAAATTACAATCCAAAACATTTATAGAACAGACAGATGGATGGAGGTCTCCACTAGATACCCCTGAATCCTCCTTCAGAGGTTAGGGACATAATAAAGCTCATCTAGTGGTAGGGTGGCATCATTGAAAAAAAGGACTGTATCAGTTAATGATACCCTGAAACCATTTACTACATGGAAACCTTCAGTGCAACTTTGCCCTGTTAAAAGCATGTAGGTAACAGAGTAAACTCCTGTTAATTGAATACAAAATCTTGTGATTAACTGAAGTATTGTATTCCCCATATCCGTAGATATTATTATTATTATTATTATTATTATTTATTGATGTTTAAAGTCACATATTTATGCACAATGGCTAATCATGACCGTGACAGTTTTACGGGTGGAGGAAGCCAGAGTACCCGGAGAGAACCACCGAGCAACGACGAGCAGCTGCCAGCTCCCCAACATCGTAACTCCGCACTGCAGCACAGGCAGGGTTAGATTGGTTGAAGACGAGCATACCATCGACGTGCAGTACGCCTTAGTACACGGCGTCATCGTGCCCCCACATGGGCAATGGGGGTGAAGTGTCTTGCCCAAGAACACAACGCGGTTGCCGCAGGTGGGATTCGAACCGAGGACCTCTCGGCTTGCAGTCTGCACCTCTACCTACTGAGCCACCGCGCCCCCCTATATCCGTAGATCTATTTGGCCTAATTATATCTACAAGCATTTAATCTATTATATGTTGTTTGCCAGAGCTCTGTTAAAAAAATATAATACATGTAGAATAAATACAGTACAGTCGCTGTGGATTGGTCGTAATTCATGTGTAGGCAGTGATGCCCAAGCACGAGTTTACCAGGTTGTACCGGAAGCTTCATTAGTTAAATTTTTGATGTTTTTTTTTCCTATAATTAGTGTTTGGAATCTAATATTATTGTGTCCGTGGAAGATATTGCCCACACATGGAAAGTGACAACTCCGCCGCGGCTATACTGTATCCCGCTTAATTTATCACAGGAGACGGGGAAACTAACCAAATTCCACTGAATTGTATACTCCTACTGAACGAATATTTTTCACTGACAAGGTTGCTATTAAATTAACCCTCTTCAGTGTTCACACTGATGTCGCAAATTTGCAATATCAAGATTTCTCGCTGCACATTTTTCCCATAATGCAACTTGGATTTTAACCAGTTTAATCTTCTCTGACAGAGAACACTGAGATCTGTCAAATATGATTGAATTCATTAAATGCAAACTTGCATATGGAAAAATCTGCAACTTGAAATTTTGTTATTTTGGCATCAGAGTGCAGAAGGTTAACAGGATTCTGCTGTTCATGTATGTGATTTTTTAACACAGAATACTGGGAAGTTGTTCCTCCTTTTCAAGCTTCAACATTCTACCATCCATTTTTGAAAACTGGCATTGAAACTGCGGATTTTAACAAATTATTTACCTGTTACTGAGAGCCAGTGCTTTTTCTGCAGGAGCATAACTGTGCTTTTTTTAAGCTTATTTGTTTTACAAGGAATGGAGAGCAAGTTTTGTAACTTATAACTTATACTGTATTAACACCTCTCCTCAGCGCAGGTGTGTGGGATTATGTTCATAGTGGCAACTTTGTGGCCACACTCTTCTCGAATACTACAAAGGGATCTTTAGCCTGCACAGTGTGTGTCTCTCTCCACACAAAGGACAGCCACTTGATGTCCCCACCCAATAGGATGGTACACTGTGACAGCATGAACCCCACAACTGATGGTGACACTATGAGAGAGAATGTTCGGACAACTTGAGAACTTTCCACAACCAAGGATCAATCCCGAGACATCTGGCATGACAGACCAGTGCACATATTCACTCGGCCACCACTTTCATGATTACACACCTATGGTGTATGAACATGTACCTTGTATGTAACCAGTGTTTTAGCTAGCAACCGATCCACCAGTATTTGGGATGGATTTTTTTTGCCCTTGAACTTGACATTGGTCTACCTAAAAAATAAGTTTGGCCAAAACTAGCCATATCTAAATGTTTGCAGCGAAACCTTGTTTTTGGATATCTGAAGCACATTTGGCAACGAGTTGTTCTCCTGAAATATTATTTTATTATCAGTTCTGGTACGAATATGGTAGAAGATTTCCAGAAACCACTGGTGTCTACTGTCAACTCTGTTGGCTGATTGCATATATTTCTGTGTTCTATACATCATAATCTTCATTTTGATGCATAATGTGTGTGTAATATAGTATATTTAATTTTTGTTTGTGGGATATCAGATTTGGGAATTTCAAAGTAAACTAATTTTTCTTACTTACTAGTATACATCACCTTAAGGTGCTAAAAAGTAAGGGACATTTGTTTACTTTGGAAATTCTCATCTCTGATATTCCATAAATTCAAGTTAAATATACACAAATAATTCTACATTAAAATAAAGGTTGTGATGTACAGCACACAAAAAATGTATGCAATCAGTTCATGGAGTTGACAGCAGGCACCAATGACTCCTGGAAGTCTGCAACTGTATTCGTACCAGAACTGATAATAAAATAATATTTCAGGAGAACTTGTGGCCAAATGTGCTTTAGATGTCCAAGAACAAAGCTAGGAAATAAAAATTCTTCAAAATGCAGCGACGGGGTTGAGTGCCGCGGTGGGGTAAATTCCAAAACTCTTTTTGTTTTCATTGTCTATTTGTCTACATTTTGGTCGAGGACATCGGAGCTTGAAAAAGTATCCATATACAACGGCCTTTAGGTTACCCAAATTTCACACCATTTACAGGTAGGCCCAAATTAGATAAGGTGTGAAGACATCAACAAAAATATATAAATTTGCTGTGCTTTTCTACATTTGAGAATAACTTCTATCATAATGTGACAATAGAGGATAGAAACACAAAGAAAGACATGGCAATAGAACATAACAATTCAAGACTGTTATTTCTGGTTTTAATGTGCCCAAATTAGGACAAAACGGTGTGCCCAAAATAAATGAATTTAAAGGCCAGATACAATGCATATAAAATCAAATAAAGAGAAAGCTTGCCTTCAAACTACACATTATTATTATATGGAGAGTGCACTGTTGCCATATTACTTGAAAGGTATCATAACACCTGTTTGAATTTCTTAGAATTATGCATTTGTTTTTAGATGAAAATTTGTGGTATCACATGTTATTTGCATGTCAGTTGGCCATGGTACCCAACTTAAAAAAAAATGACGATAGTGTAGTTCTTTTCCAAATGCAGTCCTGTTGCTGCACTATAAAGTGGTTTGAAACCTGAGTTTTGTTCTTGGATATCTGTGGCACATTTGGCCATGAATGCATTAGTTGTTCTCCAGCAGTATTATTTTATTATCAGTTATAGTATGAATACAGCAGCAGACTTCCAGGAAGCATTGGTGCCTGCTGTCAACTTGGTGAGTTGATTGCATATATTTTTTGTGTTCTATACATCACAACCTTCATTTTGATGTATAATTTGTGTATATTTAATTTGAATTTATGGAATATCAGAGGGGAGCCTAATAAATTTAAAAACCTTTTCTGCTCAGGCCGAATGGGGGAGCGTGCGCAGCTCGTAGATCCATTGAATTTCTTGTGTTTGTCTCCTTATTTCAGAGTGGCTGCTTTCCGGATCTGACTGGAGAATTTGAATGATGAAAAAAAGTACATAGGTCGATATGTAGTTGGTATCGTTGAAATGAATTGCGAGTGGTGGCTGTCGTGAATGTTTGATGTCTGCTAGGTGTTCCCGTAAGCGAATGTGGAAATTTTCATTCCGCCTACTTATTGTTTTTGGAAAATTTTTCAGGTAAGCAGGTAAATACACTGCCTGTCATGCATTTAGCATGATATGGCCTTTTGTAGCAATTTTTCATGATGGAACTGGGGAAAAAAAGTTGTGTGAAATTATTTTGGGATGCCGGCTGAAATCCTCGTTGTCGCTGTAGATTCTCTTCACTCGGATTTGCTGGCTGAATGGTGATTTGGCCTTGGGGATGGCATGAGTTGGCCCTAAGGTTGGCATGCGTATCATTTGGTTTCGTATAAGGATCAGTTTTGATTTTGTTGCCATTTTTGATGATTCGGACATCTAGAAATGTCACCGATTCTGTAGGAGACTTGTTCGAAAATTTGATGGTTGGTCGAGATAGGCTCAGATGGTCCATAAATTGATTCAGCGATGACTGCCTGTGGGTCCAAATGAGGAAGATATCGTCTATGAAGTGAAGGTATAACTCAGGTTGTTGATTAAATTCATGTTTCCAGTTCGCCCATAAATATGTTTGCTCTGGGCTTGGGGCTACCCGTTTGATCATTGCTGTACCTCCAACCTGAATGTAATTAACCCCATCAAATTCGAGGTTGTTGCAGTGTAGTACAATTCTTGTGTTGTTTGGTTGGTTCTGGCTCATTTGCTGGGTCTCATATCAACTATTGTGGTACTGGTAGTGGTAGCGGACTGACTGTCGGAGGATAGTCCAAACTCATTGAGCTGCAGCCAAAATTAGGATGGTTTTAGTTGCCTCATCAGTGGACGGTTTGGGTAAAATATCGGAGGATGGTTTGTCTGGGGGATGATTTGTCTAGAACCAGTTGTGGGCTATTTGGGATGGGTTCCGTGACAACTCAGCTTCAGGACAACTCGGCCCGAGCAGATTTTTCAGGACAATTCGGTCCCCGTCTTGGACCGAGTTGTCCCGATTCGGGGGCTGACTTGTCTCGATTTATTGCAACATTTTTAAGATTTTTGGTTCAATTTCAAGAATTTTAAAATTAATTTAGTTGTATTATTAATATGTTTATGATATATTTTAGACACATTTTAAAATATTCATTACAAATTTTAACAAAATATGAAGTACATACATGACTTCACTAATTGTTTGTGTTTTTTAACTGAAATGGTTACTGTTAATAATTAATCATATGTTGTTTTAAATATGATCTTTTGTACTGTTTGTATCTTTTTTTTATCTGAAATATAAAAATACATTGTAATATTTTACGTTTATCTTTAAAATGCTATAATTTCTTTGTTCAAAGTATATTATAATGTTTACAAGTTGCACATAAAATAATATAATACCGGTAAATGCTATTGATTTTAGATTTCCAAGTTTTGTAATTCTGTATCTTGATGTATTGTAAATAATATAAATGTACTGTGAACAATATAACAAAAAAATGGCTTAGACGTTAATAAAATTATGCTTAATACTTTCATTGTTCGTTTCTCGTTAATAACCAACATCTCTCAATTTTCTTTATCAATTTTCCACATAAATTTGAAAGGGGCCGACTTGTCCCGGGCCGAATTGTCCCAAAGCCGACTTGTCCCGAGTTCGAGTTGTCCAGTTCCCTTTGGGATGCACGACTGAAATTGCTGATTATATTGGAATAACCGCAAACACACGAACTGAGAATATAAAATGCCGATCCTGATTACATGAAATAATTTAAACTTATAAGCACGTTGGATTAATTAATGCAAGCCTGTTAGAGCTGCTCCATATACTCATAAACGCATTCGAATCAGTGTTCATAAAATGGTCCAAGGGCGACAAGGAATTAATACATGTAGGCCTATTTGAATATTTTTAACATTCGCGCTATCCGCGAATCCATTCTGTGTGATGCTGCAAATCGGCGCTCGTAACATGGACAGCAGGCGTTCAAAAAATCAGAGGGCCAGTGGAAGAATTATGGTTTTGTTCCAGTCAAACCCAAACCAAAAACGCCCCCAAAATTATTGGTCAATACCGGTCAGTCTATTTGCAGTAAGTTCCTGCAGTAAGAAACTTTGTGGAAGTTACTCGGTGTGCGCGAAAGCACAAGTACTCGGCACGGGTCCTACTATTTATCGAACACAAACGAACATAAACGAAAATAAACAAACAGAAGAGAAAATAATAGGAAATACAAGTTAAAAATGATTGAGGGTGCATATGCAGGTATATGTGGGCATATATTATTCGTTTGTAAAATTTTATTCACTTCTGATGAATATTTTGATGATTAATATGGTTTATAAAATGTACGACGGCGCGAAATTCTTGTGTTCGTTAAGTAGTAGCCTTCTTAAAGCTGTCGACAAGATGCGACAAAGGTGTGAAATCAATTAGCTGTCTATCTGAGGAAGAATGTCGCTGGGGAAAACAGCGAAATTTAGGTTTAAGAGGATGGCAAGCGCCTATTTTAATCGTGTGTAAAATTGTATCCACGTCTGATGAGTATTTTAGTGATAAATAAAGATTATAGCCATTATTTGGATTGACAAACATGCATCAAACTCTCGCTTTGGATTCCGAGGACGCATCACGGCGAGTCGGGGACAAACCGTGATCTACCCTTAGAAAGCGGAGCAAGACTCGGATACATGTAGCATATTGTACACCCACATAATGATAATAATCTAAAGATCTTAAAATATCTTGGGGATAAGTCATTAAAGTCCAGTTTAAGCTTTCCTGAACACTTTCCCCGAACAAGCTCACCCTCCACCAACGCGGGCTCCCACTAACGAGAGAGGACAACCAGGCGCGTAGCCAGGAAAAAGTTTCCAGGGGGGGGGGGGGGATATAGCCATCAGATGCGCGAAAGGCGGGGGTGCTGGGGGGTCCTTCTCCAGGAATTTTTTTTCGGGGGGGGGGGGGGGGGGGGGTTCTCCCCCAGGAAAATTTTAAAATCTAAGTTTACTGGCGGAAAACATTTGGAAGGGGACACAGCTAAATTTTGGGGAGGGGGTAAGTGCCCCCAGCCCCATGTGGCTACGACATTGGGGACAACCCTACCCATACTCTCCTAGAAACGCGACCCGAGAAAGAAAAAACTTAAACGAATAAAAATATAAAGCATATAATCACCGAAGGCATAGACAAATTATTTTATTGCCAAAAATAGTGGTGATTGAGGCTTTAACCTTTTGGCAAAAAATGACACAAACAATAAATCTTTTAAAAAAAGTTTTAAAAAAAAAAAAAAAAAATTGCAGAATGAAATATGCAAAAAAGTTATGTCTAAATGATGCTAAAGAGGACAGTAGCCAAAGTGCACTGTCCGCAGTTGCCAAAAGTTGCACCGCAGCGGTAGCAAAAAAATGTGCATCGCATCGCAGGAGATGTTCGAAACACACTGCTTACAGTAGCCAAAAGGCACTGCTGCAGAACTAGCGAAAATAAGTTGTATGTTACCCACTAAAATGGTCACTTTCATTTTAGTGGGTATCATACAACTTATTTTTCGCGGCTTGTACTGTCAGTAGCCAAAGGCACTGCTGTGTCAAAAATGACCAGAAAAGCCGAATGTTGTACGGCTGCGGTAGCAGAAATATGCACCGCACAGCAGGAGATGCACTGCTTACAGTAGCCAAAAAGGCACTGCTACAGTACTAGCGAAAATAAGTTGTATGTTACCCACTAAAATGGTCACTTTCGTTTTAGTGGGTATCATACAACTTATTTCCGCGGCTTGTACTGTTTGTCAAAAAGAAAAAAGAATTCTTAAATTTATTTTGGATAACTCATTTTTTCGCATTAAATATAATTATAGTAAGGCAGTGAATTGAAAAGAAAATCAGAATATATCTGCCAAAGAAGTAATAGAATAACTTTTTGAAAAAAAAAACAAACTCTAAATCCGCCTCACTTGACTCTGTTAAGTATGCCGGTCCCAAGCCCGGGCAAAGGATGAGGGGAGTTGAAAATTTATTGTTAAATTTTTTTTTTTTGGAAAAGCACAACAAAAACTCTAAATCCGCCTGATTTGATTCTCTTAAGTCTGCCGGTCCCAAGCCCGGACAAAGGATGAGGGGAGTTTAACATTTATCTAGTCCAATACTATTAGCCTTCGCCTGTGCTCCGAATTTATTATTTTTTTATTTTTTAATATGTCGCACCGGTGCGACATATTAAAAAAAAAAATAATAATAAATTCGGAGCACAGGCGAAGGCTAATATTATTGGGCTAACATTTATCGCGAAGCGGTTAGGCCTACTGTATCACGGAACGCGTTTCCTGGAAAGAACCGGGGGTGGATGGGGCTCGTTGGTGAGAGTCTGTGGGTGGAGGTGTTCCGGGATTTGTCGTTGCCACAGGGGGCAGGTGCCCCCTCCCCAAAATGTAGCTGTACCCCCTTCCAAATGTTTCCCGCCAGTAGTTAGACTTAGATTTTAAAATTTTCCTGGGAAATTTTCCCCATACCCCCCTCCACCCCCCCCCCCCCCCAAAAAAATCTTGGGGAAGGACCCCCAGACCCCCGCCTTTCGCGCATCTGATGGCTATAACCCCCACCCCAACAGTTATCGCCCCCCCACCCCCCCCCCCCCCCCCCCCCCCAGGAAACGTTTTCCTGGCTACGGGCATGGTTGTCCTCTCTCGTTAGTGGGAGCCCGCGTTGGTGGAGGGTGAGCTTGTTCGGGGAAAGTTTTCAGGAAAGCTTAAACTGGGATTTAATGACATATCCCCAAGATATTGTAAGATCTTCAGATTATTATCATTATGTGGGTGTACAATATGTTACATGTATCCGACTCTTGCTCCGCTTTCTGAGGGTAGATCACGGTTTGTCCCCGACTCGCCGTGATGCGTCCTCGGAATCCAAAGCGAGAGTTTGATGCATGTTTGTCAATCCAAATAATGGTTATAATCTTTATTTATCACTAAAATACTCATCAGACGTGGATACAATTTTACACACGATTAAAGTAGACGCTTGCCATCCTCTTAAACCTAAATTTCGCTGTTTTCCTCAGCGACATTCTTCCTCAGACAGACAGCTAATTGATTTCACACATTTGTCGCATCTTGTCGACAGCTTCAAGCAGGCTACTATATTTAACGAACACAAGAATTTCGCGCCGTCGTACATTTTATAAACCTTATTAATCATCAAAATACTCATCAGAAGTGAATAAAATTTTACAAACGAATAATATATACCCACATATACCTGCATATGCACCCTCAACCATTTTTAACTTGTATTTCCTATTATTTTCTCTTCTGTTCGTTTATGTTCGTTTGTGTTCGTTAAATAGTAGGACCGCTCGGCACAAGCTGGGAAATCGAAAGACAAATGATATTTGATACCATTTTTGAATCCATGCTGACACGTGCCCCTGTAATGCCTAATGGTATATAAATATTAACAAGGTAAACAACTCGCTTTTCGAAAACGATAGCACTCATCTTCGTTTCCCCCCCTCAAATTTGATTCACACAACGTATCCAACAATACCCACTATCAGTGGAAAAGGGAATGAATAAGCTTTACAGTGGTGTGTATTACATGACCGTTGGGTGTTCTTGGGTTGTTCATGATAACTGGGAGAAGTCGCAGAAAAGGCCGAAAAACATTTAGTCGGACAAGAAAGTGCACAGTGAAATGAGGTTTCCGAGCGACAATTATCCGATTTATTATAAATAATTCGAGGTCCCATTGTCTATGGGGGGCAGATTCAAATATTAACCGTATGCCTTTATCAATTACTAATCTCGGATCCACATTTATTCATTTCTGGCGATCACATTTGCCGTTTATACATTTTTTTAACCTTCCCTTGGAATAAAACAAGCTAGGGGCATCCATAGAAGCACAATGACATCCCATTCGCTACTATTTATGCCGAGAGAATGATCGATGAAAAGAAGCCAGTGGGAGAATGGGGAAAGCTTTTGCGCAAGTCGCGTATCTAAGGACGCGGTCCAGCCAGGTCAACTTGTCAAAATATGTCAAAGTTACTGCTAAACGGTGTATAAACGTTAAATGTGAACTCCAGAAATTAATAAATGTGGATCCGAGATTAGTAATTGATAAAGGTATACGGTTAATATTTGAATCTGCCCTTCATATGCAATGGGACCTCGAATTATTTATAATAAATCGGATAATTGTCGCTCGTAAACCTTATTTCACTGTGCACTTTCTTGTCCGACTAAATGTTTTTTGGCCTTTTCTGCGACCTCTCCCAGTTATCATGAACAACCCAAGAACACCCAACGGTCATGTAATACACCACTGTAAAGCTTATGCATTCCCCTTTCCATTGATACTGGGTATTGTTGGATACGTTATGTGAATCAAATTTGAGGGGGGGAAACGAAGATGCCTGGACGTTTCGGCCCCCAATCGGGCCGAAACGTCTCGAGAATCGGGCCGAAACGTCTTAGGTTTTTGGTATTATTTTGATGAAGATTAGGGTATTATTTGTTTATATTTATAGTTTTAAATATAAAATAAATTTGATTACGGTTTTTATTATGGTTGAACTCACTTTTAAGTTGGAAATCAAGGAATTTATGAGGATGAAGAACTTTTTCGATATGGGCAGGACTCACATATAAATATCCAATATTTTGAAACTAGACTCCGAATTCACTTAAATCTTTCCACATTTTGAAATGAAGCAGAAATTTCACGTCTACGAACGCCGGACATAATCCCATCGGACATAATCCCATCCGGACAAAATCTCAGCGGACAAAATCCCATACATGGGCAGACAGAATCCCAGTTGGGTATAAAAAATAAAAAGACACAATTTTTTTATCCCATTTGATTCAAGTAATTTGGCCACACTGCGAATAAGTTATTGAAAAAGGAGCGTTCTAGTCTTGTCCTTCCTTCAGTTTATCACATGCAGAATTTGGACGCTTTCTCAATTGAAGTGTAATTGTAGATAATTGTAGCTACGGCAAATGTGATCGCCAGAAATGAATAAATGTGGATCCGAGATTTGTAATTGATAAAGGCATACGGTTAATATTTGAATCTGCCCCCCCCCCCCCCCCATAAACAATGGGACCTCGAATTATTTATAATAAATCGGATAATTGTCGCTCGGAAACCTCATTTCACTGTGCACTTTCTTGTCTGACTAAATGTTTTTCGGCCTTTTCTGCGACCTCTCCCAGATATCATGAACAACTCATGAACAACTCAAGAACACCCAACGGTCATGTAATACACCACTGTAAAGCTTATTCATTCCCCTTTCCACTGATAGTGGGTATTGTTGGATACGTTGTGTGAATCAAATTTGAGAGGGGAAAAACGAAGATGAGTGCTATCGTTTTCGAAAAGCGAGTTGTTTACCTTGTTAATATTTATATACCATTACAGGGGCACGTCAGCATGGATTCAAAAATGGTATCAAATATCATTTTTCTTTCGATTTCCCAGCTTGTGCCAAGTACCTGTGATCTTTATAATACCGTCAATATTAAGGGATCCTTTGTATGATTAGATTAGTGTTTTATAACTTCATTTTGTGTTTTGATTCGTACTTTGTGACTCTCTTTTGCAAATCGGATAATTGTTCTGCTTTGCTAGAATCCCGAACATTCCCCCATCGGCCATTTCCCCCCCCCCCCCCAGATAAAACAGACATTTCCCCACCGTTGATATTGGTTCGGGGTCAATTCGGCCTTGAGTCGATTCGGCCTGAGTCGATTCGGCCTAAGTTTAGGCCGAATCGACTCACTTTTCAGGCCGAATCGACTCACTTTTTTAGACAAAACTTATAAACTGTTTAAAAGTGTATTTTAAATGTATTTCTATAAAATAAGTAACAATTGATAAAAAAGATGGAATTTCTTCACTTTTTTATTTAATACGAATAATAATATTTACCTTTTATGCCATGGATGGGACATTTAAAGTGGTTGGGCGCCCATTCAAACCAGGTGGACAACTATTTTCTATAAATGCATTTGTGCAGAGGAACGGTGAACGCAAACAATTTCCTTTGGTTTTTGTGTTGATGTCCAGCAGGACAAAGACGGATTATGTCAGAGTTTTGAGTGAAATTAAGGCAAAAATTGGTGAAAGTATTGTTGATACATTTGAGGCTGGGGCTTGGCAAGCTATTCGTCAAGTTTTTCCCGATAGTGAAATAAAGGGTTGCGTATTTCACTGGACGCAGGCTGTATTTAGACGAGTTCAAGAACTTGGCCTAGCGGCAATTTATCGAGAGCGACAAGGAGTTCACAATTATATTAGGCAAATGCTTGCCCTGCCGTTTCTTCGTTCCAATCACTTTAGAGAGACATTCAATCGGTTGACGGAAAGTGCTAACTCATCCGAATTGAAGGATCTAACAGAGTACATTGATAAACAATGGATAAACAATTAAATTTTTGATATCCCTTCTTGGAGCATATTTGGACATAGTGTTCGCTCCAACAATAACGTTGAAGGCTGGCATTGTTGGCTTAATTCGAAGGGAGGTTGTGGATTATCTTTCTACAAACTAACTCCTCTCTTGCAAAAAGAGGCAGAAACTGTCATGGTTATGTTTTAGCTAATGATTAAAATCGAAACTAATAGGCAATTACCAGGTTGGGATAGTATGAAAATGAAAGTATGTTAATGGAAGTTTCCTAGAAATCCGTCAAGTTACCCTGAAATATAGACATAGATTTCCCTGTACAATGAAAAATAGTTTCGATTTTAATACAACTTCTTCTTTACATTCTGTATTAATTTGTTGCTTTTATTACTGTTTTTCAACTTGTCTTTGTACATGTGTACGATATGGAATAAATTACAGATAAAAGTTCAAGTGTTTGTTGTTTTTTGTCCCAATATGGTCTAAAGTAAAATCCCATTCAACTTACCTAGGGCCGAATCGACTCAGGCCGAATCGACTCAAGGCCGATTGATTCGGGCCGAATCGACTCAAGGGCGATTCGACCCGCCCCCGTTGATATTTACCCACCGGACATTTCCCCACTTTCTAAATATCAAAGTTGACATTTACCCACCGGACAAATCCCCACTCGACAAATATTGAAGCGGCCTTTACCCACTCTAATAAATAAATGAATAGAGGTGGACACTTTCCCACCGGACAGTTGTGAAGCCAACTCAGTTGCTAGGGATCAGGTCGTCTCGTCCCATGGTCGTTTCGTCCCAGGACGTTTCGTTTCATCTTGGGCGTTTCGTCCCATTTATTTTGGGCGTTTCGTCCCATGTAGATTTTTCACTTTGGTCGTTTCGTCCCAGGTGGATTTTTCACTTCGGACGTTTCGCGCCATCCGAGATTTGACGTGAAAGCGCCTAGCTTCCCTAATTTAAAACTTATCTTGTTCTGTAATAAACGTGTAATTGTTGTTTTTTAGGTTCTTTTTTGTCTGTGTGAATTTGTCGGTCAATCAAACAAACCATTATGTCTTTTGTTATTAATCTCAATGTGGACTCACAGTATTTTTTGTTTGTTTTCAATAATTTTGATACGAGACACCAGTGTTGATGTTGGACATTTCTCAGTGACCATGTCGCAGACTTCGTCGACAAACACTTCTTCCATTCCAAATAACAATACCGCAGATAACTCATTCAACATACAACAATCCTTCCAAATACCGTCAGACCCAGAAGAAGAGTAAGTATATTTTTTATTTTATATAAAAATTGAAATATACTCTACTCTTGCGTATAAGTGACTACGCCTGTTATTGCCGTGGCAATGCCATCATAATTGGATTTTACCACAGCATTTAAGTGGCATGGCAATATATTCCTAATTTCAAGGGCTGAATTTTCATGACTATAGGTGGGGGGCATGGTAGCTGGGCAGGATGGGATAGGAAGGGTGAAAGTGTGGGCGTTGGGTTTACATATTTAAAATATTACCTGGTAGAAAACTAATTTATTTTGTATCTTTGCATCTTTTCTACAGGTCTATGTTATCCAATAATCACAATGACACAACAGAATATGACCACAATGACACAACAGAATAAGACAACTCAAACATGACCAAGACAAAATCGCGTCCAAAAGAGCCTCGTAACAATGATTTTGAATTAAAGACAGATTTTCTCCCGAGAGATTTTCTTAAAGCAGACATCATATTTGATAATCAACGACATATAATATTTGCCACCGATACACAGATAGAAACTTTGTCAAAGTGCAAAAACTGGTACGTGGACGGGACGTTTAGTATTGTTCGCCAGCCTTTTTACCAATTAATGACAATTCATGCCTTCATAAAGAAAGGAGAAAATGCAAAGCAGGTCCCAAAGGTATATGTTTTGATGACTCGACCAAAATCAAAAGATTACAAGGAGGTGAGTACTGAGTAGATTAATTCAATTAAAATGTTTAGCAATATACGTTGGCACTAATTTGAAAATAATAGTAATAATATTGTTACTGTTTCTTCAGGTGTTCAGATCTCTAAACAGGCTACTACCCAGAGAGATTGCATTACAGACACTCAGTTACAATAGATTTTGAAAAGGCTGCATGGAAAACCATTCGAGACATATATCCATCAGTACAGATACGGGGCTGCTTTTTTCTTTGGGTTCAGGCGGTTTTTAGCCGGAAAGGTCGCAGAAAAGGGTCTAAAAAGAATATAGGGAGAAAGAAGAGCTGTAGTGAGATATACGAAGCCATGGAATCATTAAAGGTATTAAATACGTCCGGTCCCGATCTTGTCAGTCCTCGTCTTCTCAAAGAGTGCAAATCATCCTGATGTGAGCCTCTCACAGTCTTGTTCAATGTGCCATTGAATAACTCGTACTTTCCTCTACTCTGGAAAAAGGCAAATGTACCCCCCATCTTAAAAAAACAACCCCCAAACTCAATTACTAATTATCGTTCGATATCATTGCATGGGTAAAAAATTTAAAAAATGTGTTTTCAAACGGTTGTGGCAGTTTTGGGTTGATAATAATGTACTTAGTCAATTCCAATGAGGTTTTACCCCTGGTGACTCGACTGTCCTCCAGTTGACCGACCTATATGACGAATTCTGTGGAGCTCTTGATCACGGAAAGGAGGTTAGGGTAGTTTTTTGCGACGTCAGTAAGGCTTTCGACAAGGTATGGCACGTTGGTCTTATTCACAAGCTGGAGAGAATAGGGGTCGCGGGTGAACTACTGTCGTTCCTAAAATCATATCTTTCAGATAGGTTACAACGGGTAGTAATAGGATCCGATGCCTCAACATGGAGACCCATTAATGCTGGTGTTCCGCAGGGCTCGATACTCGGTCCTATACTGTTTTTAATCTATATCAACGACATTACCGAAAACTTATTCAGTAATATACGTATATTTGCTGACGATACTTCCCTGTATTTAATAGTAGAGAATCCCGAGCAAGCCTCGACTTAACCAACCAAGACTTGGCCACAATTGAGCATTGGGCCACGACATGGCTGGTAGAGTTTATTCCCCATAAAACAGAGAGTATGTTGATATCGCGCAAAAACATCCCTGTTGCCCACCCACCATTATTGTTTAGTAAAACGCCGATGTCTGAAGTAAAAAACCACAAACACTTAGGAGTCGTATTAAACAGTTCCTGTACGTGGGATGATCACATTGACTACATCTGCTCGAAAGCTTGTGTTCGTTTAGACTTATTAAGAAAGCAGAAATTGAACCTCGACCTGAATATGGGTTATGACCTGAGGTAGCTTCGGACAAGTTTAAGTAGTGTTTTTGACCTCCTCAGTTAATTGATATATTTCACGGTTTAGGGATATGACGCACATAAGCTTTCAGCTTTTTGTCAAATCCCTCTATTATTCTGTTACTGTATATTGTTAAACAAATGTTATATAAGATATCTCATCCTACTTCGTTAGTTTTTGTAAACATTTTGTTACATATGACATTCTTAAAGAATAAAATATTGTTTAAACCAAAGAAGAGCTGTATAGGTGGGTATGTTTGTCGTTTACCTCATGTATATTTATCGTTTATTATATACCAGTACTAATACATCCTTTTTTACTCATTGCTCAATGTTTAATTTCTGTCTGTTTTTTTCTCTTAGGCAAATGAGAAAACTTTAGTAATTTCGATATATCGCGATTAAATAAGTTAACAAAATTAAGTTGCCGATGCGTTTATATTGTAGGCTGAAATATCGAAATTACTTTGGAATTATTCACTGAAAAAGCGCAACTAGAATGTTGCACTTTTTCAGTGAATAATTCCAAAGTAATTTCGATATGTCGGAATTAAATAAGTTAACAAAATTAAGTTGCCGATGCGTTTATATTGTAACAGGAAAAATGTCTGTTCAAGTTCTTATGTCTCTTAATGGATTTTAAATAAGTTTAATAACACCCTAACTTGGATACTTCTATTCTTTTATTCATTTATTTTGGAATCAATCTTCGGTGATGGAAAATGACGGAGGCCATATTAAACTACCAAATAAGTAAGATAAAAAAAAAAACAATAAAATTAAGCTGGGCAAGTTTCAGAAAATAAAACAGAAAATTATTTAGATGTGGGCCGAAATGTCAAGGAACAAATTCAGTAGGGGTCGCATGTCTGATATTTTCTAATGAAGAAAATCAGAGTCAAAAGTTGCAGGAGGTAATTTAATTAACTTGAAAATTGATGGCCGAAACTCGTAGGGACAAAATTTCCTGGGGACGAATTTCGAGGACTCCCTCGAAACAACGGCAAGTTTGCCAAAAAGAGTAAAAACCAAGTTGTTACTCGAGGTCAGTGAAGATGGTTCACCTTTGAGAAATGGTTAGATTTCTGCCGAGCCACAAGAATTTTCTCCTTATATACACGCAGTGAAGAAGCTCAACAATGGTCAACAATGAGTTTCGCCTCATTCAGTCCTTGCAACACGGAGTAAACTGAGGTGAAACCCACTGCCGGTCACTTCAACTGCCAAACAATAGTAGCTGATTTACACAGTGCATTAAGGACAAGATTCTTGTGGCTCGGCAGAAATCTAACCATTTCTCAAAGGTGAAGCATCTTCACTGTAATGTAACAGGAGGAGAGATAAGTGCGGGAGCCGGGGTTCGAACCGTCGACATCTAGCACACAAAGCGACCGATTTACCACGAGACTAAGAGATCCGGACCAACCAGGCTGGTTGGTAAATGGCCCTTATACCTCGACCGCTACACTACTCTCCCCTTCTTTTGAGATTCACCACATGTGAATCTCACCCAGTGCGGTCGAAACACCCGCAGTGCCACCTACTGCTGAGGATCGGACGGGCTCCCAAATGTAACAGGAAGAGAGATAAGTGCGGGAGCCGGGGTTCGAACCGTCGAACTCTAGCACACAAAGCGACCGATTTACCACGAGACTAAGAGATCCGGACCAACCAGGCTGGTTGGTAAATGGCCCTTATACCTCGACCGCTACACTACTCTCCCCTTCTTTTGAGATTCACCACGTGTGAATCCCACCCAGGTTCCTCCCTCAGGGCGGTCGAAATATCTACCATG
This sequence comes from Pictodentalium vernedei, assembly GCA_031216915.1. Classification (NCBI taxonomy): domain Eukaryota; kingdom Metazoa; phylum Mollusca; class Scaphopoda; order Dentaliida; family Dentaliidae; genus Pictodentalium; species Pictodentalium vernedei. Next base: position 312,508,301 of record CM062297.1, on the reverse strand, counting down.
CTTCACCACAGCGTCCACAACGCCACCAACTGCTGAGGATCGGACGAGCCCCCAAATGTAACAGGTGGAGAGATAAGTGCGGGAGCCGGGGTTCAAACCGTCGACCTCTAGCACACAAAGCGACCGATTTACCATGAGACTAAGAGATCCGGACCAACCAGACTGGTTGGTAAATGGCCCTTATACCTCGACCGCTACAATATTGTAGGCTAAAATATCGAAAATACTTTGGAATTATTCACTGAAAAAGTACAACTTTCTTGTTGCGCTTTTTCAGTGAATAATTCCAAAGTAATTTCGATATGTCGCGATTAAATAAGTTAACAAAATCAAGTTCATTCATTCATTCATTCATTCATTCTCACCCATCCATTCATTTGTTCATTCATCCATTCATTTGTTCATTCATTCATTCATTCATTTGTTCATTTGTTCATTTTCATGTCACTTTTTGTTATAAATAATAAACAATAATACCCGATTCGTCGTCGTTATATGTCCCGTTGTGACTTAACCCTTTAACAAATCGGTCAAAACTGCCCAAAAATTGAATGAGCCTGAAATGTCTTACATTTTCCCCATTAAAACCATGCGTATATGTACATTATTGGAACTAACTGATCAAGCCGGTTCCAATGATATCCATATTTGCATAGTCTCACTGAGAAATGATCATAAAAATCAATCAAATTTGAGATTACCTAGCCAATCTCGGATGGTACGAAACGTCCAAAGTGAAAAATCCACATGGGACGAAACGACCAAAGTGAAAAATCTACATGGGATGAAACGACCAAAATAAATGGGACGAAACGAACAAAATGGGACGAAACGAACAAAATGGGACGAAACATCTTGGGACGAAACGACTATGGGACGAAACGACTAGAACCCAGTTGCTGCACGGCAATGTTTGTGACACTCGCGAGTGTCGTGCCTGCTCAGCTATGACAAATCGGGAGTTATCACATACTTCAAATATTGTTTTCATTGCAAAGTGATTACCCAACACAACGACCCAAATGAAATATGAATGTTTTGACGAACATCATTTCTCGGGATCCGGACGTTTCGTACTTTGGACGTTTATTTCGTACTCTGTACGTTTCGTACCCAGTTGGACGTTTCGTACCCGAATCTTTGGGCGTTTCGTACCCAATATTGGACGTTTCGTACCATCAATACAAGGAAGATGACAGCTGCGAACATGTCATTGTCGTTGGAGGACCACGCTCCTCCTGCTTCTGGTTCACCATTTATTGACGTTGCGACATAAATAAGAAGACCTGCGTCCGCCGGCTCACTGGGGGTGGGTGGGGGGGGGGGGGGTACCTAGCCATGGCTCTAACCTAGTTATCCCGGACTGCGGGTCAATTCGTAGTCAAGTCAATTCGTAATCAGTCAAAGCTGAGTCAATTCGTTATCAAGTCAATCGTGCTCAGGTCAATTCGTAATCAAAAGTCTGGTCAATTCGTAATCAAGTTCATTATAGTTCTTATCAGAACCTAAACACAACTACTAGCAGGCAACAATACAACTTATTTTCAAATTCTGCGACATTTCATATTCGATCAGGAAACAGAAACACAATACTCGTGCTTGTACGAGTACATTATCCTTTAATTGCCTGCAGTCAGTTTGATGACATAAATGTGATGCCATTGAAAAAAGCCGAAATGGAGGTGTGATTATTTCTGTGTGAATACCGCTTTGAAACTAATTAATCCCAGACGCAGACAACCTCAAGAAAACTACCCCACAATTGTTTGAATTACTTAGTGGGACAAATACAGCCAGCGGAGAAAAAAAAAATTGCCGTCATGCTCGGAAGTTTACTTCCTTCTAAGCGGCTTTCATTTTTTACTAATTCTAATTCCGTTACGTTAAGTGCATTTAGTCAAAAATGAAAGCCGCTTAGAAGGAAGTAAACTTCCGAGCATGACGTCAATTTGAAGTAGTTATATAAAATATTTGATGAAGTATATATATATATATATGCTATCCGTATTGCCAATATTTACGTTTGACGTCATTCTGACTTCCAAAATTAGCATTCTTCGCGCGGGAAATTATAACGGCAGCGTATTAGGGTCTGGACCTTTTCATTTAATAATCTGTTTTTACAGATTGGTAATCTGTTGTATTGATTAAGATTATTAGACGACTGTTTTTACAGATTAATAATCTGTATTTTCAGATTATTAGGAGACTGTTTTTACAATGTTTTAGATGTTTGTTTTTACAGATTATTACAAGATTGTTTTTCATATTACTACCGCATTAGACAACCAGGCATTACCCGCGCCCACAATAGCGCTTAGCCAAACATTACGTTCTACCTATACCAGTCATAGGATAAAATGAAGCATACGGCCGATTAGTAGACCCAAGGACTAACATTGAACAAGCAGGGGTACAAACAACACATTCTATACTACTACACTAGAAAACCATAGATTACCTCCACCCAACAATACTTCTTGACCTAGCATTACGTACTACCTCTGCCATTTGTGGGCCAGCACGCTGCCGTAGATTGATAATGGTACTGCTACCGTTCTAAATTACAAGGCATTACCCCCACCCCACAATACCGCTTGACCAACCATGACGTACTACCTATATCAGTTATAGGATAATACAAAGCAATCGGTTGGTTAATAGTACCAAGGACTAACAGGGGACCTACATGGGTATAGCCAGCCATACTATATTAAAGTTCTAAACTATCAAGTATTACTCCTACACACAATACCGCTTGTCCTAGCTTACGTACTACCCATACTAGTCATATGGTAATATGAAACACTGGTTGGATTAATAGTACTAAGGGCTAACCTGGGACCTGTAGGGGTTCAGAGCGTGCATTCAATATTGCCACACTAGATAGCCATGCATTACCCTACCCACCCCCCTACAATACCGCCTGGTCCAGTATTAGTTACTATCTACACCGGTCATATGGATGGTACAAAGCAATCGGTAGGTTTATACAACAAGGATTCAGATGGGACCCACAGATGTATATAATGATCATACTGTATTTCCAATCCAAACCACCAAAGACTATCTCGCAATACCATACTAGACGACGACCAAGCATACTCCTACCCCCACAATACCGGTTGACCAAGCATTGCGTACGATCTATATCAGTGATAGGATAATATGAAGGTCGATTAGTGGTACCAAGTGCTAATAGTATACCTACATAATAGTATAATAATAGTATACTACCTACATAATAGTATACTACCTAATAGTACATAATAGTATACAACCTAGTTATACCTATCTATACCCATACTATACTACGATACCAGTCCAGTACCGGTACGAGAAGCTCGGCACACCCTGACCCGAATAACGTCATACCAGATTGTACAGTGGACAACAACAGCGGTCAACGTTTCTATGACGTCGCGTGCGCATCATGGCGTCACTACGTTAATAGCAACGTCAACCGTTCCGCAGAGGGAAACTTTCGAGAAATCCCCACCTTCACCATTAATTTTCCATCACATACCCATACTATATACCCATAGCCCTGTGTGTACATATATCTTTATACATGTCATAGCTTACTATATATGCACTACGTACACCACTTGCACCGAAAAAATTTGATCCTCCAAAATGCCGGTTCCTATGGGAATTTAACACTAGCTGCTCCCCCAAAAGTCCGGGTAATAGGGCACGATCGGGTACATGCTATACTACTAACGAATCATCGAATAGCCAGTTAATGTGTAAAACAGTCTTTTAATAATCTGTAAAAACAATGTCCTAATAATCTGTAAAAACAGATTATTAATCTGTAAAACACTTTTGTAATAATCTGTAACAACAGTCATCTAAAAAATTGCAAAAACAGTTTTCTAATAATCTTAATCTGTAAAAACAGATTACTAATCTGTGAAACAGATTATTAATCTGTAAAAACAGCTTTGTAACAATCTGGAAAAACAGTCATCTAAAAATTGTAAAAAACAGTCTCCAAATAATCTTTAAATACAGATTATTAATCTGTAAAAACAGTTTTCTATTTTTTTCTTTTTTTATAGATTTTTATTTACAGACATTAGTATATTATTCGGTACATATTGTATATTATAAACATCCATACATATTCTTCAGTTATTAAGTTATTATTATGATACAGAGGTTTATATCAGAAGCTATTTTATGCTTGAATCATTACAGAAGTGATTGTCTGCTTTTCTATTATAATGAGAGAGAGGAGAGAGAGATGCCTGCTGTGCTGTTCCTTCAAACTTCCAATAACAGTCACATCATCACTTAGGTAACACTGCGTAGACTGCCACGTGGCCCCGACAATTGACACGCTGCACAGATTTCACCCCAAATGACCCGAAGTGTAAACATTCCACGGCTACTGCAACAGCGTGTATGTATTGAATTTGGGTAAGTAATTAAGAAGATGTCTCGGGTTCGGTAGTTAGCCCCTCCCATCTAGCCCAGCGCTTCTGAAAGCGATCATACCCGCATATTCGATAATATGCCGCTCTTTCAATGTAATAATATCGCCGAAGTTCATGTTTTCTCTGTGATAACGTTGGGTAATGATTAGAGAATTTTGTTTCATACATGCAACATTTAACGAATATAAAAAGAAACTGATGCAGTTCTTCAACATGACCAGCATCTGGGGTTGCAAATAATACGGAGTCTTCAGTTAAAACAGTTCTCTAATAATCTTAATCTGTATAAACCCATTACTAATCTTTAAACATAGATTACTAATCTGTAAAAACAGATTACTAAATGAAAAGGTCCTGAACGTAAAACGCTGCCGTAAATGATTGCATTTTTCATGCTAAAAAGTTTAATATCCATATATAATTTTGTACGTAGACCAATGCATGTAAAATATATAAATGTAATGCCAAGTAGTCGCAAAACCACAAAAAGTAAATAATATTGGCTTAAATAAGAGTTTTTTTTAAAGGATTTTCGTTAGTAGTGAATGTTGTTCACTTTAAAACATTTGGGTGTGGTTAAAATTAGAAAACTAGACTCCAAATACAATTTGAACACTTGTCAATATTCCAAACTAAATCTTTATTTCGGTTTCCGAGCTTATTTGTAAAGTAAAGGAGTAAACTCACCCCTCTCTCCTTCACAACTATCATCGAAATTGTCTTCTCATCTGCCATCGGGCTTCAACAGTACCGGTGTAAAATGTGAAAATGAAAAGTCTAAGACTTATTTAAGATTAATTTTGTACGTTACGTGGACGGTGAATAGATTTCCAATCTGACAAATATATACATATTTTAATGCGGAAGAAGCACTAGAAATGTTTCAGCTCATTGACCACCGGGTTGCAACACGATGATCCGTGGTGTGAAACATTACCAGTGCTTCTTGTAATTTGTTCTCCGAAGTTGAAACTAACCCCCTCGTGGGAGATCTGCCTCACTGTGACTTGCAGTGACGCAGCGCCCACGTACTGTAGATATCAGTCGCGATGAAACCTCATTTCACATCTTCCACTTCTAGCTGGCCACAATTATAAAAATACAATCTACATTCGTTTATTTGTAAACTAATAAGAAATTATCTTTGGTTTACAGAGCTGTACTCGATATAATTACCAGTGCTGACAATGTCGAGTGAGGGAATGGCAGTCGGTTCTGTTTTTATTTTGTTGATGACAAGTCAGTCGAGATATATGCCCTTTTTATCATATTATTAATTATTATTAGATGTTATTATAAAGGAGAAAGCAAGTCAAAGAGTTTTACATCTTCAACAACTATCTAAATATTTGTCCTGTAAACGTGTTTGTTTATTGATTTGTTCACAATTGTCATAGAAAAAGTGAAACTTAGTTTCAACTTTTCTACTTTAGTCTCACTCACTCACTCACTGACTGACTCACTAACTCGCACACTGTATTTTATATGGTTATTGAAGCAAAATGTTATTTTTAAATTACCTCATTATATTGTATAAGATACTGAAATTATGAAAGGTTATTCCGAGAAAGAAAGATAGAATGTAGCCTTACCAGATCAATATCTCAAAATAAAGAAGTTTTATTTCAAAATAATGCTGTAAATATTTAAATGGGGTCTTCCCGTTAAGCCAGCTCCTATTGTTCTGGTAGAGGTGTGATTAGTTTAGACATCAAAGGGAGGCTGACTATAGTTTATATCATATTAGTTGGGTGTTTTATGACTGGCGAACAAGATAAATTTCTGACAATTATTTTTCAAGCTTATGCATTATTCATTATATTTAGATATCCACTACTTATATATAACAGGTAACAATATTAGAATATTTACTACGAGACATACAATGATAAAAATGATAATATTACACAATATATATATTTGAAGCCAGTGCATCTGGAAACAGAATCTAAATAATTCAGTAAATCAATGTTTCCCTCTCTCAAGCGTCTTTGATTGAGGCGAATCGATGAATCAATCTTCCTGTATTTCTTCTTTCTTGGTTGCAGTCTGCCTCCTGCTCTGAGCAGAATGATAGTGGCTTCCTGGTATACCTGTTCCTTCTTTATGAAATCTATCATCTTGTATATATTTGGATGGGAACCACCCAGGATTAATTGTAGTTTTCTGTGCCATCCTTCAATATGGTTAGTCGTTCGTGGTCCAAGGGAGTCAAAGTGGTTCCACATTTCCGTCCCCATGTTGCTTTCCAACCAGCTTTCTGTCATGTAATCCATAAACTTTGTCAAATGGTTGCTGATGCATGGTTCATTGCGCATTGGTGCTTCTTCTAGGGTAAAAAACCATGCGTCGCTGACTCTGTCGACTGGAACCAGCGGCAGGGCTATTGCGCGTCGAACCAGACTTTTCACTTCATCGTCATCCTGGTAGAGCTGTTGGAGGTGGCAGCTCTGTGCCTTCTTCCACACTGCTTGCCCACAGTGGAAGAAGCACCCCTTCAATGCTGCTGTGGGGAACACACTGACTAGTGCATTCTGGGCTGCGGTCTCATAGTCTGTGAAAATTATCTGTGGTTTGATGTAAATTCCATATTCTGCTGCCTTCGTTTTGATAAGATGGAAAGTCCTCTGATATGTCCGTTGTGTTTTATTTGGGAGGAATGCATAGATGAGAGGACACATTTTCCCTTCGACAAAGCAGTGGATTGTGTAGAGTTGGAGAAAAATAGCCGGGAATTTCTCGAATGTACCGTCGTCTCTACCGTTTGGAAGAAATTGTGCGTGTACTTGTGTGTTCGTCATCGTTCTAATACTGAAGTTGATGAATGAATGAATGAAAAGTTTCTGCGCGCTGAAGGCGCACATGGACGATGTGGGATTGAAATCCCTTGCGACCCTAATAACTTTATTTGCTTTATAGCTTTATTTGCTTATAAATCCTCGAGAGTCGGGAGCGAGAGCCAATAATCTCATTGAGTTTGAGAGTGCGACTGGCAGTAGGGTAGTGGATTTGAGATCCCCGAGAATCTCGAGCTGGAAAATGGCGAGGAGTTTTCACAATTACAAGAGTTCTGCTCCGTGTTTGCTAAGAGAAGTGGGCAAATTTATGGTAATACTGAAACCGCAGTTTGGTGGTTATGTTAGAAAAAAGAAAAAGAAACCCAAACAGTCGCTGGTTTTGGGAGCAGCCCCAGCATATTATCCTTAACGGTCACAAAAAGGAAAAAATCCACCAATATGTGTTTTTGAAGTAATCCATCAGCCTATAAGGGAGAGTGGATGCTGAGTAATGCCCATCTGGTCTACCTTCAGGGGGAACAGATGACGGGGTGATTGAAGGAAAAAAGCAAACAAAAAAAACCCACACACACTCTCTCACAGACACACACCCTCAAGCCCTTAAAAGGGCTGTTTAATCTTTATTCAAATGTTTTTTTTATACATGTATAAAGTGTACACTCGTCCCCAGCCAGACAAGCTTGTTTCAATCCTTGCCTGGTGTTTGGTGGTTTCCTGTATATGTTAACAGAAAGGTAGGTTGCACCAATTCCTCCTACGCTTTGTCTACCATTTCCATGCGTCTTCTTGATAAGAGTGTTGCAAGAAAATTTGAGAATGTTCGATTAGAAAAGTTATAGGTAGAGAGAAAGATAGGTATCCGCTATTGTATATTGTGACTGTTGTGTGATTGTTGCTATGGATGGAGTAAGGGGTGGGTTTCTTATGAGCCCACTCCCCACACGCAGAGTTGCGAGGCAATCCTCATAGACTCAATCCATTCTGAAGTTGAATGAATGAAAGGTTTTAGCGCGCCGAAGGCGCGCAGGGACGATGTGGGATTTACAAATCCCTTGCGACCCGGTTAACCTTATTTTATTTTTCATGGATCACACAGGCCTAGCTTTTCCTATTCCCTCAAATGGGGTCTGCGGGGATTGCACGCGGTTAGAATTCCCAGCAGTTTACGTTGGCGTGATAGATTGTCAATAATCAATCCCTCAACGCCATTAAGACTGTTAGAGAGTGGGCTCTATTCGGTTCTAGCTTGGCGATGGTAGAGGTTTGAGTCCCGCCAGAATATAATGTTGTGCGATGGCAAATTTAAGGGAAGAAGAGAAAAGAAAACCAAACAGCAACGCCGGTTTGGTAGCGGCCCCGGTATATGACCATAGCGGTTAAAAAAAGGAATGGAGAAAGCTCCAACAGTTTAGTTTGAAAAACCGGGAGTCATCCATCAAGCATTCTGGGAGATAGGATGCCGTATGTGATTATGAGGTATCTGGTTATTCTTCGGGAATTCCAAATGACCCCACCCCCCCCCCACCCACCACCCCCCCCCCCCCCAAAAAAAAAACACCCTCTCACAGACACACACCCTCAAGCCCTTAAAAGGGCTGTTAAATCTTTATTCAAATGTTTATTTATATAAAATTTACACTCGTCCCCAGCCAGACAAGCTTGTTTCAATCCTTGCCTGGTGTTTGGTGGTTTCTTGTGTATGTTAACAGAAAGGTAGGTTGCACCAATTCCTCCTACGCTTTGTCTACCATTTCCATGCGTCTTCTTGATAAGAGTGTTGCAAGAAAATTTGAGAATGTTATTAGAAAAGTTATAGTTAGAGAGAAAGATAGGTATCCGCTATTGTGTATTGTGACTTTTGTGTGATTCTTGCTATGGATGGGGTAAGGAGTGTGTTTCTTCGGGGCCCACTCCCCACACGCAGAGTTGCGAGGCAATCCTCACAGACTCAATCCTAAAGATACCAATGAGTAGCGAGGCAATCCTCACTGACTCCACGCAATTTAATTCTACTGAGTAATTTTAATGATGAATGAATGAAAGGTTTTAGCGCGCCGAAGGCGAGCAGGGATGATGTGGGATTTACAAATCCCTTGCGACCCGGTTAACCTTATTTTATTTCACTTGGATCACACAGGCCTAGCTTTCCTATTGCCTCAAATGGGGTCTGAGGGGGTATGCACGCGGTTAGAATTCCCGGCAGTTTACGTTGGAGTGATAGATTCTCAATACTCAATCCCTCAACGCCATTAAGACTATTAGAGAGTGGGCTCTATTCGGTTCCAGCTCGGCGAGGTTTGAGTCCCACAATGGTGGCGAGTCAGAATATAATGTTGTGCGATGGCAAATTTAAGGGAAGAAGAGAAAAGAAAACCAAACAGCAACGCCGGTTTGGTAGCGGCCCCGGTATATGACCATAGCGGTTACAAAAAAGGAGTAGAGAATTTACTGTGGCTGTGACTGAAGTTGAATGAATGAAAGGTTTTAGCGCGCCGAAGGCGCGCAGGGACGATGTGAAGTTGAAAATGGTGCAGGGGTATATATATTGGTAGAAGAAAGACAATTCCAACCAAACATTCTGAATAATGTTCACTATTCGTGGGTGACTTCGTCTCACTCGGAAAGATAAACAACAGACAGGGTTAACAACATCTCACTCGCCAGCCACCTAATTAATTAGAGACAGACTATAGCCCATATTGTTTTGACAACAAAATCGACCGGGCTGGCTAAACAGGAATAACCCATTTAAATCCAACAAAGTTTTACTTTGATAAAGCCACACAATTATTCTGATTATAATATAACAAAATAACCAGTCAAATTATGCAGTAGTTTGGTGGGTATATCGTGGTCAATAGATATTAGTTTCCTGCCTGTTCTTAGTACATGGAAACCACTGGAAACTCACCAGAAACATTGTGCTCTCCTATTTTTATTTGGCAATATGGCTATTATGTAATCGTTTTAAAGTGTACTATGGTGGAACAACAAGGGTGGTTAGATCCTTTTGATGTGCGTTTGAATAATAATAATCAGTCAGCTCTGGCATATTTACACGTTTCGGATCTTCTTCTTGTCGTGCGGTGCCCATGCTATGACACCTACATGGTCCCTCTGTTAGATGACATAGTGGTAGAGTGTGGACAGTATGTACCCGTTTTGGCGAGTAAGCGGAAAGTTCGTCTGTATTAATAGACTATTGCGGACCGACGACCATAACTACCATTTTAACACAATTGCAATATAGTAATATTGCAGAGATGGTCATTACATGTAAAATTGTTTTTATTGCTTTGGCCTTTACCTACTACTATTATTGTGACCATCCGATGCCGCTGCAACACTATGCTAATCCTGATCACTCCCGGCTAACGAAAACATTTCACACGCATTTCCCCGTTCAACCGCCACTATTATCGCCGCTGTGGCTATCAACTTTGGCTTTATTTATACCTCTCTTCGCACTCTCCCCTCCTCATGGCGAGAAAGTCAATTATTCAATTTTTTGGTAGATAACAAGATACCTATGACAAAGCCGTCATCCTCTAATGATATTAGTTTAAACAATATTTATTGAAAAAGATAAGTTAACTGTATACATGAAAACAAGTGTAAACATACTGAATGCTTTGTACATAAATTTCAGTGAATACATTTAACACCTGAAATGTCAAACTAACTTGTTGTAGTATGGGATTCGGAAGAAAGCTGAATGCTTATGTAAACCGTCTCCCAGGTCTGCAAGATTACACAATTTCAGTTAATAATAATAACTCTTTGGCCAGCCGCTGATTTGTCGCGGTCCTCATAAGAGAAGGCCATCATTCCCCCTGCACCCCACCCCCTCTTCCCCTCCTCTCCTCCCAGCATTCAGATATAAACTGCTTAATAGTGTCCCTCACTTCCTCTTTTTCAATTTCTTCAATAAGCATTCCTACCCTCTCCCTCGTGTCCCCCTTCAGCCATCTATCCTTTGTTTCTTCACCCCACTTCTGCATTATTCTTCCAGTAAATTTTATTCTATGAGGTATATACTGTGGGCATTCCAAGAGAAAATGTTCCAGGGTCTCCACTACTCCAGAGTGGCACATTTGGCATCCCTTTTCCCCGTCTCTCCCAATTTTTCCCCGAAGCTCCAGTGATCTTGATCTCAGTTTGAACAGCAGTGACCCTCCAAAGGTGCCATCTAGGTACTTCTCAAAAGCTGGCTTTTCTTTATATTGTAACCCCTGCAGTGATCTTTTCACGCTAACCCCTGCTCGCCAGTTTCGATTGCAATCTTCCATGACTCTCTCTTTGACAAACCTTTTGCCTTCTTTCATTCCTACTTCTATGTTTGTGACCTCTATAGAGTAATTGTCCATTAGTTCCCTCACATGTTTTGACCACCCCGTTTCTATATTAGAATTCCAAATGGTATCGAGCATCAATTTGCACCACCGGTTGTCAGGCAGGTTTCTCAAGTAGTTAAAGTAACACAGTTTTCCCAAATCTACCCTGTCCTTGATTTTCATCCACCCAAGCTCCCCCCTTACTGCTTCCAAAGCTGCAGCATTACTCGACCCTGTTATCCATCTGCCGGCATCATTTTGAGTATTTTCCAACTTCTTAATAACGGTTTGGTTTAATGGAATCACGTCCGTGCCATACGTTATACTTGGTAAACCCACCCTCTCCCACAGTGTTTTCCCCACAAAGACCTTGTTGAAACTATTTTTCCCTAAAAGTTTTAGTTGGTTCAGAATTCTTTTCCCCTTCAGAATCAGTTTGGCTGAGTAATTTCTGTACACCCCTCTTCCCGTTATATTTATGCTTACCCCTAGATACTCATACTCTCCCGTTTCTCCTACAGTGATTTGTTTGCTTTCCCCTTCGGGGATTGAGAAATCCCCCACTCTCCATCTCTTCGTCATATCTACCTTGCGTCCAACGGGTATTACCTTGCTTTTATTTTCATTTAGTTCTAGCCGCCAAGTGTTCCCATATCTACCAACAATTTCCAGCAGTTTCTCTAGCCCCTGTTCAGTTCTAGACATTAACACCATGTCGTCCGCAAAGAATAAGCCTGGTATCTTTATGTCTCCAACATTTACCCCCTCCGCACTCTGAATTAGTTCGTCCCCTAAATCTTTAACATACAATGCAAACAAAATCGGTGAAAAGATACACCCCTGCTTGAGGCCTATATCCATAGGGACTCGTTTTGTAGTGATACTCCCTAGACTGAGTTGGCTTTGCACATCTGTATACAGTGCTTTCATGATTCCCACAAAGTCACCCCCCAGTCCGATGCCCTCGAGCTTTCGCCACATACCTTCCCTCCACACTCGGTCGTACGCTTTTTTCACATCTAGAAATGCCAGAAACATCTTTTTCTTTTCAGCCTTTGTTGATTCTATCAGTTGGGTGAGTGTAAATAGGTGATCAGTGACTCTTCGTCCTTTCCTGAAACCATTTTGAATTTCTCCTAAAAAACCTTTCTCTTCAATAACTTCCTCTAGTCTACCGTATATGACCTTACAGAATACTTTTCCGATGTTACTACTAACTGATATCCCCCTATAGTTATCTAGAACTTCCTTATCCCCCTTTTTGTGTATGAACGACACCTTACTTTCCCTCCACTCTCTGGGGACCTCTTGCTTTCGCAGAGCCAGGTTGAAAAGGTTTGTCAGGACTTCAATAAGTGCCTCCCCTCCATTTTTGAGGAATTCGTTCGGAATTTCATCAGTCCCTCCCGCTTTACCATTTTTTAATTTCGAGACCACGTTCCGCACTTCTTCTGCCGTTATTTCGCTACATACACGATTGGATAGGTTCTCCTCCACCAGTGAATTTCTTTTTGGTGGGGACCCACTGCCCCATCGCCTATCGTTTATCTTTTCCCAGTGCTTGACTAACTCTGAAGCGATACGGCCTTTATCTTCTGTACTTTCCCCATCCACTTTGATACTCTGCACACTACTTTTCCCCCGTTTATTTACCCAGTTCCAAAATACGTTTGAGCTCGAACCCCCCGTTTTCTTTATTGTTCTGGCAAGACTGCAATTGCGCTCCTTCCTATTATTATTCTTTATCTCATTCACCTTTTTCCGTGCCAGTTCATATTCTCCTTTCATTAGTCTCGTGTCATTGTTATCCACCCCTTTAAGCTTCCTACTTCTTCTGTAAGCAGCGCATTTTACCTTCCTTTCTTTTATAGCCTTTTTCAGTCCCTCGTTAACCCTGTATCCAAGCTCTCTCGTTGGGACCCTCACCCTTCCTATACACTCCTTCCCTGCCTCTGTTAGGCTATTTACTATGCCATCTGAAATACTCTGGACATTTGCATCCCTAGGTATACATTCAAGATTTGGTTTTAGTTTTTCCCGAAACTGCTTCCAGTCGGCTCCTTGTTTTAGTCCTCAAACTTCCTTGAAGGTATTTCTGTCTCTATTCGTCTTTTTGCCCATAATCTTAACTGTTATCAGGTTGTGATCACTACCCAAGTCATTTTTTCCCTCGTCATCTATTTCTAGAGATAGAACGGGTGGGTCTGTTTCGATATTGTTTAAACGAGAGAAAAATGAAGAAAGTAGATCGAGAGGAACAGTGATAAACAGTGAAGGAGAAGGATGACAATTGAAAAGGGCCAACTTGAATGCAAAAGACATCAACATTGATCGACAACAGTTTGGAAACTGACTCACTTTGAAATCGCAGACTAATGCTAATATAAGACGAGGGTATTCTAATGGACAACGGATGGGGGGGGGGGGGCGGGGGGGGGTGCGAGCGCTGATAACATTTTTCATTTCAGTAAGGGACACGACTCCGGAGGACCGCCGCCAGCACCATGCACCGCCGGGAAACGAACAGTGTCTTGCAAGTGGAAGACGCATTATTCGTTAGCATGCAATGTCTTGTTCAATAATATACGAATCACCACTCGTCACCCGCGGCACACAGCGCGGCAACAATAACCCGGAACCCTAACCCCCGCCCCATGAAAAAAACCAACAGTGTGAGAAGCTAATAACCAGGCCCTCAACCCGCAGATATTTCATTTGATGTAGGCTTTTACTAAAAAAGAAAACTTACGTAAGACAGACAAGCAACCTCCCGCCACCGATCATCAGGTTAGTTAGATGGTCCATTAACAGAAGAGATAATTGGATAATACGATAGGAGCTCACTTGAAAGAGATGTTGTGTTGAGGGATCATCCAGAAGGCGACTAGGCCCTGATTCCACCCATTGTAAACTATAAGGTGAGCAGCGGTAGGGTCGCAATTATTGGAAGCGTTTACTAAGTAGAATAAAGTCCTGCACCATTTCAAATACAGACAAATTTTCTTCACTGGTAAGGAATTCGGAGCCAAATAGGAGTGTTGTCACATCTGGTGCAAACGGAAGTGATTTTATTGTAGACCTGCGTGCCTCTTCAAAGACAGGACAGAACAAAAGAAAGTGTTCGCTTGTCTCGAGGGCACCACCCTGACACAGGGGCGAAGGCGACAGGTGGTTATTGAATAAATGGGTGCTTAGATTACTGCAACACAACCGCAATCTGCAGTGATAGATTTGTCCTATTCGTGATTTTGCATGGCCATAGAAAGACGGGGGTCGCAGATTGCCCCTGTTAAGATAACTTGCGAAATTACTCTCTGATGAATTTTCTCTGATTGATAAAGGTATGTCGTTCCATAGGCTTGTAGTTCTCGGTATAAATGAAGACTGGTACAGTTGGGTGTTGCAGAAGGGAACTCAGAGGTCATTACCTGCTCGGAGATTGAGACATCGGCTGGTGGTGGAGACTGTTGGAGGTACCTTATTAGGAATATATGGGGGTGTCACATGGTGGAACATTCGGAAAAATTGTTTCAGTTTGTATTTGCGACGTCTTTTCTCAAGTGAGTCCCAGCGGGTTTCATTGTACAACGCAGAAGTCCAAACACTCATGGTTGCGCCAGTCACTATCCTTGCTGAAGCCAACTGTACTTTTTCCAAATCATTTTTATTACTCGCCGTGCAATTGTCCCAAATTGTGTTACCATATTCAAGAAGAGGCCTAATAAAGGCAAAGTAAATCTTTTCAAGGACACAGCGGTCAAGAGTAAACTTTTGCCTCCTCAGTAAATCTACGCGAGACCATGCTTTACCGCAGATATGTTCAATGTGGTCATTCCACGTACATGCATCATTTAAGATAATTCCCAGGTTCTTGTGATTTTTAACTTCCGATATCTGGGCATTACCAAGAAACAGTGGTGGGTGCACAGCAGGGCTAACCTTGCGCGATATGAGCATGGTCTCAGATTTTTTAGGATTGAACTCAACCAACCACGTCTTGGCCCAATGCTCTATTGTAGTCAGATCCTGGTTGATCACAGTTGCTGCTTGGGTTGGATTCTCAACTATTAGATACAATGATGTATCATCAGCGAAGAGCCGAATGCTACTCAAGAGGTTATCTGTTATGTCATTGATATATATGAGAAATAATAAGGGGCCAAGTATCGACCCCTGAGGGACTCCAGAGTTTATCGGTCTCCAGAATGAGGTCTCGGAGGCAAATGCGACCCTCTGGACCCTGTCGGAGAGGTACGATTTTAAAAATGCTAGTAGATCACCTGACACTCCAATTTTTTCCAGCTTGCGAATGAGACCAACATGCCACACCTTATCGAAAGCTTTACTGACGTCGCAGAAGACTACGCGAACCTCTTTTCCGTCGTCGAGGGCTCGGCAGAATTCGTCATAGAGGTCAGTTAGTTGAAGTATAGTCGAGTCACCAGGGGTGAATCCCGACTGAAATTGACTTAGGATGTTGTTGTCGCTCAAGTACTTCCACAACTGTTTGAAAATATGTTTTTCAAAAATCTTACCAACACAACTGAGGAGGGAAATCGGACGATAGTTCGTTACTAAATTGGATGGATGCTTTTTTAAAACGGGCGTTACATTAGCCTTTTTCCACATAAGTGGAAAGTAATTATTATTCAGGAGAATATTGACGATTACTTAGAGAGGTTCACATAGGGATAATTTACATTCCTTCAGCAACCGGGGACTTATAAGATCAGGTCCTGCAGCCTTTGATGCATTAAGGGATTTTAGCGCTTCGTATACATCACTGCTCTGTATGATTATCCTGTCTAATAATATTCATGTCCTCATCTGGGTATCTAAAGAACGCTAAGTCCATTGTGTGGGGACCACGGTTGCATGCATCTCCCTATTCCAAACGTATGCATGCCATCCCACTCCTCAAATAAAATACTCGGGTATGTACACCAACAACTACCCTTTGTCGACCCACACCAATGGCAGCTAACATAACCTCTAGGTTCTGCTACTACTGATATTGTCTCTAGTCACTATCATTACTATCACCGGTAACAATATCATTAGGCCTTCCCAAACTGGTTAGGCTTTCCCAAACCCAGTTTGGGAAAGACTCTAACTCGTCGCCTGAGTGCTAGAATGTTCTATGTCCCCTATGGGACATAGAACATTCTAGCACTCAGACGACGTCTTGTTATTCTTCTTTTTCAGAATTTTTCTTCATTATTTTTTTTTATTTTTGTTTTTATTTTTAGGCTTTCCCAGTTTGGGAAAGACTCTTGTTATTCTTTTTCAAAAATGTTTCTTCTCTGTTTTCTCAGTCAATTTTGTCGGCTGCACTGCTCAAAAACAAGCTGTACGCTTTTAACCAAATTTGGCATACTTATGTACTGTCACAAAATCTAGTGAAATGAGGTATCGGCATATTCGTAAAAACACTTATTTTCAAAATTTGTTGCCAAAACCATAAAAATTTCACCATTTTTCAAAAGTTTCGAAATTGTTTACAGTTATCTAGCTCAAATTTTCCAAACATTTAGAGCATAATATGATACACCAAAATCACCACACAAATATTTCCAAATTAACCCCTATTGGCCAAAAATGATATGAATATAGAATTTTTGTTTTAAAATTGACCAACTTCAAGGGCAAATTTCTCTAATTGCAAGGTTGTTGTAACAATCTTTCCATAACTACATTAAAAATCATTGGGGAACAAATTTTGGGTAAAATGTTTTGGTGCCTCGCTTTATCCGTACCAGTTTTAGTTTAAACATATTTTATTTGCAAATTTTCTTACAGCAAATCGGATCGGAAGACTAGTGCTTAACACTTAGCAATCCCTCCTTTCCGTTTCATATAATACAAATATAAACTATAAGCTAGTGCGACAGAAACAGTAATAAATATAAAATATTATACACAAACAATGTTGAAGATTACAGAAATATAGCAAGCAAGTAATATAAGAACTGTGAGGAATAGAGAGATAGTGATAAACAGCCAGAAGAAGGAGAGAGAGAGAGAGAGAGAGGCAAGTGCTGCATTTCGAATACTGAACATCCTGCCTAACCTGAGTAACCGAGTTCCGGGTCACAACTTTTATTGCCTTCTACATTCGAACATACCAGCAATAATAATAATAATAGTAATAATATTTATTTATTTATTTATTTATTTATTTATTTATTTATTTATTTGGGTTTAACGACACTTTCGACTGCCGGGGTCACTTAGTGTCGGAAATAATAATAATAATAATAATAATAATAATAATAATAATAATAATAATAATAATAATAATAATATATTTCATTCCTCTCAGTTCCAAATTTCTCGAGCTAACAGTTAAAACGATTAGAATCTCTAATAAATATTTGCACGGCTCTAAAAAATGTTTCGTTATCAGCAACGGATAGAGAGAGATTTTGTATTTATTCAATCTGCTGAAAAGGTCATTTCTAATAACAGGGTTTTGGTTACACTTCATAAAGAAGTGCTTCGAGTCTTCGATGTAATTACCACAAGTACAGTACGGGGAGTCAGAAATATGATTTTGGTATTTATGCCCATTTAAATCACTACATTCATTTCTTAGTTGGTTGTGGATTATGCTTAGTTTACGTTTTCCCACATAAAAGTATTCAGGAAGTTTGTAAAATTGAGGGCTTATCATTGATTTAAAAATTTGAAGTGTCTGAGCATTTCTAGTTTGCTAATCATAGGAGTTCCAGATATTAATACAAGATGGTAGAAAAGTGCGTTTTAACAGTTCCGTACGTGCTGCAAATGGTATAAAATTCGAAGCGTTTCGCAGGTTATATGACATAATTTGATTAAAAGTGGATGGCAATAAATTCGTTAGGTAAGATGGGGCTTGACCTTTGACAATCTTATAAAATAAACTAATTTTTTGGACATAGTGTCTTTCATCAAGATTCTGCCATCCTACTTCCAGAAGTAAACGGTTTTTTGAAACTGATCGGGTGAGTCCTGTAACAACACGGGCGGCATCGTAGTGTATATAATCTATTTTCTTTAGCTGATTAGCCCTGGCACAGCCCCACACAGGACTAGCGTACTCAAGGACTGGAAGTATAAATGAGAGATACATTTTCTCAAGTGTTTTCCTATGGATAATATATTTTAGTTTGCGGAGTTGCGAAAGTTTGACATATGAACGTTTGCATACGTCAAATATATGCTGGTCCCATGATAGATTTGGCCCTGTTGTCGATTTCACGGTAGTGTTATGGACTTAGGCCATAGGTCCAACCCCGAAAGTGCTGGTGAGTCTCAAAAGTCAACACATGACTGAAGGGAATAGTATGTGATGTATGAAACGAACCCTATAGAGTGAACTCGATGGGTGACCTCGCCTCGGATGTGATATCTTGTAGCATCATATGGATTGTTGTAGTAACGTACATGGGTAACATCATCAGTGCGGTCGTCAGTTGTCGTGATGGTGGCATTCCCACCACGTGTTGTCATCGCAACGGCTCTTATAGTACTGGTTTTTAGGATGATGGTTGCTATGGTGAGACGTCATCAATTACGGTACCAATGACGTCATTGGCCATTCCATCTGCAAAGGCACAGCAGAATAGGAGTACAACATAACAAGCATACATAAAAAGCTAAAGCTCAACCACTAATACTATAAAAGTGAGACATTACACTTCAATTGAACACAACATCAGAACAATAATCTGCTATGCTGTGGTATAATACACGGCTCAAGAAGGTAAACGGGTAATGGGGTACAGCAAATCTAAATTGGCCGGTGTCTTGAAGATGACCAATGTGGTTGGGGTACTATAAACCTGATTTGTTCCGGCTGTGCCCTGACTAAAAAAAAATAAGACAACTATATCATCAAGGCATGCCTTCGTGGAAGGCATGCCTTCGGGGAAGGCATGCCTTGATGATGTAGTTGGAATGATACATCGTAAGGATTATAGTCGACATTGCTTGCAAACCTTAAATTTGCATTTAACAGGGGTAGCGACCAGGGATATTGGAATTAGCATTACTGGCGGATGAGTGGAGATGTTACTAATGTTAATCTAGCGGAAGTTGCACTCAGTCTTTTATTTCAACATTATTTATGTACGATTTCCATCTGAACTATTCGTTTTGTGAGACGCTGACGATTACTGATATATCAAGGAATATTCGTATGAAAACTATTCGAGAGGAAACGGATGGGACAGACGATTTTAAATCGAGCCGAATATCTACTTTCAAGAGATTCGAAATTCTAGTTTTAAATTCTGGTCTCCAAACCATGCTCCACGATATCCTCATTGGAGCTTGTTCCGGCGAGAGATCGCAAGCTTTGTTAATTGTAGCTGAGGCAAAAAAAATTTTTTTAAGAAACTATTTGCAGGTATCGTCTTATGGTATTGTTAGGTAAAGCGTTAAACACCTTGAAAAGTTTCAACATCTTGGGTTGAATTTCAGTATCTATAAACTCCAAATCGACAGAAATGTTTGTTCCTCTATGCGAATCAGAGAACTGTATGAGAAGATGTAAGTCCCCAAAGTCAGGAACAGTTATTAAAACTGGAGTCAAAAAGAGCATTTTCGGAAATTGGGCTCTTTGCAACCACAACTCGTTTCCAACAGTATGGATGAACTATCAAGCCCATGGACATTTAACTGCTGGAGTGCTGGAAGCACATATTTGGGCTTCATTCCGAACTTACGAACATCTATTTAAAGGCTTCATATTCTGTGGATGTGCTTCATATTATCTTTGAACTGAAATTATTTCATCTGTTAGGATTTGCCTTGTTACAATTTATGGGCACTCTCTCATAAATTGTAACATGCCAAGGACACGCATAGAAATTTTCAGGACACAAAATAATTTAGTACTCTACCAGTTAAGCAATTCAACAGAACAAAACTATTCCGACAAAAACTTCATGTGGGATTTCTTCTTCCCTTCTCCGTCACCAAGCCCCCCCCCCCCCCCCCCCGCATCATCACACCTCTCGTTCTTACACGCATACATTATAACATTCAAGACAGCTATGCTTTCATACAAGAGACATGGATTATCTTTGATCAACGTTTACTCTCCGTGGAAACCCCGGGGAACGAGGCAGTGCTTCTTTACGGTGGAAAACAAACTCTATATTACTGGTAAAATAGAAGCCAATAACCAAAGCTAGGGCGGAAGTCCCCTAAAATGGTATAAACGATTGACGACTGCCTGGACTTGGCTTTATATCCATGTTGCGGTCACGATTAGTCTTTGTGCAGAAATATGTTACCTTAACACAAATAAATAAATAAATAAATAAATAAATAAATAACTAAATAAATAAATAAATAAATAAACTTCTGAAAGAGAAAAAACTTGAAAGACCTTCAAGAAAACAAAACAGATGTTTGGGTTTGGAAGATAACTATGAAGTTAAAAAAAATAGTATGCCGGTTCCCATGATATAAAAACCCGCAACTTATCCGAAAGTGTCAATATCTTTGCCTATAATGTCCCAAAATGAATCTGCGATATTCAAAATATTCGTTTTTACCTCAATATCCACAATTGCCTGTGACTGAACGTGTCCAGCTTATTACTGTTGAATATGGAAAGCCGGTTGTGACATGCTTTTTGCGAAATGCCAAAATAGCAAAACGCAAATGCATCTTTCTGTTTGCGAAATGCTTTTTGCGAAATGCTTTTTGTGAAATGCGAAATACTTTTTGAAAAATGAGAAATGATTTTTGCTGAATGCGAAATGCTTTTTTGCTAATTGTGAAATACTTTTGGCCAATAACGATCAGTGAATATGCGGATATCACTAAAAAGTGTTAAATGACGCCGACTGTGACTCAGGAAAATGTGTAGATGGAAAATGTTAGGTCAATATAAGCAAAAAGCATTTCGCAAAAAACATATCACAACCGGCTTTCCATAGTTGAAATATAACCGGGGGAATGGTTGGTTTTCTCCTCTGCTTTACTATCAATCGAACATACAACGTTATATAACTTTACACAAACTATGCATATTTGAAAAAATGTCGATGCAAGTAGTATGTCAGGGGCTTTTGGGGCATGATTGGCAGGATCTCATTGCAGGATCTCATGTGACGTCATAGTCACGTGACCTAGTGGCGCCATGTTGTGTTGTCATGGTAACCCGCGTGGGCGGCTATGTTGTGACGTCATCCCCATAGTGATACGTGGTGTTAGTGCGCATGCGCAGCGCATGTTGTTAGGGTGATACGTGTTTCCGTCGTCCATTCTGTATACTGGAGGCCGCCATCTTGGTTTCTATGGTAGCACGTGATTGCTATGTTACCCAAACGACTTATAATAGGACAGGGGTATGTTCGGAGGGTGTGTTCGATTGAATCGGAGTAAATCTAATTACCACAAACAACCCGAAAATCCCTCCAAATCACCAAAATCCATCCCAAATCACCGAAATTGACTTTATTTGATACGAATTTCCCATTTTATCGGCTTAGCGCGTGGTACTATAGTACCGAGGGGTCCCCTGGGGTGTGTTCGATTGAATCGGAGTATCACGAATTACCACAAACAACCCAACAAGTTGGACTATTTCGAATTCTTTCAGAATCCTATTTAGGATCGCGAACCTTTTGCCATTATAATAGTAGCACGTAGTGCTATAGATTTTTAAAAGGTCGTGTTCGATTGAAGTGGAGAAATGTTCCCATAATCCCTTTTTTCCCCCAATAAGAGTAGCATGAACTGCTATAGGACAAATTTACCCACAGTCCATTATTTAAATTACAAGTAGGACCCATATGTGTACATGAAGGCCATGAAGCTAAGTTCCACCATATACTCATGTGAGGATCTACGCATATGTTAAGAGATGTGTCTAATTTACAATCCCTCTTAGCCTCATTTCGGTTTTTTGAGGATACCTTTTTGGATTTGTTAAAAAAATAACAACACAATTTTACAATTTAATTTCTTTTATTCAACAACAAAAATACATCTTTTCATGGTATGTAGATTGTCAGATATTCATAAACAGTCTTTCTGCAGATTGGACATCTTCCAGGCACAAATGGTTACATGGTCGCGGAGCGACATTGGCTTCAGCTAATAAACACACACTACATTTCGTCCTCCGTGAATCTTCTTCTTGAAAGGATGTGTCCATTTCTTCTTTGATGGCCATTTCTTATTCTTTTTCAACGTCCATGAATTCAGGTGGTAAATTATGAATATAATAACAGCCTGGAGAATATTTTCTGTGTTCTTCTATAACATCATCTTCTGTTTCCCAGAAACGAACAATAATACCACAATGAAAACATTGAGTTCTGTCTCCTGTCCCCAAATAAAAGAATCCAGCTTTTGTCAGTTCATTCGGGGTTTTCACACTTTCACTTTGTAACATGAATTGAAATGTCTTGAGACGATTTTCCTCCAATGCATACTTAATGTGTTTTGGTGGTCTTTGTTCTAGTGTCTTTCTTATTTTTCTTCTCCGCGTAATAACTGCTCCAGTACTGGTGGTGGAACATCACGAAATTACGTTTCGAATGAAACGCTCATTCTCTCCACAAAGTCTCTTGGATTTCTTGTTTCTTGGTTTCGTGATTGATAATCATTCAGTGCCATCCTGATCAAACATGGAATAGTGAACATTCTTCAATCCTTTTTATCTTCATTCTTCTTTGGTTTTCTTTCTCTTTTTGGTTTGGGTTCTCCTATTTCAAGGCTTCTCTTCTTTGCAATATCCACTGCATTGGTCACTTGTTCCCAATCTCTTGTGGCAAACTGGAACCCAACGTCGTCCTTGAACAGCTGAATCTGTAAATCGTTGTTAAGTTTGAAGACGGCCACATTAGTAGACACCCTTCTTCTTTGGCTGTCAAAACACAATGAGCTGAACGAAATGACGATTTCGCGCGCCGAAGGCGCGCAGGGAAGGTATGGGGAACAAGCCCCTTTCGACCCTTGGTGATTGTATATGACTGGCTGACACATGTCTAGGCGTGTTGAAGGAGGAAAAGGTTCCGGTACTCGGCAGGTGTCTCCTGTTGCGGCGTGGCGGTCTTGTTGACTGATGTCGATTGAACCCTCGGGTGAAGACCAGTGTGGGAGGTTAGGTCCTCTCACAAAGGTACTACCTCTCCCCAATGGTGCAGTCGATCTGGATTTTCGGGCAAGTATAGTCTGCCACTTCGGAGATGATTTTGAGTGATGGCCATCACTGGCAAGTATAATCTACCTCAGGCTGTCTCTGCTTGATAGGACGTCTTTGAAAGAAACAACAACGACTCCTTTCGGGGACCACCAGAAAGAAGACCCGAACTTCTCTGGATCGGGGGCAGGCCTGCATTGTGGTCCTATTGGGTTGGGACAAAAATGCGCAATGCGCTTACAAAAAGGGGCAGAGGCGGGACGCAGGACCAACGCTCGCCTCCCTTAAAGTGGTCGACCACTTTTAGGGATGGAGTGGAGGACGTTCAGGAACCATGGGAGTTACTGATTCCATAACGGTTAGACTGTCCATAGCGGTTATTGGGGTGCTGGTCAAAAAGCATCTTCTGTGTACCTGCTTAAAAGAAGAAGGCAGAATGAGTTTTCATTAGAATATGTAAAAATAAAAAAGATAACAGTAGCACATTATGTTTTAATTTGTGATCTAATCTTTAGCTGAGTCGGTGAAGACAACCCTTTCTGGTGGAAGGCCACAGTCAAGCTGTTAATCTGCCTGTTGGATCACCTTCTTAGGTTGAGAGTGAGTTTGTAGCGGGAGGGTGACAGGTTTAGACACTAAACCACACCCGAGGGTGTTTCTGTTATGCCCTTCGCTGGTTTCGGCTATATTTAGATTAGTTTGAGTTTATTTTGGAGGCCCCTGGTATTGCGAGCGTTTTATGTGGGCTGAGCTTCCCCGGCTGGAAATGGGATTTACAGTATTTAATCGTGATGTAATTTTAGTTGAGTCGGTGAAGGCAGCCCTTTCTGGTAGAAGGCCACAGTTAAGCTGTTAATCTGCCTGTTTATTCACCTCATTCCCTATTTATTATTTAGTTTTTTAACAATATTTATTCCTGATGTAACTTTGAGTCGGTGAAGGCAGCCCTTTCTGCTAGAAGGCCACAGTTAAGCTGTTAATCTGCCTGTTAGTTCACCTTCTCGTTCCCTAGTTTTTTTCGTGCGGTTTTAGTTTTGATTGCAATATTTGGGCTTTTGTCGGCTTTCGCAAATGACTCCATGTTCGGAGATTAGTTCACTGTCGGCTAGCCGGTCATGACTTTTCGCGGCCAGGGTCTTTAATGGTGGGGATATCGGCCTTGTCGTGGAGAGTTTTGATGGGTGTGTCCCATGGGGCGCGGAGGGCGACTCTAAGCGCGTGATTTTGGACCTTCTGGAGTTTTCCCATATTAGTTTGATTGAGGTCAGTTAGTATGATTGCACCGTATTCGAGTACTGGGCGCACAAAGGCTTTGTACAGTTTGAGTAGGGTGGACTGGTTGGCTCCCCATGAAGTTCCTTTAAGCACTTTCAGTAAGTTAATGCGTTTGGTGGCCTTTTTCGCCATGTCGTCGGTGTGTTTGTTGAAGGACAGTTTTTGGTCAATGGTGATGCCCAGGATGCCCAGGAGTTTCGCCTCTTTGCATTCTGGGAGGGTGTTATCCATAAGTTTTAGGTCAAAATCCCGTTTACTTGTCTTGCGAGTAAAGGCGATTCGTTGGGTTTTATTGGCGTTTAGCTTAATTCTCCATTTGGCACACCATTGTTCTAGGTCGTCGAGAGCGCGTTGCAGGGGTTTTTGGAGCAGATTGGCCGTATTGTTGGAGTCCCAGAGGCCCTTATCATCCGCGAATTGGGAAACTTGAACGCGTTCATCGGAGAAGCTAAGGTCATTTACAAAAAAATGATGTACAGGAGGGGGCTTAGGAAGGATCCTAGGGTGCCTGCTTCAAGGGGGACACTGTCAGACATTTCATTGTTCACTCTGACTTTAATTTCACGATCATTTAAGAAAGAGGATAGTAATCTGAGCAGTTTCATGGGGAGTCTCATTTTTGATAATTTGCAGCGCATTCCATTGTGCCAAACAGTGTCGAATGCTTTTTCGACGTCTTACAGGACTGCCGCGCCTATTTGCGGTTTTCATTTGGGTGACTAGTCGGTAGACATGTTCGATGCCTTCTTTACGGTTTCTATAGGCTCTTTGCCATTTATTGAAAAAAATTGATGTCTTCAAGGTGCCCCCTGAACCGATTGGTAAGGATTTGTTCGAATGAGCTGAACACCAAGTGCACCAGTTTTTATAGTTTTCCTTCAATACGGCGACATCTAGCGGCTGGTTTCCTCTATGCCGTCATTAACCAACACATCATTATCCAATAGATCAGTCGTAAACATGTTGGATATGGTATCATTATCCAATAGATCAGTCGTAAACATGTTGGATATGGTATCCATCGGTACACCGCGACAGCGATGTTTCAAGTAAAATAGGCAGTATTGTCCACACACGGGTAATGGTCCTTGAGGGCGTTTGTATTATACTTCCAATATCTGGAATTCTTCTTCAGGAAATTCTCGAATGGTCTGTGTTGTGGTGGTAATCCATAGGAATCAAAGTATTCTGCGTAGTGGTGACTCACAATGAGAGCCACCCAATGTTCTCCTTTTCTGTGGTCTGGATCCGTGTTGGCTATCAAAGCCACTGGTCTGTGATCTGGTAATCTTCTTGGTAATCTGTTTCTCGCAAATATACCCAAACTTATTCTCTTCAAACAACTATCTGATCGAAGTGCATTCTCTAACTGCAACGTGTTCATGTTGAGTAATCGAAGATTACTTGTCTATTCTTATCCACTTCTATGATGTTCTGGAATTCTGCATACACCAGTACGTTGATTGTGGTTGGTAATGGGTTTTCGAAATTGACTTCTAGTCTCAAGTTTCCTCTCTTCACCAGATCGAAGTGTTGTCCATGTGATAGATCTGGAGTCAGGTCGAATACGAATAGGGTGTATCCATTTATGTACTCTTCTCGGCTGATGTGGTTTCCTTCATTCTCATACATTTGTCCAGTTCCTTGGAACAGAGTCGCATAACATCTCGCCACTTCTTGTTGTTCGAATCTAGGTTGTAATGGTTTGGCTGGAATCTGCTGCCCATCCACGTACAAAGCCAAGTAATTGATTTTGTAGTTCTTGAAATTATATGGATTCTTTGACAAGTTGCCATTGAAAGCATCGTTGTCTACACATCCCACCACGATGTGTTTAGGTAGTTGGCCTAAAAATAAATTTTCTTGTGTAATGTTCAGATTTCCTTTCGGCACTGAAAACACCTTGGTTTCCACACGGTCGATAGGATATTTTGCAGTTGCTTTTGTTAGTGCTTTCTCGTGAGCGAATGATTGGTGTCTCTCTTTGCATACAAACATGGATACATCTAGAATTTTGATCTTGTATGTATCGGTATCGGCCATCAATGCGAAAGCATCTTTGGCTCTATTCATTTTAACATGCACATTAACTCCATTCAGCAAGTAACGAGTTTGGAAAAACATGTCCAAATGTAATCTTCCAGTCATGTCCACGATTTTACTTTTCTCTATAAATTTCTTTCGAAGAAGTAATCCCTTGTTATCATCTGTCAAATCTTCCATGTGTCCGGCCGTATCCTTGTACCATAATGCATTAGTCAGTTGTGACTTCTTGGCAGCTGGTCCATAACTCAACAAAGTTTCTATGAAAGCTCTGTAGTGATAAGTGTTGTTGGAATGAGATACCAGTTTTTCATTCAAGCTGATATCGATTTGATTAAATAAGGAATGCATCCATAAATTGACTGGGCCCACATTGGCATCGGGTGCAATTGATGCCCCACTGGAATCTACAACCGTTGCTTTAACATACAAGTATGTCTGTGCCAAATTCAAATAATCATCTCCTAATCCCGCAATGTGGAATTCCATTGGACCACTGTTTCCTATAGTCGCCAAAGGCCTGTGTTCTACCCATTGCCCATGTTCCACACTAGTCTGTGTTGGTGGTATGGAAAATAAGTCGAGTTCGCTGTTGACACACTCACAAGATTTTTCATTAATGAGAGACATCATGCACCGAGATTGTCTCGGGTCTGAACAGTTCTCCTTCGTTTTTTGTCGATTTGCCAGTTTTGCGTGGTGCAGGCCTTTTTATACTTTTCCTGCCGGGCGGTTTTGAACCACCAACCACTTCATTCCAAGCTCCCGCACCAGCCTCTTTGACTCTTTTGATTGCTGCCTTTTTAATATTTTTCCCTTCAATGACATCTTCGTCAAAGGCTGCTCCTGTTTTCCCACGGTCCTGACTGTAATTTTCAATAAAGGTAACACCATATTCTTCAGTCCTCCAAATATACTTCCCAAACATTAACCTCTCTGTATTTGAGCTCCAGAAAAAGCTGGTAGACCGTTCCCAGCTTGTTTCGTGTAATATTCTTCGTATAATTTGGACTTACAACAGTAAGTCATGTTTATGTGAAATGAAGAGATCTACGATTTCTGAAATGAAGTGTCACTGTCACTTTCCCGAACTCGAATGGTACTATGGCTCCTGTGTCACCCCTTATATACACCTGGACGGTACTGAAATGTTTTCATTCCACTGGTACATAATACACATTCTCAAAAGTTTTAGAGATGATATTCCCATATTTTCCACGTACAGGTACGATACGAAGAAGAGGTATTCTTGTGTCTCCCACGACTTGGTAACGAACCAAGTCGCAGTATACATAGAGTGAATAAAATCCTTGGTTGACATCAGCAACTCTGGAAGAATTGTAAGTTCCTGATTTAAAAACACATTCATTAAATTCCAAAATATTTTGAAGAGTAGGGCTCAATGTGACCACGACTCCATCACGTACCGTGATACGAACTTTACCAGTCACTTCATCCAATTCAAAAGCTATCTTATCGTGACGAGGCAAGAGTAATTCTTTAACACCATTGATGGCTTGTATCACATCAATGGGATCCGAATATCGACCTTCCTTGAGAGTAAGTCGATAATTCTTTTTCGAAGACCAGAACACTGTAACGAAAGCTTCCTCCCGCCGAATATTGAACCAAGTGTTTGGATACTGAATCTCTGCCAGACCTACTTCCCATTCACCCGTGAGATTCACTGGTTGTGGTAACTGAGTGGTGTACGTAGTCAACGTGTTTTCAGGAAACCCGTTCATAGAACTATTACATGGTAGAGTCAAATAAAACATTACTTTTTCTTAATGGTTGGATTTGGTAACAAATATCTCATGCTACTACCCAAGAGAGCAGTCCACTACTTGCTGTCTGTGTTCTCGAGAGTGAGATTAACGACACTGGTAATGATGATGATATACAAAATGATTATTTGTGAAATTTTTACTAAAACTTTCCAAACAGAGGCCAAGAACCGTTCGATCCTTCTTCCATTTTGAAGA
This sequence comes from Pictodentalium vernedei, assembly GCA_031216915.1. NCBI lineage: Eukaryota > Metazoa > Mollusca > Scaphopoda > Dentaliida > Dentaliidae > Pictodentalium > Pictodentalium vernedei. The sequence goes on along the minus strand of CM062297.1, from coordinate 312,479,279 downwards.
AACCTCAGAGGTTCACTTCCTTTTATAGGTGAGCTGACTTTGCTTGATCCACGAATTGAACGAAGTTGCGTATCCCAACCACTTTACGAACAATTCCCTTTTCTTACCTCGACCACGTTTCTTGAGAACGTGTTCGATTTTGTAAATAGTTTTATGTGAAACTCGCTGAAGCTCTTCAGTGTAGAACGACCCTTTCAGTACTTCCCCATTATCATCTTGTAAGATGTATGTGACTAGATGTCCTTTCTTGATGGCTACTACTGTGAATAACTCTTCTGTCCAATTGGGTAAATAACCTTTCTCAAAAGTTTTCTTAACTTTATTGATTCTCACTCTGTCTCCTACTTTGTACTTTGGTGTCTAGTGTTTTATGAGTTGTCCATACAACCTTTGCTGCCAAACCTCTTCTTGATTTTCAAAGTTGACGGCAATGGGGGTCATACCTATACTACGATGATGAGAATGATTATATGATTTCACCAAGTTTTGAAGTGGAAAAGTTAGTGTATCATTCTTGGTAAAATATTTCCACATCTTGGTTTTCAAAGTTCTATGGAATCTTTCTACTATTGAACATTTTGTTTCAACATTTTGTGTAGTGAAAAATTCTACTTTGTGATCTTTGAGAAAATTCTGAAATTTTCTGTTTAGAAATTCTTTTACTTGATCTGTTTGTAATTTTTCTGGTGTACGACTTTGTTTGAAAAATTTACTAAAAGCTTTCACGATTGAATCACCAAGTTTGTTTTTGAGGGGTATGACCCAAGCATATTTACTAAACACATCTATACATGTCAACAGAAATTTTATGTTTTTGTTGAATTTACTTATGTTTGAAACATCTACCAAGTCAGCTTGCCATTGTGCATCTATACCACTAACTATTACTTTCCTTCTAGGAAATGTACGACGAACAGGTTTGTGAAGAGTGTATGTGTCTTGAGTCTCTAACCATTTTACAACTTGTTTAGTTTTTTTCTTGGACGCTCTTCGAAGAGCGGCTACACCACCAAAACTACCAGGCGCTTCAGAATCATAGTGCAATGCTTCCATGACTGCCTTGTGCAAGCGACAACTCTATTTATAACCTTTTGTCGTTCCACTTTGGCGTTTCTTTTCTCTTTGGTTGTTTGGGTTCCGACTTTATTGGTGCCTGTTTCATAAAATCCCAACGTTCTTTATGACCAATTAATTCCTGGGGTATGTTACTATCTCTCAAAGCTTCGGCCAAAATCGTTTAGAAGATCTGTTACATTCGACCCTACCACTGTTTGATCTTTGTAGACTAATTCACCCTTCTCATTCCAAGATATATTTGGGTCACTTCTAATACGATTCAACAACAACTTTCCCTTTCTCTTCATTGTCATAGGTACAGAATCGAGGATGTCTTCGTCTTTATTATCTTTCTCGAATTCGACTTTAATTGGTCGAGGAGCCATTACCTTTTGTTGAATTGTCAAGTATCTTTGTAAAATTTGATTATATTGAGTCATCTTTTCATCAGCCGAAAGAAAAGGGGCATCAAGAATATCTCTCATTTCTCTATCCAGTGATGAAACAGCCCCAATAACCTTGGTTCTACCAAAGCCATCTTCTTTGCATAGTCCATCATCCAAAAATACCTTTAATAGCACCCAATAGTACAGGAGGTAGCAATGCCCCCAAGAATCCCCCTTTCTGCAGGATTTGTCTCCTCTTTTTGTCAGAGGTACCTTTATTTGCCACTGCCCTCACTAGTTGTTTCGGATGAACGAGTTTGGTTCTCTGAGCTTTGGTCAGAGGTACTGCTCCCTTCAGTATATTCGAGGCACAGTCACACAAACAAGTAATCAATTCTTTGTCTGCATGTTTTAGTATGGATCTGACGAGTGTGGGTTTCGATTTAATAAGAACATTGAGAAGAGCGATGTTGCGTTTGAGACAGTCAGACATACTTCTGACTTGAGTCAGACTTGTTGCTCCCCTTTTATACTTTTCGGAGGTACACATATTGGGTTTCCCCAGGAAAAATTTGACTTCTTAATCTCATGTGTTCAGGAGTATCTTGTTTGAGATCTATTAAAAGGTAACCATATGGTGTCGAAGTGGCATCTTCGAAAACTTCTCTCAGAAACTTGGAATGACCAGGATACATCTGTGCTGTCAAGTGTGAGATCTGAGAACGATCCCTAGGATTTTTAAACAAGATCATGTAATGACTATTGAGAGCCACAGTCCTATGGACTTTATTTTTGTCGAATAAATTTTGAATAATGTACATCACACTAATCTTACGGTGATGACTACCTTTAGTAAATAATCTAGACACTCGAACATCTGCATCGAGCATCAGATCATCCAATATGACTAAACTATCAGATTTTAATTCTTGAGGGAGACCCTCTATGAATTCTACTTGGCGTAAAGTATTGTATAATGGTTACCATTCACTGTAACACCAAATGATGTGACTTGGAACAGGTTATATAATATTTTGAATCTTTTGAATAACCCGATTTACAAAGGATGATTTACCACTACCCGTGAGACCACACAACAAACAAGTGAATGGATGCTTCCAACGAGGATCCATTTTTGTTGTTTTATGTGGGTCCTACTTCCTTTTATACCTTTTGTGGAGGTGGCCCCCACTGAACATGGGTACTACTCCCCTTTTATACCTTTTGGAGAGGTGGTCAATATGACCGTCATCCAAAAATATTTAAAATTGGTGGCCCTCTGACTTACTGGCTGGGGACAGGTTAAGTTTGTTTGATATTTGTCAAGAAGATAAACATCAAATAACCTAAGCGTCATTACCACCTTTTTTTCTTTTTTCTTCATTTTATACTTTTTTCTTCTTTTTTTCTTTTTTTATAAAAAAAAAAACAAACATCTATTTACAACATCTATTTACATCTTCAGACTGAGTGGTTTCATGAAGGTCACGAATTCAATCACCAAATCCATAATACAACGTTTCTGTTCATTTGTGAGAGGTTTCTCGAACATATCTTCATACTCTTTCTGTACTGGTGGTGGATTCATTCCAGAAGTATTATGGTGCCACAGTAGATGAACATCATTCTTGTTATCTCTTTCAAGTGCTTCACTAAAACATCTTATAATCTTCTCTTCTTCAGACATCATTAGGCATACATAATGCTGAATCTGACTTGGGTGATCGACTGTACATCCATAACATTTTTCTTTCACTACAGCGTCAATGTTCTCTTCGACATAATGAGCATATGCCAAGCAAAGTTCATGCTGCAAGCGATCTTGCCTGAGTTCACTATCGATTTCATCAACGATCAATGGTCGTGGTTGGGTTATTCTCACTGTGATCTTCTTCTTCTTCAAAGGCGGTTCTTGAATTGGTTTTTTGAAGTCTTCATGGTTAGTAGGTTTAGTAGGTTTAGTGTCTTCGGGAATTTCAGTTAAAGTTGTTTGTTGGGTTTTGATGGCTGCATCTACTTCTTCTATTTGGGACTTCAAGGCATTCCATTCTTCTAAAGATAGAGCAATACCAGTCTTCGTAGGATAAGGTTTCTGGTCTTTTCCCTCAAAGTATCTTCTGAGATGAATCTTCAGTTCACCCTGGTACTGGGTAACGTTAGCATAAGTCTGCCTGGTGCCAATTCGGAACATCTCCTCTAGTCAACGGTTCGATCGTGAATGATGCCAAGTCCATGCTTTGCCTAATTTTATATATCTTTGACGGACGTGATTGAAAACATCACCCCAGTTCAACAAATTTTGATCGGCTTTTTGATTCTTGGTTGGGGTTTGTGTTTGTTTCCTATAGGATTATAGGTTAAAGTTGGAAAATTTAGAAAATTAGTATAGAAGTCAATGGAAAAGAAACACAATGAGAATACCGAAATTTGATTGGTTGATTAACTTCGATCTGATTGGTCAGTTTGGCGATCAAACTGCAATCTTGATCCTTAAATTGTAGGATATGGCCCTCTGCATTTTATACTGGTTTGGGACAGGTCAAGCTACAAACATCTGTCCAATGGAGATAAGTCAAATAGCTCGAGTGCATTCCCACCCCCTACAGTTCGTATCCTTAAAAACGAAAACAACATGCCCAACTTAGCAATTCAGTTTTCTATCATAAAAATTTCTCATTTCTTTTAAATATTCACAACAGATAATTTCTTAGTAATGATGATGATGATGATGATTTATTCCTTTGGTTATACAAAAGGGGTAGCCTAAAAGACACCAGGAATCAACTTTTTTAAAAAAAATGAAATGAAACTAAAAAATTTGGAATAAAGAAGTATCATCTGGTTCCAATAGGTGTAACCTAAAAGATACCATGAATCAACATTTTTTAAAAATAAATGGAACTAAAAAGTTTTGAATGAAACTAAAAAGTTTTGAATGAAACTAAAATGTTTGGAATAAAGAAGTATCATCTGGTGCCAATAAGTGTAACCTAAAAGATACCATGAATCAACATTTTTTTAAATAAATGGAACTAAAAAGTTTTGAATGAAACTAAAAAGTTTGGAATAAAGAAGTACCATCTGGTTCCATTAGGTGTACGGTAACCTAAAAGATACCATGAATCAACATTTTTTAAAAAATAAATGGAACTAAAAAGTTTCAAATGAAACTAAGTTTTGAATGAAACTAAAAAAGTTTGAAATAAAGAAGTATCCTCCACTTCCAATAGGGTTAGCCTAAAGTATATCAGGAACATGATGATGATGATGATAATGATGAAAAAAACTCACTGTATTGGAATAAATAAAAAAAAATTGAAAAAATATTTACGCTAGAAAAATGTATTACCTTGTAAAACTTGCCATTTAGGATTTTTTTGATGACTGTCATAAAGGACTTTTTTAATTAGAAAAAAACTTGCCATAAAGGACTTTAGAGAATGCCATATGGGACTTTAAAGAGAAAAACTGCCATATAGGACTTTATGAGGACTGCCATATAGGACTTTGAAAATTTAGTGAGCCTTACATGATTGAGTAGACCACCTAAAAACCATTTGGGTTTTTTTTTAGGAATTTTTCGGTCAACTAAATAGGACTTTTTGTAGGCAAAAGCTAGACTTTGTTCAGGCTGTGGAAAAATATGACACTCACTCAATTGTTTCTTCTTTAAATCTCTAGTAGTATGGTGCAAACTCCATCTTTTAAAACTCTTCGTTTTGGGTAGAAATACAATAGTCCATCTCTGCTCTGCTGGTGAGTATACATAGTGTTGTCAGTCATAACAAATCCTCGGTTGATGCCAGATCCACTTTGTTGTGTCTTCAAAACTTGCAGATATTTGTCTTTCGTCAAATCATTGTGGCGTTTGCTGATTCCTTTACAACTATATTTATTGGTGGCACCGAAACAATAATATGTTTTACTACACAGTCCAACAATGCCGGTTCCTTGCCATTCTACCTTGAACAAGCCTGGAGTTCTCCTGTCAAAACGCTTTCTTTCCTGGCAACATGAGGGTGACAGCCATTCTTTGCCTCCTAATTTGGTTTTCACATAATCATCTCTGTGGAAATCACAACACTCTGATGGAAACCACTTGTGATTTTCTTTGTAAAAGTCTACTCTCTTCTCTGGTTTCACTAATTCATCTATGGATGGTGACGAGGTACATAGATATGAAGAATCTGTGTCCATTTCAGCATATTCGAAGTCTTGGCGGCTGATAAAAGTATCGATGACATCATAATAGAACTGAAGTATCCGGAGTTTGGCATACTGGTAAACAAAGAATCCGATGTGAAGTGGCGGATCCAACTTGATGGTCTTCTTGTTCAGTTCGACTTCATATAAAGTTTCATCTAATGGATTCAAGGCACTGAAGGACATGTCATTTACAGCTTTGGTGACTTCTTCGTCGCCGCAATAGCACACACGTCGATGATTCTCTTTGTTGGTGACGGTTTTGCCATATCCAGAATTTCCCAACAGCTTCATGGTGTCGGCAACGATCGACTTGTCAGAGTCAACATATCCTTGTCTTCTTGCTTCAGATACTTCATCTCCAATTTTTTCAAAACATCTTCTTGGTTTATATTGGATAACTTGATAGACGTGATCAACTTCAATACCATGCTGGGGGTACCACTGCAGCAAAAGGGTTTCAAATAACATTTTTTCTGCAACATAGCTTCCGATCAAACTTCTACAGGGTTTCTTCATCATTCCATTCTTCGCAGCAAAGGACTTCATGTGTTCACCAATATCATCTATGGAAATATCTGTATTCTTGAAGATAGGTGTCATCTCTTCAAAGTAATCTTTCAGGTGATCAGGTACATGTATATCACATTCGACCAAACCAAACAGTTCACTGGACTTCACTTTGTTCAGTATTTCTTCATCTGTCATCGCACCATCTATTTTGTCTGAAAAGTTCTCTTTCAGGAAGGCTTTGAGTGTGGCATCGGTCTTCTTCATCTCTCTCCACTCACACTCCCAGATTTCAACAAGTTTATAGCCCAAATCGGTGATGTACTCTGCATTGGTACGAGTGTCTTGTAGCAGTTCTTTCATGGGCTTATCTCTGACTTCATTATGGATAATAGGAAGGCCATTCTTATCTTTCATGCAGGTATGTCCGTGCCAAAAGCAGCCATGGAATTGGTATACAGTCTGTGCCTCTTTGCACCAACCACCAACAGGCAACTATCTTCGACCAATAATTTTTTCAGCTCGTTAAACTGATGTCTGATGTGGATGTCATCTCTCATCGATAAAAACTCTAACCATTGTTCAGCCATTTTACCATACTTCATTGAATGTTCTGGTTTAAACTGGTTTTCTTCACGACGTCTAATACTCCAACCCGTTGGCATCTCTTGCATTAGGCACCAAAGATATAATGCATTCGCATCAAAGCCTATAATACTTCCACATAGTTTTGCTTCTTTGCCATATTTTGTTTCTCTGATTCGGGTAACATCTTTCTCGTGGTACCGGTTGAAGGTCCACCAACGATGTTATCTTTCACAAAGTGATGGAAGTCTTTGTTTTTCTGGTTAAATAATGTGAAGTAAGTGTCATCATTCATGGTCTGGAACAGGTATTTCAACGTAAAGCCCGGGACGCTGATACCATCTTTAAACATGTCGATGTGGCGTTCTTGGTAGAAAGCAAACTACTTGTCAACTGCTTCTAGGAATGGTTTTACATCTCGGTTATTATACCAGATCAGAAAATCACGGAAAGTTGTCATCTCCAGGTCGTTCCATACATGCTGGCAGTACTGGTATTCTTCATCGGATATATTTTCTTTCTTTAGAGAACTGTAGAAGGCTTCATGGTCTGGTAGGTGGTCTTGATCCAATTTGTCCACGCTGTCGATCCATTCATATGGTAAAAATCCCTTCATCACGGAACAGCCAAATGCTTTCAAAAACTTGTCATAGCTGAATCCTGGAGCGAGGTAGTTGCAAATATCAACAAAACTTGAAAGATTCTGTCGAGACGCACATGTAGTTATTTGATTTCTTCACTGCAAACTTGAGTGGATTCTGTCTCTTCAGGTATGTCATCAGTTCACGCTTGACTACATTCATATCATATTTTCCAGAATTGAATCCGATGACGGGCATCTCTTGCAGGTAGTCTTGAAATTTCTTCTCCAATTTTTGTAAAGGGTGCATCTTGGGTGTATCTTTTCCAATAGCTCTGGCTTCCCCTTCCAGCGTTTCATCAATTTTCTGTCTGAGTTTAAACAAGGTCCAAGCATGATAGGTCTGCATCAGTTGGTGGCAATGAGATGAAATATCTGTGAGGTATGTCATCATTTCTTCAACAAGTTCTTGGGAATTTCCATTTGTAATAAAATAGTTCGGTTCTTGGTATTCTGGAACATTACTACATATGCTCACACTCAATGGTCGGTGTTCTGCTTCCCATAACAGTTTATCACTGTCGACAGGTAGACTGGATCTGACAAAGTAACTTTCAAAATCAAACGTTGCACGGTATGGATAAAACTTCTTCTCTTCAGACACTTCTATACCTTCATCTTCTAACAGATCAAATACGGACTGGGATGGGTGGTATACACCGCCAACATACTGGTACTTCACTTCATCTGTACATGTTTTCTCGTGACGGTTGAGTCTGTAAACCTTTTTCCATAATTTGCCGCATTTGCGGCGTTCAAATGATTTGCAGTATTAGTCTATATCGATGATGTAGCTAAAATGGTTCTTGCAGACATTCACATACATGGTATTTTCAAATTTTCTATGAGATCTCTGTACTAATTTGGCAACAATTTGGTTGGCTTCTTTGTATACTTGTTGTACATGGCATCTGTTACATTATTCAAAGTGTATGCTGTGGAACCACTCCATAAAGCTAAACAGCAGAGGATTCACAGGTTGTCTTCGTAGGTAAATGATTGGTTTTTATCTTTCACCAAAGCATTTACTGCTTTGTTCTGGAGAATATAATCGGGAAGATCTTCTACCATTCCAATTGGGTGGTCTTTGAACTTATTCACATAAAATGTGACGTTCGTAACTCTCTCCACAAGCCATTTGGTGTTGGGTCGTTTTAATTTGGCCCATTCCAGGATATCTTCTTTCATGACATCATCAAGGAATTCTTCAAAGTCTTCTTGACAGCATACTAGTTGTGGAACACCAAGTACCCAGGCATTGTTTTGTGATAGATGGTAATACTTCAGTTCATTCGTTTTCATTATGTCGCAGGATAAAACCAAAACTCAGATTAATTTTAAATCTTAGCTGTTGTGGCAGAAATATGGTAGTCATCAATTCATCATTCATCATTTTCAGGTTCACATCGTTGATCCGGTAGTTATACTGGTCCTGGACTCTTCTGTTCATCATATGGCGAGTTCTAATAGGACTCCAGTTATCTTCGTATATGGTTAACATCTCATCGGTCTCTTCTTCAGACATCATATTCTTGTCAAAATCAATTGGGTCAACATCCTAACGGGTGGTCGTCGTGGTCCGTGGTTGTTTGGTTGGTCCTCTGTTTGGTTCATCGCTCTTGCGTCGATTAAAATGGAGTAGTTGGCCGCAATCCATACATGTGTAGGTCTCCAAACATTTCTTCAGGTGGTCAAGGAGATACTCCTTTCTCGTAAAGGTCTTCTTGCAGTTGGTGCAATCGTGGGTCTTCTTCTATCCATGGGTATTTCTGCGATGGCGATCTCGATTCGTTCTTGCAGTAAAGGTCTTCCCACACTCTCCAGAGGTATAAACATCAGTCCTGGTAACGGCAGTAGCAGCATCAGACTCCATCTTCATAAAATTTTTGCAAAGGCAAAATTGCTATAGAAAACTCTCTAGCGATGTGTTCAGTTCGAAGGATCGAAACAGAATGACGCGACGTTACTCTTCTCTGGAATTTATATCTACGTGACGGACGTTTTTGAAAACGTCACGGCGTCACAGCGTTTTTTCATCGATATTTTCATTCTCGGTGGGCGTTTGTGTTTGTTTCCTATAGGATTATAGGTTAAAGTTGGGAAAGTTAGAAAATTAGTATAGAAAGTAACACAATGGGAATACAGAAATCTGATTGGTGGATTAACTTCGCTCTGATTGGTTAGTGTAGAAACATCTTGATCCGCATTAATTTTATTATTTAAAATCATGTAGTTGAGGGGGGGGGGGGGGGTCATTTACAGAAATTGCTAAATATAGACCCTAACAATTAGTTAGGGGGTCAGTTAAGGATGTTACTAAAAATAGAGCGTAGGAATTTATAAAAAATATAGTTCCAAGTAGAAGCAGAGGATTCTGGGTAAATTTGTCCTATAGCACTACGTGCTACTCTTATTGGGGGAAAAAACGCCATGGGAACCAAAAAAGGGATTATGGGAACATTACTCCACTTCAATCGAACACGACCTTTTAAAAATCTATAGTACCACGTGCTACTATTATAAGCCAAAAGTTTCGCGATCCTAAATAGGATTCTGAAAGAATTCGAAATAGTACAACTTGACGGGTTTATTTAGGTAATTCGTGATACTCCGATTCTATCGAACACACCCCCAGGGGCCCCCTCGGTCCTATAGCACTACGTACTAAACCGATAAAATGGGAAATCCGTATCAAATAAAGTCAATTTCGATGATTTTGGGTGGATTTTGGTGATTTGGAGGGATTGTCGGGTTGTTTGTGGTAAGTAGATTTACTCCGATTCAATCGAACATACCCTGCGAACATACCCCTGTCCTATTATAAGTCTTTTGGTAACATAGAAACCACGAGCTACCATAGAAACCAAGATGGCGGCCTCCAGTATACAAAATGGACGACGGAAACACGTATCACCCTAACAACACGCGCTACGCATGCGCACTCACACCACGTATCACTATGGAGATGACGTCACAACATGGCCGCATCATGCCTCAAAAGCCCCTGACATACTACTGATGCACTTAAAACGAATTAAGTGAAATTTAACCAAAAATTGTTTAAACTGTCATTATTCAATATGGTAGAATGAAGATAATACGAGGCAACGTCACTGATATCACATTACGTAGTATATTTCATCGTGATGTCAAAAGTCTGTATTGAAGACCGTGCTTATCATTTAAGTACCAGAGTTTAGCTTTTAAACGGATGTGCTAATTTTGCTAAACAGAATACGTTTAATTTGATGGGAATATCATCGCATTTATTAAATACCAGTGTTCAGTTTCCAAAGAGTCCGCTTTCAATTATGTTCCGATTACATTAAAAAATAACAAGCACTGTTGATGGTAATATTCCAATCTTTGGCATCCTCCACAAATATCACGTATAGCAAGGATTGTAAATAAATGATACTCAAATCAAACGCAAAACAAATCCGTCAAATTCATGCTATAAATCAGTTTTAAATATTTGGCCCAACAGCTGTTATCTCGAACTCAGCGATCTTCCAAGACAAGGCGTATGTTATGAATGATTACAACAATCTTCTCCAAATATTGGCAACACTGTACGAGCTCTGAATTTGTCTGTGTCGGGAATGACAATCCTGTATAGAAATATATATCTTTCGTTTTCTTTAGTTACTGTTTCTGAGGTGCAGGCTTTAACGCTGACAAAAAGACAAACAAGAAAATCAGTGAAACTGATGGATGCTCCCCGACAGTCGACTTTACAAGCAGATTCGTAAAGTTGTGATCCCCGCTATTGGAAATCATTTGGCACGTCTTTGAAATGCAAGGACCCTAACTCTGGTGAAAAATCTGCGAACATCTTTTTTATAATATGGGCAGGTGCGACTTGTCACAAAGATCCCTCATACCAAATTTCATTGAAATCCATCCACTCACTGCTGAGCTACGTCTGCGGACAGACGGACGGTTGGAGGGATGGATGGACGGACGGAAGGATGGGTGAATGGACAAAGCGGCCTTTTATAACATGTGCTGGGGCGGCTTGTCACAAGTATCTCTCGTAGCAATTTTTCTTTGATTTCCACCCACTCACTGCTACGATATTGCTGCAGACGTGAAAACAAATCACGAAAAATTGACAAAGTAAGGACCGTAACGCTAGGGAAAACCAACTTTTTATAACGTGTGCAGGAGCGGCTTGTCACAAGGTTTCCTCGTACCAAATTTCCTTGAAACACTGGCAACAGATCGCTGCGTACGGAAAAATCATGGAAAATTGTCAAAGTAAGGATCGTAAGGTGAAAAATATGCGGGCAACTTTTTTATTACATGGGCAGGAGCGGCTTCTCATAAGGATCCTTCATACTAAATGTCTTTGAAATCCATCCACTCACTGCTGAGATATCGCTACGGACGGACGAACGGACAAAGCGGCGCCTATATGCTACCCCGAGAACTGCTAATCAGCTTATATGATAGACACAGAATATGCATGCAACTGATGATGTTGAACACAAGTAAAACACTGCACGAGTTTTCTTCCAGCAACAAGCACACAAAAAAGTGATAAACACCGTAAATTTACAAAGTAAACATATTGTGAATAATAAATCAAACGCAAGTGTATAACAATTAAACATCTGGGTTTAAGCACAAAATGCAAAAGCTTAATATCCAAACACCTGTTAAGTATGTTGGGCATTGTCATTTTTGCACTGCAATAGTCGGGGAGGGTGGAGGGTCAGTACTATCTCAACCCAACAGCCTCGCAGTACTATTAGGTTGAATTATTACTGAACTTTCTCATAACTCCGAAAGGGATTCGCCCAGTCGCTCTAAACAGTATTCTTTGTGTCAATTCCATTCCTGAATTGACTGTTTAACCCTTTAACCTAAGGTACCGGACAAAAACGGCAAGCGCTATTCACAAAAATCGCCAATTAATTTTCATTATTTTTATAATATTTGGTCTCAAAAACATAGGTTATGACCCCTCTTTGGAACGAGCTCGACGAGCTCGTTCCAACGAGGGGTCATAACCTATGTTTTTGAGACAAAAAATGAAAAAAATTAGTTATTCAAGAATTATTTTTGCAAGTGTCGTCTGCTTTTCACGTTAGGTAAAGGGTTAAGGGGTTAATGAAAGAATTAGAGGAAACGAGGGTTGATGTATTTTTCCTACCAGTCGTGCGACGTTAATTGAACCGGCACTACGCGTTAAGTATGCATAGATATATCAAGTGGAAATACTATTTCCTGTGTCAACTCGTCAAGAACAAGATTTGACAATTACTTACGCTATGTTTATTAGTACTGTTACCTTTTGCAGCTGGAGTCAATGGTAGTACTTAGTGCCGATTTAACCCATGAGAGGAGCTATCCCATGCAACGCTGTAAAGAATCTTTCTCACGGATGTCGAAGAGGGCCAGATCATAAAATTACTCGCTGAGACTGAGCTTGCGTATGCTATTCTGAGCGTGCGTAGGAGGGGGGTGGACCCCCCTCCCCTATCAATAATTTATCCAACTGGGACATTTTCGCCTCCATTGGAGTCTTAGATATCGGTTCCCTTCTGATAATAACCATGTTCTATCTTGCAAGAGTATGTTTGATATGTAGACGTATGTCACATGCACATATATACAGTCAGGAATACGAATGGAGGTCTGTTTTAGTACTCGATTCGAGCTGTTGGGATTCCCAGCACAACCACTTTGGAGTTCGGTACATGCTAATTAAATAAGAAGTTTGATATGAAAGCTCGTCGTCACGAGCACTACATATAGTCCAATGTCTTCTTTATCAACAACTTTACAGGAACTCTCAAGAGTTTTTTTTTTGATTTTATATCCCGACTAACTAATCACATAATCAAAGCATCCATGACTTCGACGAAACCATGACTTGATAATGCAGCTGGAATGTTTTGTCAGTCGGAACTTTATTCATAATAATCGGGACATTTCAGTTTTACACGCCTCTTCCCCTCTCCAACCCCCCCCCCCTCCCCCACCTCTCCGCCGTCTGGGTCATCTTTGTGACGCTCCTGTGAGTGTGTAATAATGTGTATCATTCATTACTGCACTCATATCATAATTGCACGCAAAAAGTATAATGTTGGTCACATGCAGCGTCTTTCACGAGGTTTTCTTAAATATTCAGCTCGAAAGCTCCCAACCACGGAAATAAAAAAAAGAAGCTCTTAGGCGCCAAAATAAGTAACTCAAATCAGATCATTTGGTAAGCCAATTTGGAGCGAAATAGACTACATTGCCCTCTTAAGCGCGGGAATCTCTACCTTAATGAACCATCGTGTTTAATAATGATGGTACGGATTAAAAAAAAGGCCATATATGCAGGACAATCACTGCTAGATCTTTAACAATTCCAAACACTAAGGGCTTGCGCAGTAAACGCACGTCATGTTCGGGGGCGTCGAGAGAGAGCATTTCGAACTCGGGGAGGCGGCACGGTTATAGAAGGGCACCCAAAAAGTGATATATATCGACGAGGGCCCATGTGCCTTAGTGGCATGCTAGGAATACAACATTATTTATACTAAGCTATGTTTGGGCCCAACTCACCTCAACACAGTGATAAATTACATTTTGGGGTCTATATTTAAGAAATTTAGAAATTTATTAAATAGGCTATGAAGCCCAAAATGTGCATCTTTCTCATCTTCAGAAACCGTAGAACAGATAAATCACGCGATCGACAGAAAAAATACAAGTTTCATGTGACTAAAGTTCAGTCGTACACCCCGGGATCGTAACTATGTGGTGTGTGGGTGTGTGAGATGTGTGACGCCCCCAATGATTTCCAGTTAGGATATATTCGTCGGGTTTGTAGTCTAAGATATCAATTCTCTCTTGCTAGTCATCATGTACTTTCTTAAAAGACAATAGATTTAATACTTGGACTTATGTCACATACAGTCGGTCATACAAATGGAGGTCTTTCGTCTTCAGCATGTCCAATTTGGAGTACTAGTACAGTACGTGTTAACTGAATAAGAAGTTACATTCCGACTACTAAACATGTATATTTTATTTATTCACTTATAAATTTCCAAGAAGTTTGGCGTTTTTTCTTGTTGTGGTATGATGGTGTTAGACGTTATTGGTTAACCCTTTACCTAACATGAAAAGCAGACGACACTTGCAAAAAAAATTCTTGAATACCAAATTTTTTTCATTTTTTTGTCTCAAAAACATAGGTTATGACCCCTCATTGGAACGTGCTCGTCGAATAGCGCTGGCCGGTTTTGGCCGTTACGTTGGGTAAAGAGTTAAGATGCTCTCTCTCTCTCTCTCTCTCTCTCTCTCTCTCTCTCTCTCTCTCTCTCTGGGATTGGGTGGACACATGCCCAGTGGAGGGGCCCCCAAAACCCCACACAACTGCCTTTCAAATATCCCCCCCCCCCTCCACTCCAAACTGGCTAGGGCACCCCTCGTCCCTCTTATAGAATCCTAGCTACGCGCTTGCAGATGGTCCCTATGCCCCCCCCCCCCCCCTCCCCTTCAGACGTCACTTCACTTGTCTTATTTATCATAAGTCCAAAGTGGTGAAATCGAACGGAAAATGACAGATGTCCGACACAACAACCGCATCCCTGACGGGGAACATCTGTTTCTTATTGTGGCTTCACTATCGCCATTTTGTTGTGATAGGTCTATCTGCGAAATTGAACGTGGTTCTGGAGACGAAAATAGGGGAATGTACAAACAACTGGCCGTAATAAATTGTCAATCAGACCGTGCATTACGTTGCATACACATCTCATCACCCATCATTCACTTGTTAAAGACGATGTGCAACGTGCGTGAATTTATATTCGAGTGTTATGAATACTGACTGATGAGTGTGTTGCTGTAATATCAGGAGTGTATCAAGTTAGTTCTCGCACTGTGTGTACCCGTGTTTCGTTAATAACAAACGACTGCGCTAACTGAACAATAAAAACAAAAAAAACATCCTCATTATATAGGCAAACCGAGCAGTTCTTATACAGGCTGCACTTTATTCAGGTTTAGGTAATTTTTTAAAACTCCATCGGGATCACAAAATCTAACAATGAAGTAACTATTCTTAACAGAACATTCCAGTCGTCTCCGATTTCCTCTGTGTGGTCAAATTTTCTGACATGATATCCCGATTTCAGCTGTATGCATACATTTTATGCACATGAGCTCTGGCGTTATTTGACGGAGGCGTGTCTCTCTAGCACTGAATGAGACCAGATTCATTTTCGAAAGAAAATTGGAGACGTGTTGCCGAAGTTGGAGATAAATGATATTAAAAACCTGAACACATTGAAATGGCAGCTCGATTTGACATTGTGTGGATTTTTGTGCTAGCAAGCATCCAAGGTATGTAGACTTTATAGACAGGTAACATTGTGAATAATTATTGCATTAGCAGATGAGGAGATTACAAACTACAGGATGTATACAAAATAAAGAATGGGGTTAAGGTGGAGAGGTTATAAACACCCTAAAAAAAATTGAAGACCCGTTGCATCCGGCAGCTGTCGGGGAGCCGAATCAACCCCATCCCCACGCCTGGCATTCTTTAGGAGTGCAGGGGTGCTGCACGCCTAGAAAAAATTGAGGAGGGCAATTTTTGCACCCCTTGATTTTCTGGAATGCCAGACCTGTTTGAGACTGCCTTTAAAATCTATTATCATTTCGTCACCTGAGTTCCAATGTGTTCTCTGTGCCTACGGGCACAGAGAACGCATTGGAACTCAGGGGATGATTTGTCAATGTTGCATTGATTCGCAATAATTCATGACCCATTCTGTGTCGCATTTCGATAGATTTTGAGTGCAGAAGACAGTCACATAAGAATCGAATGCAGCGTTTTGAATAATAAGAAGAGTGTGTGCCAATTTTTCCCCTACGTTGCTGAATGTAGGGCAATTGTTCAATCACAATATTAATACCTTGAAGTGAATATAACCAAAATAGTATACAAGTTTTTGCATTGAAAATTTCAGGTGCAGTTACACTCCCAAGCAATTTGAGGAGGGCAAGTGTTTTGCACCCCTTGATTTTCTAGATTGCCGGGCCTGATGCCCTGATCCCCTCTCGTCAAAACACAAGGCGGACAACTATCGCCGGAGAAAAAAAGTGATTCTCACCTTTAGTTGACATGCATGCATGACTATCCGAACAAGCTGTTAGACCCAGAAGCTGTGAAACTTTGAATTCGCGGCTGGCTCGGCTACATAGTACTTGGCATGGCCAACTAAGCCATCACGTTGGTATCAGGAAAGCCATCCTATTTTCGTTGCGGCTGAACCAGTGGGATCAGCTTAGGTTTTATGCAATTCGTATTTCCATCACTAAGCTAGCGTAATGTATACCAGCAAGGGCGTCGCTAAAACGTTTTGGTGGGTGGGGCAGGGTACGTGCTAATAATAGAGTAACAAATTGGAAATCCCATGCAAGATTCTAATTGTAGGAATAATTATCAAAAAAGTAAATTAATGGAGCACTCGGTGTTTCATTAATTAAAATTTTGCTGATGATAATTTTGATTACCTGGTAAACGCATGCGTGGACATTACTGCTCACGCGTGAATTTTTGCCAGTCCACCCCGACTGTACTGTACTACATCATCAAGACATGCCTTCGCCGATGGTATGCCTTCATGCATGCAGTTGAAATATTTATCAGTTGGGACATCAGCCATCACAGTTGCGTCAAATCAGGTCATCTTCGTGATGCCTCTGCACACAGTGAGGGTCTGTGTGTGTGCTCGACGACTTTCTGACACAAGTTGTGTAAAAAGGGAGACTTATCTTCATGGCTCGCTGGGTATTTTCGCGGCAGATGGAAGTTGGCTACAAGAAATTAGCGGCTAGCTGTGGCTTGCGCCGTTCGCGGCTGGCGGCACCGGCTGTTGGAAGAGGCTTCGGGATCTAGAAGTTGTAGCAATAGTTCCAGCAAAGTTTTATCCCATTTTCATCTGTTAACAATTCAAAGCCTTGATATCATTTCTTGGGAAGCACTTCTCAAGAAATCACGCCAAGGCTTGAAATTATAATTATCATTTATAAACAAAGACAATCCTGACAGGAGTTTTCTTGTGGTCATTCTACAATTTAAATCAGCCCATAGGGAACGTGTGGCTCATTGATTAGAGCACTGGACTTGAGATCGAAAGGTCGGCGGTTCGATCCTGACTCGCGTCCTCTGTGTTGTATCCACGGGCAAGACAATTCGACGCGATTTCAAATGTGGGAGCAAGTTGACGATCAGAGATGGGCAATATACCGAAACTGAACCAATATCGATATCATGGCGATACCGAAAAACCGAACCGAAGCAATCGCTGACTACCGATACCGTCTGAATTTTCAAACTTTCCTACATTCGCTATTTACTTCACCCCCATTGCCCACGTGGGGGCTCGGCGGCGATGTGTACTAAGGCGTACTGCGCGTCAATGGTGCATTTGTCTTCAACCAATGCTAGCCCTGCTTGTGTGGAGTTAGTGTGTTGGGGAGCTGACAGTTGCTCGCCGTTGCTCGGTGCTTCTCTTCGGGTACTCTGGCTTCCTCCACTCGTAAAACCGCTATTTATAAGTCCCTGCTGAGGCTTGATAACAGTTGAAAGGTTCATTTTCATGAAAGAAGTGACTAATTGTTTTTACAGTTGTGTTAACCCTCAATCGACTGCGTGACTGTCCCGACTTCCCACTAGACTACCACCTGTGCATGTCTAATTGCTTAGTAGTGATTTCTAGTCAGGTCTTGGCTGCCAGTTAAGGCAGCCAAGACCTGACTAGAAATCACTGCCTAGGTGTTCTGTCTATTGTCAGCAGGGCCGCCTAAAGATGACATGGTCAAGTCACATGCCCTAAAAGCCTGAAATAGGACTTTTGAATATTAAGGTGCGTTTAAAACAAGTCACAAAGTTGCAGGAGATGTGATTTGTGGTCGCGAAAGAACTCCATCGTGGAGCCCATTGGCAGTGTCATTCATAGCGTTGTGGTAAAATAATACAACTTATTCTGTTTTTCCTGATGAAAATTTGGTACTATACGCAAAGCTCAGTCGAGCCAGATGAAGAATACCAAACTGATACCGAGGTATATCCCCCCTACAAATATCGAAACCGATACCGAACTCAAAATTCCAATTCCGCTCATCTCCGGTGACGATGTGTGCTAAGATGTAGAGTACGACAATGGTTGGGGAGACGGCAGTACTCACCGTAGCTTGGTGGTTCGCTCTGGGTACACCGGCTCCCTCCACCTGTAAAACTGTCTGCCAGGATACGACCCTGGTTGTTCAAGGTGCCGTTGAGCCCAACAAACAAACTGTAGCTCGACGACATGTAGAATATACGAAAAAGTATTGCGAAATTAATTTGGAAATTGGGGTGGGGTGGCAGGATTGCTCTAGATAGCACTATTTATGCCAACTTTCCACAAAATTGCCCGGAGGAAAATCCCTCTCCCCCTCACACACAGATACACACAATTTAAGATACTGGCGCCTTAACCCCAGTTGTTTTCACTTCGTGGTATCCCTGCAACATGCTATATCACTAGACCTTTCGGAAACTCTCAACTCCCCACCACCTCGTGTTAGGATTCATAGCTCCTGGTCGAGCAGACGCTGTCCGTACTTTATCGCCCGCCGCGTAAATATAAGCCATTTTGGTGACCAATCTGGTGAGACAGAAATTAAGATCGTGTGGCACCAGCTGTTCAAAATCAGTAAGGTACTAAGTCCAAAATGTATTTTATTGAATTTTATCACCCGTAACCTTGACCATGGACTCCAGTGTCATTTGGTGTTCAAACTTTACCAGATACCATGTAGACACACAGTTTGGTGACGAAAGACGCGGTCGTTTTTTTCTGCCTAGAGTGCAAGCAGACCCTGCACTACCCCATCCACACACGGAGACGCTAGTGAAATCTCTACTAACTGTCGTCAGCGTGGTTAACTCTCAAAGACATTTTTGAAGAGGCTCGCTGTTCTTTATTCCCAGTGAAAGAGAGGTTGAGTTGTATCGACATTTTTTGCTGTCTGTACTTTCCATTTTATTTCGGCTGGAACAAAACATGGCTCGGGCAAGATTTCACAAAATATATCATTTACAAAGGAACTTTTTTTGTATTCGAATATCTGCGCCGAAACATCTGCCAATACATATTTTGCTCTCGGATAATGGTTGTTATGCTAATCACATTACAGATGCGCGTGGCTTCAGAATCAATTATTTACCATGAATTGTCTATTTAGTAATTGGGTTTGTTATTGTAACTTTTCATAATTAACAGTTATCGTTAATGTGCTGTCACGTGTGATCAAATTTCAGTTAACCCTCTACACACTGATTAGGAAAAACATGTAGCAAAATTAAAATCTGCAGATTGTTCCCATACTGTAATTCAACTAGGGATTTAAAAAATTCAGTCTTGTTTGACAGAGCTCTTTGTTGCAATCGATAACCCTAGAAACGAGAACCCCAGAAGACAACCTAGAACACGTCAATGACAATTTCAAATGTATACAAACCACTTCAGTTTGGAATATTATGCAATGTTTTTGAGATAATTTCAGATAAAGCGACCATTAGATGTCGAAAGTACTTTAAAGTTTATAATATTTTCTGTTCAGGGTAAATAGTAAATAGTCCGTCACAGTGCTAATTAACTGTTTAATTAGTTATGCTCAATCGATAAGCAGATTACAGACATTGTGATTGATTGAAAATGCTACATTTAAACTACCTAGATCGTTTTGCTTGGATTGAAGAGGTTGGTAAGCAGATTACGTGCATTCTGACTGATTGAAAAGGCTACATTCAAGCTTACCTAGATCGTTTTGCTCGGATTGAGGAGGTTAGTAAACAGATTACGCGCATTCTGTCTGATTGAAAAGGCTACATTCAAGCTTACCTAGATCGTTTTGCTCGGTTTGAGGAGGTTAGTAAGCAGATTACGTGCATTCTGACTGATTGAAAGGGCTACATTCAAGCTTACCTAGATCGCTGTGCTCGGACTGAGGAGGTTAGTAAACAGATTACGCGCATTCTGACTGATTGAAAAGACTACATTCAAGCGTACCACGATCGTTTTGCTTGGATTGAATGCGGTTTGGGAGATTTTGACTCCCTTTCGCTTACCTGGCTTCTTTTGTCTTTCTTTTTCGTACATTGTGTCTCAAATTTTCAGTAAGGTGCCCCGTGCAGAGCGTATGCGCTGACAGAGGGAATCACGAAGTTACTGGATTCACCGAAACAGTTTCATCATCTGAGCCGAATATAATTTTCTCTTGAGGTATATCTAATAATTTACTGGAGATATGAGAGATTAATTGATGGTAGGATTGGAAAGTTCCACCGTAATGCAAAACTAATGGCCCCAAAGGTATTGGAGGTTCTAAAATCTTTTTTTTCAGATCAAATTTGGGTTCTTGGAGTCTATTGCTGTGACAAAACATGACAAGAAATTGAATGTTCGATCAATTCCAATAATGGAACGACTCTGGATGACTGATTTCTTAAAGTTAGTTGTTCTGTGGTATAACGTAGCCACTGATGGTGGTTTATTTGGATCATTGGTTACTATCAGTTGTTTTGCTACTTAGAAAAGCATTCACCGACAAAGCGCAGTGATCTTCTTAATTACGGAAACACTACTCATTTGGATGACAGTTAGTGTAACGTGCGTTGTTATTTTTTTTTAACCGAAAAGATTTAAACTTGCACGTTTTTTCGACATTTAAAGGTCACTGCCGGTGATACACCTCTCATTCGTTTTACTTTCATTCGTTTTTCTTCCCCCAAAACAAATAGTATTCCCACGCCCACTCGCCGAAAATGGTATTCGACTCCCAGCATCGTATTCCACTCTCAGTGATGACGGACTATTTTTTATTGTTTACAAATCGGTTTAGTTAAATCAGTTATAGAGGATTGTTTTGGCAAAACAAGGAGAAAATAAAATAAATACAAAAGTTCACTGCTCGGTTTCGGATTTTATCCTCTTGTCGGTCGCGCGGATTATTTCATTCGGTTAATGCCTCTTAAAATAATCCTCCGCTCGGGATAAAAATCGTACTCGAATCCGAGCAGTGAAATATTGTATATTTATTTTATGATTCAAACTACTATAACTGGAGGAACTGATTGCAACGAAATTTCGTACCGGGGATCTCACTTCACAAACTACTGAAACTAAAAGTCTTTACACTATGTAACAAATTTATTAACTGGACTGCAGCGAGCATGTAATACAAAGTTTTGACGGGAGCGGTTACCAAACTCTCCACCCAACGTTCTTGCAATCGGTAATCCGAATTTCCAAATTTACAGAGTTAACATGCTTTTATATCTTACCTCCTACAAGTATCTGGGAATTTCATTGGTTCAAAGACGTCACATACACACTGCATATAAAACCTGCCTGTCAACATCAGTATACGCTGACGGCTATGGGTAATCTCCCCTTTGTTCATTGATTATTCAAAATGGCGGCAGCCGATAAACGCTTCAAGTTGAAAGATTGAGTGTTGGAAGCCCATATTTGGTCTGAAGTGCAGGTTAGGCAACTTAAAAGGCTTCATATTCTGTGGATGTGTGTCATGTTACCTTCGAAATGAAACTGTTTGGTATGTATGAATTTACCTTGTTACAATTTATGGGAGAGTGCAGCACCCTCCATAAATTGTAACAAGGCAAAGACACGTGAACACATTATGAGAATTCTCTCATTTAATTTTGATCGCTGTTGTTATTAGTTCTGTGCATCGATGCAGCAGTCGGTAAGCCATATTCTCGTTACACAGTTTGTTGGTGGCCTAATATGGTATATATGGTGTCAGTTAATTGCATATTGGACGAGAGCTTCGCTCTCTTCCAATGTGCAATTAACTGACACCATATATATACCATATGAGGCCACCAAGAAGCTCTCGTCCAATATGCAATTAACTGACACCATATATACCATATTAGGCCACCAACAAACTGTATAACTAATAATATAATTTCCAAGTAACATTATTAAAATAAAACAATTAACATTGGTGGCTATGAAAATAACATGTAGACTCTTGTGTTTATCAAGTGAGCATTGTAATGGATTGGATGAGTGAAAAAACATATTAATGTTTTAATCCATCTCTACATTAATTTATAAATCCGTTATTCTCAAGGTATCTGAATTAACCCATTGTTTCTAGACTCCAGATTTTAGCCCTGTGATACTACGATGGTTAGTGTACAATTGAATTTGAAATTGATTTTGACGTGTCCTCGATTGTTCTCGGTTTTCAGGGTTACCCCTTTGCAATAATGGAAAAGCGACTTGACATTTCGGAATATTGACATCAGTGTCCGGATGGCTGTTAATAAGGCTCTGCCATGGCAGGTTAATTTTGGGGAAGCGAATGAACTGTATTTTTCCACCCATGGGCGTTGACTGTTGGGAGAGGGAGTGGGGTTATTTATTTATTTATTTATTTATTGGGGTTTAACGACACTTTCGACAGACAGAGTTACCTTGTGTCGGACAGTTTAACGGACGGAGAAAGCCGGAGAGAACCACCGAGCAACGGCGAGCAACTGTCAGACTCCCCAACGTACTAGATGCACACAAGCAGGGTTAGCATTGGTTGAACACAAGTGCACCATCGACGTGCAGTACGTATTAGTACGCAACGACACAGCATCCCCACTAACTGGGAAAAAGGGTCATGCCCAAGGACATAACGCGGTTGCCGCAGGTGGGAGAGGGTGGGGTCCCGTCCACCTTTTAACAAAGATGGGCAACGTAAAGTTTATTCCACCCACTTGTTATGGCAGAGTTTTCTGCTCCATGATGACAAGTTACAAATCATTCCTGAATTTTTTCGTAATGAAAATCGACTTTCGATAAAGTTATTTCCTGTGAAATTATTAGACGGGCGACAAAGATCCAACCAAGAAGCAAGTAATTGTTGAGAAAAACACCAATGACGACAGTAGAAAATGAAGTCAAGTTTCATTTTGTTGTTTTTAACCTTTGAACAGGCGCGTCGCTTTTCCGGCCCAAAAGCATGATACGTCATAATTTCCTTAAGTAGAATGGCTGCCGAATGAGTGTTTGGGGTAGCCCAATTACTATTTTCAACATGCAGCCCCACGGCTGCACGTTGAAAATACTAATTGGTCTACATCAAATAATGGATGTGGACTCTTCTAATTGCT
The DNA here is from genome assembly GCA_031216915.1 of Pictodentalium vernedei. Lineage (NCBI taxonomy): Eukaryota > Metazoa > Mollusca > Scaphopoda > Dentaliida > Dentaliidae > Pictodentalium > Pictodentalium vernedei. Next base: position 312,455,704 of record CM062297.1, on the reverse strand, counting down.
GCCGTTGGGCTGACATGGAAGATACCGTGAGGGTTCAACGGGCTAAGAAACGAAGCAACAGACAGCTCTCTTGTTCTCGTTTTTTTTAAAGTAATAAAAGGAAACTTGGCTCTTTATGGCAAACTAATTAGCAGCAACTAGCTCATAGAAATCCGCCAATAAGAATATATATTAGCATCGCACCTACCAACGGTGAGTATCCACTTTGGATTTTTATTCAGCGAATGTATTTTTACAGTAATCAGCAAGTTTTAGTTTTTCCGAGGAAAAAAATGAGCAAATCTCGTCTCCTGGGACTTTTATGTTAATGGAAGGGCAGCGTGTACATCAGTCCTGGAAATGAGACGGGTGCTCCCGTCAGCACTCGTGTTTTCTATTTTCCGGGAGCTAAACCGTGCACTTGAAAAATGTTGTGGAGCACTAATATACTGCGAGAGCATAAAACGTGTGTGGTTTTGAGAAAGCAGCACTCTGTGGCCAATGACAAGTTACTGTCGTAATTCAAGAATTTCTTGTACATTTAATCCCTTAAACCCGAGCAGCTGCTTTTCTAGCCAGAAACATGAACGTCATAACGTCATTAAATAGGATGGCTGTTCTGTAAATGTGTGGGGTAGACCAATCAATATTTTCAACGTGCAGCCCCGAGGCTGCACGTTGAAAATATTGATTGGTCTACCCCAAATAATGAATATGGACTCTTCTAATTGCTGACTTTGAACTGGCATGGAAGATACCACTAGAGTTCAAAGGGTTAAGGTTTTTAGCTTAACTTGACAAAGTCAAGATAACCTATTACCATCACGCGTGCGGAAGTCTGTTAGTCTGTCAGTCTGTGAGTCTGTTCACATTTTCCTTTAGCACGGACTACACCCCGCAGTTCTTGTCTGATCGTCACGAAATTTCATATGCAGGTTTGGGGTCATGTCTAGATGAGAACATCCCCTTTTGGTCGCGATCGGTCAATCAGTATGGCTGCCCCAAACCCGAAAACCATTAGCACAGTCTACAGGTCGTATTTATGAAGGGATTTCATTGTAACTTGGTAGGATGCCTCTGTATAATGCCTAGATGAGAACGCCCCCCCCCCCCCCCACCCTTTGGGCATGATCTGTCAACCGTGATGGCTGCCCAAGCCCGAAACCCAAGAACTTTTAGCACAGTCTGCAGGTCATGTTTAATATGGAGAGATTTCATTGTAACTTGGTAGGATGACTCCTTATGATGTCTAGATGAGAATTTCCCCACTTGGGCGTGATCTGCCAACCGTGACGACTGCCCGAGCCCAAAACCCGAAAACCTTTAGCACAGTCTACAAGTCATATTTATTGAGGAATTTCATTGTAACCTGGTGGGTTGACTTCATATAATGTCTAGACGAGAAAGTCTACTTTTGGACGTGATTGGGCAACTGTGACGGCCACAGGGGCCCGAAGCCCGAAAACCTTTAGCACAGTCTACAGGTCATATTTATAAAAGGATTTCATTGTAACTTGGTAGGATGACTCCAAATAATGTCTAGATGAGAACGTCCCATTTTGATCGCGAGCATTCAGCTTTGATGGGTGCCCGAGACCAAAAACCTTTAGCATAGGCAAAAGGTCATATTTATGGAAGGATTTCATTGTAACCTGTTAGGTTGACTCCATATAATGCCTAGATGATGACATCCCCTTTTGGTCGTGATTGGTCAACTGTGATGGCTACAGGTGCCCGAAGCCCGAAAACCTTGAGCACAGTCTAAATGTCATATTTATGAAGGGATTTCATTGTAACTTCGTAGGATCACTCCAGATGATGCCCAGATGAGATAGCCCCTTTGGTTGCGATCATTCAACCATGATGGCTGCCCGAGCCCGAAGCCCGAAAACCTTTAGCACAGTCAACATGTCACATTTATGAAGGGATTTCATTGTAACTTGGTGGGTTGACTTCATATAATGTCTAGATGAGAACGTCCCCTTTTGGACACGATTGGGCAACTGTGACGGCTACAGGGGCCCGAAGCCCGAAAACCTTTAGAACAGTCTACAGGTCATAATTATGAAGGGATTTCATTGTAGCTTGGTGGGATGACTCCAAATAATGTCTAGATGAGAATGTCCCCTTTTGGTCGCGATCATTCAGCCTTTAGCATAGTCTATAGGTCGTATTTATGGAAGGATTTCATTGTAACTTGTTAGGTTGACTCCATATAATGCCCAGATGATGACATCCTCTTTTGGTCGTGATTGGTCAACTGTGATGGCTACAGGTGCCCGAAGCCCGAAAATCTTGAGCACAGTCTGCAGGTCACATTTATGAATAGATATCATTGTAACTTCGTAGGATCACTCCAGATGATGCCCAGATGAGAATGTCCCCTTTTGGTTGCAATCATTCAATCATTATGGCTGCCCGTGCCCGAAGCCTGAATACATTTAGCACAGTCTACAGGTCAAATTTATGAAGGGATTTCATTGTAACTTGGTAGGTTGACTTCATATAATGTTTAGATGAGAACGTCCCCTTTTGGACACGATTGGGCAACTGTGACGGCTACAGGGGCCCGAAGCCCGAAAACCTTTAGAACAATCTACAGGTCATAATTATGAAGGGATTTCATTGTAGCTTGGTAGGATGATTCCAAATAATGTCTAGATGAGAACGTCCCCTTTTGGTTGCGACCATTCAGCCTTGATGTCTGCCCGAGCCCAAAAACCTTTAGCATAGTCTATAGGTCGTATTTATGGAAGGATTTCATTGTAACTTGTTAGGTTGACTCCATATAATGTCTAGATGATGGCATCCCCTTTTGGTCGTGATTGGTCAAATGTGATGGCTACAGGTGCCCGAAGCCCGAGAATCTTGGCCACAGCCTACAGGGATTTCATTGTAACTTGGGCCACATTCATTAACTGTGGGGTCATATTAACCCACCCCTCAGCTCTTTAGTACAGTGTACACCTCGTATTATTTTCATCAAAAACTTAGCATACAGGGAACAGAAATGAACATATTCCCAATTATCACAATTCTTGTCTTATTTCATAATCCTTCCATAAACATTGAACATTATCCTTTTCATCAAACACAACACACAAGTTAAGCTACAGTGTCATTGACACTTTCATTGGTGTTTGGTGACAGTATTCTCTCGAAAATTCATTTACTAACATTTTACGGGTGCTTCAAGTTAAAACTGCACCCGTCATTTTAGCTTAACTTGACTAAGTCAAGATAAGCTATTGCCATCACGCGTGCGAAAGTCTGTTAGTCTGTGAGTCTGTGAGTCTGTTCACATTTTCCTTAAGCACGGACTACACCCCACAGTTCTTGTCTGATCGTCACGAAATTTCATATGCAGGTCTGGGGTCATGTCTAGATAAGAACAGCCCCTTTTGGTCGCGATCGGTCACCGGTATGGCTGCCCGAGCCCAAAACCCGAAAACCATTAGCACAGTATACAGGTCGTATTTATGAAGGGATTTCATTGTAACTTGGTAGGATGCCTCTGTATAATGCCTAGATGAGAACGTCCCCTTTTGGGCATGATCTGTCAACCGTGATGGCTGCCCAAGCCCGAAACCCAAAAACCTTTAGCACATTCTGCAGGTCATGTTTAATATGGAGGGATTTCATTGTAACTTGGTAGGATGACTCCTTATGATGTCTAGGTGAGAATTGCCCCATTTGGGCGTGATCTGCCCACCGTGACGACTGCCCGAGCCCAAAACCCGAAAACCTTTAGCACAGTCTACAGGTCATATTTATTGAGGAATTTCATTGTAACTTGGTGGGTTGACTTCATATAATGTCTAGACGAGAAAGTCCCCTTTTGGACGTGATTGGGCAACTGTGTGACGGCTACAGGGGCTCGAAGCCCGAAAACATTTAGAACAGTCTACAGGTCATAATTATGAAGGTTTTCATTGTAGCTTGGTAGAATGACTCCAAATAATGTCTAGATGAGAACATCCCCTTTTGGTCGCGATCATTCTGTCTTGATGGCTGCCCGAGCCCAAAGACCTTTAGCATAGTCTATAGGTCGTATTTATGGAAGGATTTCATTGTAACTTGTTAGGTTGACTCCATATAATGCCTAGATGATGACATCCCCTTTTGGTCGTGATAGGTCAACTGTGATGGCTACAGGTGCCCGAAGCCCGAAAACCTTAAGCATAGTCTACAGGTCATATTTATGAAGGGATTTCATTGTAACTTCGTAGGGTCACTCCAGATGATGCCCAGATGAGAATGGCCCCTTTTGGTGGCGATCATTCAACCATTATGGCTGCACGAGCCCGAAGCCCGAATATCTTTAGCACAGTCTACAGGTCATATTTATGAAGGGATTTCGTTGTAACTTGGTAAGTTTGACTTCATATAATATCTAGATGAGAACGTCCCCTTGTGGACACGATTGAGCAACTGTGACAGCTACAGGGGTCCGAAGCCCGAAAACCTTTAGAACAGTCTACAGGTCATAATTATGAAGGGATTTCATTGTAGCTTGGTAGGATGACTCCAAATAATGTCTAGATGACAACGCCCCCTTTTGGTCGCAATCATTCAGCCTTGATGGCTGCCCGAGCCCAAAAACCTTTAGCATAGTCTGAAGGTCGTATTTATGGCAGGATTTTATTGTAACTTGTTAGGTTGGCTCCATATAATGCCTAGGTGATGACACCCCCTTTTGGTCGTGATTGGTCAACTGTGACGGTTTCATGGGCCCGAAGCCTGGAAACCTTGAGCACAGTCAACAGGTCATATTTATGAAGGGATTTCATTGTAACTTCGTGGTGGGATCACTCCTGATGATGCCCAGATGAGAACGTCCGCTTTTGGTTGCGATCATTCAACCATGATGGCTGCCCGAGCCCAAAGCCCAAAAACCTTTAGCACAGTCTACAGGTCATATTTATGAAAGGATTTCATTGTAACTTGGTAGGTTGACTTCATATAATGTCTAGATGAAAACGTCCCCTTTGGACGCAATTGGGCAACCGTGACGGCTACAGGGGCCCGAAGCCCGAAAACCTTTAGCACAGTCTACAGGCCATATTTATGAAGGGATTTCAATGTAACTTGATAAGATGACTCGTTTTGGAATAATTTCACTGTAACTTAGTAAGTTTCGTTGATATACGTTAACTGTGAGGGCCACATACATTAACTGTGAGGTCATATTAACCCACCCATCAGCTCTTTAGTACAGTGTACACCTCATTATTTTTATCAAAAATATAGCATACAGCGAACAGAAATGAACATATTCCCAATTATCACAATTCTTGTCTTATTTCATAATCCTTTCATAAACATTGAACATTATCCTTTTCATCAAACACTACAAAGAGTCAAGTTAAGCTACAGTGTCACTGACACTTTCATTTTAAGTTTGTATTAGTTGTAAAAAGAAAGTATGCGGCAGCCAAAAGGACCACGCAGGACCTGAGAAAAAGTTTTGGGCTTTTACTATCATTTTTATGAGATCTTTACTGATCACAGTCACAAAACCATAATTCTATGCAAGGAAATTATGTTAAGTCGTAGTTCTCAAGACGTTTTACTAATATATATATGTTGCCGGTTATTATTGTGTCTTGACTAACGGATCACGTTTCACAATGGGAATGGCGTGGCAAGATGGCCGCTCACGCGTGCTACCATGGCGACCTCACACGACCCCTTCCGGTCACGTGACTATATTGACGTCAGATGAGAACCTGCATGAGAACCTGCAAAAAGGGCAAGAAGTCAACATCCAATACTACTAAGGCTCAAGGCGTTGATCCCGCAGGAGCAGGGTCAGCATTGGTTGTAGGCATGTGTGCATGCTGTCAACGTGCGGTGCGCCTCGGCACACGGGGCAACTGTGCTCCCAAGTGGGCAATTGGGATTAAGTGCCTTGCCCAAGAACACAACGCAAGTTGCCCCGGTCAGGCATCAAACTCACAACCTTCCGATCTCAAGACCAACGCTCTAACCACTGAGCAACCGCGCTCTCGATAATCATAACTGAACGTCACGTCTCGCAATACTTTCAGATTACTACTTCATTTTTCACACTTACAAAAATTGTAACAAAAATGGGCGATTGTTATAACAAAAGTGGTGAGCGAGATTTTTTTCTTACAAAAATGGGCGATGTTTGTAACAAAAGTGGTGAGCTGGTTCTGTAACAAAAGTGGTTGATTTTGTAACAAAAGTGTTGAGCTGTAACAAAAGTGGGCATATGTTGTAACAAAAGTGGTGATCTGTTACAAAAGTGGTTGTTGTAACAAAAGTGGTTGCCACATTCAACGATTGGTTCGGCTCGGTTTTTCGGTAAACTCATGATATCGGTTCGGTTTTTCGGTATATTGCCCTTCACTAGCCACATTTCCATCAAAAACCAATTGGTTTTGGCTTGTCACGATTATCTTGATGTAGGCCAGGAAGGGTTTAACCCTTTACCCAACATAACGGCCAAAACCGACTAGCGCTATTCTCAAAAATCGCCAATTAATTTTCATTATATTTTCATTTTTTGCCTCAAAACATAGGTTATGACCCCTCTTTGGAACGAGCTCGTCGAGCTCGTTCCAACGAAGGGTCATAACCTATGTTTTTGAGACAAAAAATGAAACAAATTATTTATTCAAGAATTTTGTCTGCAAGTGTCGTCTGCTTTTCATGTCAGGTGAAGGGTTTAATCACATGTTGATACCGAATAGTGTGTACTTGAATATTTGCAGCCACTTCTTTCTCGCAGGTAAACACAATAAAGTCTCTTTGTATTCATGGCAGGATTAAGTATGTTACTTTGACAACATTGCATTTTCTATGGCCCCAGGTACTCGATACATTATTTGAAGAATTTAATAAGTAAGCAACCGTACCAGTCTTCATTGTCATTTGAGTATAGATAAGTACATAACTGCGGAAAAGGTGTCTCGGATCCGGAGAGAGGGAGCTTATAACAATGCATACATGGAATGAAAAATATTAGCTTTTGATTGGTTAATAAATAGTTGTGTATTGGTTTATGCTCCCATATACATTTCTGTTTTCGCATTCACGTACCTATGTTTACTTTAAAATGTGGCCCACGGTGGGATTCTTCAAAACTCATTTTTCTACGACAGCGTGGAACCGCCACACTGACTTCACTTTTTATCTTGTTAAAGCAATTTATTTATTTTGTTAAAACAATTTAATATCCTGATAAAACAATTTATATATCTTATTAAAACAATTTAATATCTTGTTAAAACAATTTATTTATTTTGTTAAAACAATATATTTATTATAAATTGTTTGAACAAGATAAATAAATTGTTTTAACAAGATAATTAAATAAATTTGTTTTAACAAGATATTAAATTGTTTTAACAGGATAATAAGCGAAGTCAGTGTGGCGGTTCTATGCTGCCGTATTTTTCAGTTCATGCTCCAACCCAACAGTAATCTTCATAACGACCTCTCTGTTTACGACGTAGTTTTCGCAGGAATGGCACTCCAATTTCTTGATGACCACAAATGTCTAGAGCTTACCAAAAGCTAACATACAAAGAAATTTAGTTGGGAAAATCACATAAATGAAATTTGTTTCAAAGCCTTGTAAAGACTTTCATAAACAAGAAATTAGAAAACTTAAAATATTTAATGAACAGAAATAAGCTCAAAAGGATGTATACCTCATTCTTTTAGCCCACACATTTGAACCGTTTGGATGATACAGTACCGGATCCGGGATTCTGGGTTTGAGCTGACCCCATAATTTAATCATGGGTGATGATGCGAAACATCGCCCGACGATCGTACCCACTCTTGTCAGCGGGGATCGGAGAGGAGGGGCGATCGTGGGAAAATGTTGGAACATGGTAGTCCAGTGTGACCGTCCTCCAGCTTCTTTGCACATGACCACAATGTTTTTCAATCAAAATATTCCAGCATTCAAATTTTAAAGAAAAAATTTCAGTCTATATCGGCTCACACGAGACTCGCGTAGGAGTCACAGGCCCTTGTAGTTTGATTAACCCTTTACCCGACGAATCGGCCTCATCCTCCCGCCTAATATGCAAATTTTGCAGTTGAAAAAATATTAGTTTTCAAAAACTTTCCACAAAACCATATCATGTGACCCCTCGTTGGAACGAGCTCGTTCCAACGAGGGGTCACATAATATGCTTTTGTGGAAATTTTTGGAACAATTTTAAAAAATGATATTTAAAATAATAAATTTTGATATCGTCTGCGTTGGGTAAAGGGTTAATATTCTTAAATACAGGTACCATCATCAAATATCAATGCAATAAAATTTTATTGTATTGATATTTGATGATGGTACCAGTATTTAGAAACTAAGAGGGCCTGTGTTAGTAGCTAGGCCAGTTGCTGTATGTATGGGGTACTGTATTATCGGTGATAAAACATGGACATCCACTACCAAAAAAACTGAAATACAAAAATAGGCGAACCATGTGTCGGGTGCCCCACTCCCCCTCCCCCCCCCCCCCCTCTGAAACCCGAGGATAATATACACTGCGATGCTGCACGACTCATTTCAGAGTAGAGAAGATCAGTTCCGAGAGAACAATTATAATATATATTAAAAGTGGGTTGGTGTTCACTTCATGTTTTCCGACACAAGGAGGGGTGTGTGGGTCTCCATGGCCCGGAACAATTGTGTTTTGCAAATTTTTTCCTTAGATGAGTAAACATGTATAAGATCTCTACAAATGCATCAATAGAGTGTGGTATGGTACCATTTAAATTGATTTGGACCTTATCTGTGTGTGGTTAATGGAACGCACTTCAATCTGTAGAACACCTACGGATACAGATTGATTTGCATGTAACAATGCACCCTTCACTAATAGTGATACCATCTGCGGGGTTGATATTCAAGATGACTGAAAGTTAGAAACTCTCTAATTCCAGTTTATTTTGGCTCCTTCTGTACCACCATTATTGCAGATGTTGGTACATGTTGGTAGTTACAGTTGTCTACATGAAGGTTAGTTAATGCGGGATGAGTTGAACTGATGGACCTTTCATCAAGAAAGCCATGCTGTAAGAGGGGCACCAACTGTTGTACGACCTCTCGATTAAAATGTTTTTATGTAAAAATAAATTTGGAGCAAATCAGTCACGGCAAGTCACGTTGCAAAACATAAACAATAGATGTCATTTTTACGACATGAAAATTTAAAATTGGAGTAAATCACACGCACAGTGAATCAGCGTAAAACATAAATATTAGATGCATTCTTGACAACATGAAAAATCATTAACCCTCCTTTCACTGGAGCATCATTTATGAGTAAACCATCAAAAGCATCAGATAATGAGCTAAGTTCTCATAGGTAGTTTGCGAAAATTAAAGCCTCATGCTGCTTTCTACAAAACATGTAAACTGTGTGGAATAGTTAGAATTCATTCATGGTCTTCAGGAGAACTTTCAAGATCATAAAACTCATAGAGTAACTAGATTTTTCGATTTCAAGAAATCGAAAGATTCACCTATTCCTCTTGTTTTTTTTAGGCAGGCAGCGGCGAAATAAGATTGCATATAGAGCTGGTGGGTTTTTAGGCTATATTAAGTGCATAGCCGATAGAAAACTCCCTACAGTGTCTAAAAATTCTTTCGGCAATACTCTTTCACACTGGCGTGAATGCTGTATGGTTAATGTCCAAGTTAGGGCTAAATAGCAAACCTGATGAACAGATCGTACCCGTCCAACCCCCCACACGCAAGCAGGCAGGCAGGCACAGGCAGTCGGGCAGACAGGCACGGACAGGCAGGAAGGCTCAGGCATGCGCGCAGGACGGCTGGCGCGCAGGCATTTCTAACAACTCTTCCAACTGTTCTCTTTCTCACAGGCATGACTGTTGAATGGTTAAAATCGAATTCAGGATAGGCTTGATGTTAGGCAGGTAGATAGGCAGACAGACATGCAGACTGCAGGCAGGCAGGCAGGCAGGCAGGCATTTCTAACAACTCTCCCGAATGTACTCTTTCACACAGGCATGACAGGTAAATGGTTAAAATTGAAGTCAGGACTGGTTTGCTGTCAGGCAGGTAGGTAGACTGACAGGCGGCATTTCATAATATTCCAGCCATAATTGCTGAAAATCCATGTCTACTTCTCTGAAACCACGTGCATGGGGTTAAGTTAGAAATCAACAGCATCATAGCATTACTGCTTAGGAAATAGTGTCACCACACATTTATCTATTCCGTTGCAATTAAAAAATCAGTAACAAAAGTTTAAAAGACTGTTCTCTTTCCCACTGCCATGACTGTTGTATGGTTAATGTCGAAGTCAGGGCAGGCAGGCAATTCTGGCAACTCTTCCGACTCTACCCTTTCACAAAGACATGACGGGTGAATGGTTAAAATCGAAGTCATGGCATGCTTGCTGTTAGGCAGGTAGGTAGGCATACACACTGATAGACTGTATTTTATATTATTCCAGCCATAATTGCTGGAAATCCATATCTACTTCTCTGTAATAGCGCATGCAGGGTTAAGTTAGAAATTAACAGCATTATAGCAATATTGCGTTGCACACATTTATGAATTCTGGTACACTAAAAACCATAAAAGAGGGTTAATGGATATTTTTACAGACAGTACTCGCTATCAAATAGAAAAAACAGCATCTGGAAAATACTGGTCAGCTACAAATGATATGCACATCAATCACAGTTTGACAGTAACTGATAACATGCTTGACCAAAACTAACTGGCATCAGCATAGTGAACAACTTTTATAAAGAATTTGAGGGTAGTCCAATTCAAGGCGCGAAAACTGTATGAAGAGTAAAACTTTGAATAAAACATATAACAGCAAAATTGTTCTAGGATGTACACTCTATCTTCTCATGGGAAAAACTTCGAGAAAATATTACTGCAGTGCTGAGAAATCGCACGTGAATGTTGGCGAAAACAACAATTTTTCCGACAGTACCCTTATGGGAACTCCCAAATCTGGCAAGGGTTAAACTTTTAATAATAACATCTAAAACAAAAGTTGTCATACTTTTCTGCTGTGTGCAGCCATAGAAAACATTCAGCGCTCAATCAATGAGAAATGGAGTAAAGTGACACTTGAACTTACCAAATTCTAAAAAAAATTGAGTTTTCTTGGACGGTACCTACTTTTAGGCAACCAGAATGGGCATAGGGTTAAATATTACAACCAAACTTACAACAGCAAATATGCTCAGTAGGCAATTGTGAATATGGACATGCGAATCATCTTTCGATATTCCATTCCAAAGTGGAAGAAAAGTGAACTCAAAATGAGCGAATTTTAGGTAGACTTTTAGGGTACTCAGATTCAAGGCCTGAAAACTGGATAAAATTGTTCTCGGATGAATGCCCAATCTTTTCATTGGTCCCGATTTGAGACAATGTGGTTGCAGTGATGAGAAAATGCATGTGAATGTTGGCAATTTTCGCTAAAAATGCATATTTGGGTGAGGTTTGCGGCAAAATAGAGTCAACGTGGGTAATACTGCCTATGCAGACAGATGCAGGTTGACATGCTTCAAATATTAGGACCAAAAAAAAAAAAAAAATAAAAAGGGAAAAATAAGAATAACAGAGAGATTCACCTATTAGGAAATAGGTGAATCTAAAAAGAGGGTTATGCTTTCAACTGGACCAAAATTCTTGCGATATCCTCCTGGTTGATGCAGTACAGTACAGTCGCCGCGGATTGGTCACAATGCACGGGTGGGCGCTGATGTCCACGCATGCGTTTGCCAGGTAATAAAAATCATCATCAGCCAAATTTTGATTAATGGAACTTCATTAATTAAATTTTTGATGATTAATCTTATAATTAGTGTTTGCAATCTAATATTATTGCGTCGGTGGAAATATTGCCCACCCGTGGAAAGTGACCAGTCCACGGCGGTCGTACTGTACAGTTTCTTCGCTTTTTCTGTTTCAATATTTTGAAAAATGATTTTTCTCTCGCAATCGGATTTATAAATGATCGTTATATTTCAGTCCAGAAACTCTCTCATTTCTGGCACCAGAATATTTTTCGTTTTCAACTTGTTGGATAATAAATCATTTGATTGATTCTCAACCATAAGTTTGTGGATCGAAAACACGGAAACAGCAAAACAAAAGTTTTTAAAATAGTCGACCTAACTCGATAGATAATTATCCGAAATAACTAAAATAAACAATAAATAGCTTAACTTAACATAGTTAAGATAAGCTATTGCCATCACGCGTGCGGAAGTCTGTTAGTCTGTGAGTCTGTTCACATTTTCCTTTAGCACGGACTACACCCCGCAGTTCTTGTCTGATCGTCAGGAAATTTCATATGCAGGTTTGGGGTCATGTCTAGATGAGAACGTCCCCTTTTGGTCACGATTGGGCAACCGGTATGGCTACCCGAGCCCAAAACCCGAAAACTATTAGCACAGTCTACAGGTCGTATTTATGAAGGGATTTCATTGTAACTTGGTAGGATACCTCTGTATAATGCATAGATGAGAACGTCCCCTTTTGGGCATGATCCGTCAACCGTGATGGCTGCCCAAGCCCGAAACCCAAAAACTTTTAGCACAGTCTGCAGGTCATGTTTAATATGGTGGGATTTCATTGTAACTTGGTAGGATGACTCCTTATGATGTCTAGATGAGAATTTCCCCATTTGGGCATGATCTGCCAACCGTGACGACTGCCCGAACCCAAAACCCGAAAACCTTTAGCACAGTCTACAGGTCATATTTATTGAGGAATTTCATTGTAACTTGGTGGGTTGACATCATATATTGTCTGGATGAGAAGGTCCCCTTTTGGACGTGATTGGGCAACTGTGACGGCTTCAGGGGCCCGAAGCCCGAAAATCTTTATCACAGTCTACAGGTCTTATTTATGAAGGGATTTCATTGTAACTTGGTAGGATGACTCCAAATAATGTCTAGATGAGAACGTCCCATTTTGATCGCGATCATTCAGCCTTGATGGGTGCCCGAGCCTAAAAACCTTTAGCATTGGCAAAAGGTCATATTTATGAAAGGATTTCATTGTAACCTGTTAGGTTCACTCCATATAATGCCTAGATGATAACATCCCCTTTTGGTCACGATTGGTCAGCTGTGATGGCTACAGGTGCCCGAAGCCCGAAAACCTTGAGCACAGTCAACAGGTCATATTTATGAAGGGATTTCATTGTAACTTCGTAGGATCACTCCAGGTGATGCCCAGATGTGATTGTCCCCTTTGGTTGCGATCATTCAACCAAGAGGGCTGCCCGAGCCCGAAAACATTTAGCACAGTCTACAGGTCATATTTATGAAGGGATTTCATTGTAACTTGGTAGGTTGACTTCATATAATGTCTAGATGAGAACGTCCTCTTTTGGACACGATTGGGCAACTGTGACGGCTACAGGGGCCCGAAGCCCGAAAACCTTTAGAACATTCTACAGGTCCTAATTATGAAGGGATTTCATTGTAGCTTGGTAGGATGACTCCAAATAATGTCTAGATGAGAACGTCCCCTTTTGGTCGTGATCATTCAGCCTTTATGGCTGCCCGAGCCCAAAGACCTTTAGCATAGTCTATAGGTCATATTTATGGAAGAATTTCATTGTAACCTGTTAGGTTGACTCCATAGAATGTCTAGATGATGACACCCCCTTTTGGTCGTGATTGGCCAACTGTGATGGCTACAGGTGCCCGAGACCCGAAATTCTTGAGCACCGTCTACCGGTCATATTTATGAAGGGATTTCAATGTAACTTTGTAGGATCACTCCGGATGATGCCCAGATGAGAATGCCCCCTTTTGGTTGCGATCATTCAACCATTATGGCTGCCCGAGCCCGAAGCCCGAATACCTTTAGCACAGTCTACAGGTCATATTTATGAAAGGATTTCATTGTAACTTGGTAGGTTGACTTCATATAATGTCTAGATGAGAACGTCCCCTTTTGGACACGATTGGGCAACTGTGACGGCTACAGGGGCCCGAAGCCCGAAAACGTTTAGAACAGTCTACTGGTCATAATTATGAAGGGATTTCATTGTAGCTTGGTAGGATGACTCCAAATAATGTCTAGATGAGAACGTCCCCTTTTGGTCGCGATCATTCAGCCTTGATGGCTGCCCGAGCCCAAGACCCCAAAACCTTTAGCATAGTCTATAGGTAATATTTATGGAAGGATTTCATTGTAACCAGTTTGACTCCATATAATGCCTAGATGATGAGATCCCCTTTTGGTCGTAATTGGTCAATTTTGACGGCTTCAGGGGCCCGAAGCCTAAAAACATTGAGCACAGTCTACAGGTCATATTTATGAAGGAATTTCATTGTAACTTGTAGGATCACTCCAGATGATGTCCAGATGAGAATGTCCCCTTTTGGTTGCGATCATTCAACCATGATGACTGCCCGAGTTCGCGGGGGAGGGGGCGGTGGTTCAGTAGGTACAGGTGCAGATTGCAAGCCGAGAGGTCCTCGGTTCGAATCCCACCTGCTGTAGTGTCCTTAGGTAAGACACATCACCCTCATTGTCCACGTGGGGGGCACGCCAGCGTTGTGTGCTAAGCTGTACGGCACATCGATGGTGCACTTGTCTTCAACCAATGCTAACCCTGCTTGTGTGGAGTTAGTATGTTGGAGAGCCTGACACTTGCTCGGTGGTTCTCTCCGAGTACTCCGTCTTCAGCCACCCGTAAAACTGTCCGACACGAGGTGACCCTGGCTGTCGAAAGTGTCGTTAAAGCTAAACCCCAATAAATAAATAAATAAGTATACATTTTCGTGAAAATGACCAAAAAGCAAAATGGATCTGACTACATAGACTATCGGTTTATTTCGATAAACCAGCTGTCTAGTCTGCCATTGATCGCTCAGATGCAAGGAAACGGCGTTCTGTCAGTTTGAAAAATTAAAAAGTTTCTCCCACTGGTCGGCATGATGGGTTCGTGGTCCCCATTTGTGCAAGCATTTTTTTCCGATTAAGCGATGAAGGTGAAACAAAAATACCATCGAAATGTCCTCTGTGTGGACTGCCGTTGATCGCTCAGACGCCAAGAAGCAGAGTTTTTCAAGTTCGAACTTCGAAAAATCAAAATTTTCTACGGGGGCCCCTTTGATGCATTTCCCGGTAACATTAAAGATATTTGAAAGACTGTTGGTGAAGCCAGAAAATAAGCAGACTGTCATCTGCAAAATGAGGTCCCCAAAGGGTGAATTTAGTGATGCTACCCTGCACAGCAGGGTAGCATCACTAAATTTACCCTCTGTGAACCTCAGTCTGAATCAGGGTCTCAAAACTAATCAGAAAGAGGTACCCAGAGGATAAACTGGCCCACTGTATGGGATAGCATCATCAAATTCACCCTCTGGGAACATCAATCTGCAAATATCATACTGCTTATTTTCAGGCCTGTGTTGGTGTACTTCAAACAAAAACACTAGTTAGCTATAAAAGTCTCACTTGAAACCAAAAGGACTCAAAACAAAAACTCCCCAGGCTGGCAGGCCGGGCATTTTCAGGAGAGCGATTTATTCGCCCGCTTACTGCTCGCCTTAAAAAAGTAAGGAGGGCGAAAACTAGCCCTCCTGACCTTAGAAAATATTGATTACCATAATAGCCTATTCCTAAAACCCACATCTTTTCAGATCGCTGCTATGTTAGTGGTCTCTGCAAGACGGCCACACCGCCCCTCCAGCACCTCCGAGCCTTTCCGAAGCCCGGAGGTGTGGGAGGGGCAGTGCAGCCGTCTCAAGAGACTATCTTGTTAGCAGCATTAAATAAAATGAACAAGGCCCGCTATGCAGAATTCATTAACAGTGAAACTTCATTTTGCAACTTTTGTAAGCTTGAAGAGAGCTAATCGCTCTTCTAGGCCATGCGAGGGGAGCGATTTTTAGCCCGCGTGCATTTTTAAGAATGCCAGCGCTGGGTTGGCATATTATCATAGGTTGTATTCTCTTGTGATCATTATCAGCACAACTATCACTGATCAAATTATCCAGTTTGCTCAGAGTATTTTTCTCTTTATGATTTTCTTAGATTCAGTGACAACTGAACAGTTTGCTCTAGGATGTTTGGACTTGTAATGGGACTCCAAATTGTAAGTCCAGTACACAAGAAAACTGTTTACTTTGAAAGATTATATGTTTTAAAAAACATTCACTTATCAGTGCTATCCAGATAATGTAAAAATTACTTCGCCAGGTAGTGTAAAATGACTTGACCTATTTTGGCGCGGAATAATCTGAGAAACAGAATTCTTAGCGCCAAATATTCATCACGAATTTTACAAAAAGTATAGGTTGTTAGACCAAATCGTTATTATTCTAATAGATGTTCTAATGATCTCATTGACAGTTTTTTTTTCAGCTTTATACTTTCAATGGACGATATCGTTGTTCATGGATAGGGCATAAATGGTGCATGAAACATAGGAATATGTATGTTTGTTCAACTCTTTACCCAACAAATCGGCCGCACCCCCCCCCCCCCCCCCCCGCGTAATATGCAACTTCAGCAGTTGAAAAAAATATTATTTTTCAAAAACTTTCAACAAAACCATATCATGTGACCCCTCGTTGGAACGAGCTCGTCGAGCTCGTTCCAACGAGGAGTCACATGATATGGTTTTGTTGAAACTTTTTGAAAAATTTGAAAAAATGATATTTAAAATAATAAATTTTGATATCGTCTGCGTTGGGTAAAGGGTTAAAAGCACTTGGAAATTGACACACACAGTTGGCTAAAATGACTACTGAAGTACCTTTCCGCAGTCTGCCGTCTGTCGATTTCAGTCGCCTGTCGCGCCAAAAGAGTTAAATCGTACGTTGACAGTAGAGAGAGACAGTCTCTTTCTCACTTTGCTAATTGGAAATGCTAAGAAAAGACTAAACCGCATTCTCGCCATTTATCATAAACATCCACATTTAAATTAATATGGCGAAATTTGCGGTTCAGTGCCATTGAAATACACAAGCCACAACGCATAAAAACTTGTCTCTCGTTTCAGCACTGATGATACCAGTCCACATACCCACATTGCCTGAAGATAGTTTTATCAGTACAAAGTCAAATAAAGAATTTCATTACTCTCATCAAACAATTTCTTCAGTTCGTGTATCACATAGAGTTTATAAGAATCGTTTTACAACATCACACCCCGACAGAGCCAAGTTTTATTGAAAATTAAATTGAAAAAGAGTCTTCCACTTCAAAAAATAAAAATAACTAGATGAAGTGATTGTGCCCGCACAATACACAGGATTTTCCTCGTATTTTCAGTTCCTGAGCGTTTTCGTCTCAAAATTGAGAACACAGAAAAACGGATTTTTGATGAGCCTATCAACATACTGACGGTAGAAGATATAATTGCAAGACCTCTAAGCAGTATGCCAGCTCCCAGAGGTCACATCTAATGATATTCTGTACTGACCGCCAAGGCTCCATACATTGGAACAACCATAGCCATTCTTCCAAACTGCGCATTATTACTATGTCGACCTCATTAAATGTCAACGAGTGGACGACATTTGCCAGTAAATCCATGTCAGTTGTAATTCCCATTCAGAAGTCCAAAACAACTGCTACCATAAGTGTTTCAATGAAGGTTACTTTTGAAGATTTCCAAATGCTTTTGCATCCGATTCTTATTCGTGGAGGCGGAAACACTTCATGATGGGCAGTGATGTCGTGGTTCCTCACGATTGCAGAAGAAATATCTAGAGTTCAGAAATAAAAAACGAGCGCGTAATTGGGTGGGAGTGGGGGGGGGGGGTGGTTCGAGTGGGAGCTGACAAATCAGTATGAGGAGTGTTAGTTTATGTCATTTCTTAATAAGTTCTACTTCTCCTTCAATAAACCTGATGGATTTGATTGTACGACCACAACAAGTGCAGGCCGAAAGTCAAGATTAAACACTTATGTATACTGTTGTCCGCTTTAGAGGAATTCCACCAGGTATTGGTCATATTGCCACAACCCTTCCTGTTGCTTCTTATCTACATGTACGTTGAGGGTCTTCGGGTAGATGAATAATTCTCAGTTATTTATCTATGCCATGAGCTCTTATGGTGAAAGCCTGAAATTGAAACGCGGTACCAGAAGGCAACTTCCCAGGCTCGAAGTCAGCAGTATTTAAAAATTTGACATGTGTGTGGGGTGAGGGGGGGGGGGGGGGGCATATGTATACCTAAAGCTAATTCAAACTTGGACCCAAAGTCCGTAACATATTAGGCATATCCAAAGTGCATAGCCCCGAGATGTGGGAGGGTATTTGAGGGGGGGGGGGGGGGAGGCTCCCCTTCCCGACTTTTTTTTTTAAATAAGAGGCACTGATAACAATTCTCATTTGAGGCTTGTCATGGCTCTGCGTAATGGCGTGTGACATTTCTAAATCCCGCACTTTCCGGTCTCGGTTCTGGTCTGGTGTGGGAAATCTCCTTGCCGACTTGAATGATGAGTTCTTTGACAATCATGATATTCTAAAAGTTATATAGGAGGTCATTGGACAATTGTTAGCTTCGTCGGCTGCTGGCTCTGAGTCTATGCCACACTGGTCAGAAATTATTTTCCGACAGAATGTGTAAATTTTCGACAGAGATGTTTATTGGGGTCGCGGTTCGCCACCGTCGCACACCCACCTGTTTTTTTTGTTTTTTTTTTGGGGGGGGGGGGGCAGAGTTTCCCAGTCCTCAATTTGGCTACAGCAACTAATTCCAGGCCTTCGTGGTGCTCTATTACTTTTGGCTTCCATGTCAGAATGTTAGGAAGCAAATGGATAGTTGCAGGTAGGTAATTGTCGCGTTATTTCTTATAATTAGCACCCTTAATGTTTCAATGATTTTTCACTCAAAACGTAAAATGACACTTAACGCCTACACTATACAATCTAAAAGCGCATATTTTTTTGAATATATTACAAATTATAACAAATCATTTGAATTGGTGTTCTATCAGCAAGGACTGATTAAGTAATACTAAATATTTAAAAGAAACGCGAATACCAATGTTTGCGGGTTTTACTGAAAATTTTGATTTCAAATTATGTACAGCGTTCACTGAAGTTGAGGTCGCCGGGTGCAAAATGATCAATGTTTTTCAGACGTGTTTCCTGGCATGGACGCCCGAGATGTAGAGTCCAACTAATGGGTGTTTGTGTTGGGTGGGGGTTGGGTAGTCGCGTCTGATAGTTTTACAGGTGGAGGAAGAGCCTCAACATCCAAATTCTGAATTACGGCCACTTTAACCCGTCTCGTAGTACAGTTTCGTCAGATCAAAGTGGCGATCGAAAGAAAGAAGTTTGGTTTTTGATCAAACATTTTCAGTCCCAACCGGACCAAAAAATTTCCAGGTAACAAAAAATATTTTTTTGTCTCAAAATTTACCAAAACGCATAGAAAACCGAAAAAAAAAATCCGATTTTTGTTCAAAAGTTTCCAAGTCCGAACCGGAGGGGTAGTTCTCCAGCCATCAGAAGCCAAGTGGAATAAAACCCTATTCCCATGGGATGGGGAAGGTTTAAAGAGACCGCGAATGTTGCCATTTCAACCACGGAAGCCTTATACGATTGAAGAACGTCGATTATTCTCATGCCAAAATGAGGGTGTACGGACCGTTGGGAGGCCGAGAGTGTACATTTGGCGACCACCCGAAGCCAAATGCAACAGGATTGTGCTTCCACACTCCGGGGAATCTTTTTATCTATATACGGGCTACAGATTTTCAATCACCACCGCTTTTAACCCACTCCGGTAGCAAAGGATAATGAGGTCGTAGTACCTGTCCGAAGACCCGACCAAAAACTTCCAGGTAAAAAAACAATTTTTTTCGTCTCAAACTTGACCAAAACGCGTAGAAAACCAAAAAAAAAAAATCCCATTTTTGTTGAAAATTTTCCAAGTCCGAACCGGAGTGGTAGTTTTCCAGCCATCAGAACCCAAGTGAAATAAAATCCTATTCCCGTGGGGTGGGGGAACGGTTTAAAGAGGCGGTGAATGTTGCCATTTCAACCACGGAAGCCTTATATGATTCAAGAACGTCGAGTATTTTCATGCCAAAAAGAGGGTGTTCGCATGGTTGAGAGGCCGAGAGTGTACATTTGGTGACCACCGGAATCCAAATGCAACAAGGTTGTGCTTCCACACTATGGGGAATCTTCTTGTCTATATACGGGCTACACATTTTTCAATCACCACCGCTTTTAACCCACTCCGGTAGTAAAGTATAATCAGGTCGTAGTAGCTGACCGAAGACCGCACCAAAAACTTCCAGGTAAAGAATTTTTTTTCGTTTCAAAATTGACCAAAACGCACAGAAAACCGAAAAAAAAATTCCGATTTTGGTTCAAAATTTTTCAAGTCCGAACCGGAGCGGTAGTTCTCCAGCCATCAAAAGCCAAGTGAAATAAAACCCTATTCCCCTGGGGAGGGGAAAGGTTTAAAGAGACCGTGAATGTTGCCATTTCAATCACAGAAACCTTATACGATTCAAGAACGCCGAGTATTCTCATGCCGAAAGGAGGGTGTACGGACCGTTGAGAGGCCGAGAGTGTATTTTGGCGACCTCCCTAAGCCAAACTCAACAACATTGTGCTTCCAAACTACGGGGAATCTTTTTACCTATATATGGGCTACACATTCTCAATCACCGCCGCTTTTAACCCACTCCGGTAGTACAGTATAATTAGGTCAAAGTACCAGTCTGAAGACCGATTTTTCGTTTTTTTGGTGTAGTGTAAAAAAAAAAAAAAAATTTTTTTTTCGTCTCAAAATTGAACAAAACACATAAAAAATAAAGACAAACATTTCCGGATTTTGGTCGAAAAGTCCGAACCGGAGTGGTAGTTCTCCAGCCATCAGAAGCCAAGTGAAATAAAACCTTATTCCCATGGGGTGGGGAAAGGTTAAAGGAGACCGTGAATGTTGCCATTTGAATCACTGAAGCCTTATACGAGTCAAGAACGCCGAGTATTCTCATGCCAAAAAGAGGGTGTACGGACCGTTGAGAGGCCGAGAGTGTACTTTTGGCGACCGCCCGAAGGCAAACGCAACAAAATTGTGCTTCCAAACTATGGGGAATCTTTTTACCTATATATGCGCTACACATTCGCAATCATCACCGCTTTTAACCCACTCCGGTAGTACAGTATAATTAGGTCAAAGTACCAGTCTGAAGACCAATTTTCGTTTTTCGGTGGTGTCGTGTAAAAAAAAAAAAAAAATTTGTTTCGTCTCAAAATTGAACAAAACACAAAAAACAAAAACAAAAATTTCCGAATTTTGGTCGAAAATTTCGGAAGTCTGAACCAGACTGAAAATTTTCAGTGTAAAAAAAAAATGTTTTTTCGTCTCAAAATTGTACAAAACGCATAAAAAACGAAAAAAAAAATTTCGATTTTTTGGCCGCCATTTTGCATTGACGAAAAATCGAAACGAAATTCTTTCGGTTTTTTTTATAAAGCGGTATTACTTCCTTCAATTTGGAACCCTTTTAGAGGGCTCGTTATATTTAAATCGCGATATTTCAATCCAAAATGGCCGATTTTTGAGATAACTTTCCGTTTTGTGAAAAAATTTGACAGAAAACATAAAAAATGGAAAAAAATATCGATTATATTTGTTTTAGACAAGAGTAATTCTGACAAGTCTGTCAAAAAATTAAGTCGATAGCTTTTTTCTTTCATGAGATATTGGCCTACGAAGCTTTGGGCGTTTTTTGGGCGTTTTTGCCCACCAAGAAACATTTTCCCCCAAATACTGATGGTTTTATTTATTAGGACTCATGGCCGTCATTGATAGTTTTTATTTATGAGAAATAATGAATCTAGACATAATAAAGTAAAAAAAAACAAGAAATTTTTTTTCAATTTTTGGTCACAGTGTCCCGAAGCCATGTTTGACTGCTAGCGGAAGCCAAATTAAGAACAACTCCATTTCCAAAAGATGATAACTGTTCATGTACACTGTGACTTCAACATTTCTACCCTTAGAAGCTTTCAAATCGTCCCACTTGTTGAGTACTGTGACGGCAAAGTAGCCCGGTGGAAACAAAAAATTCCGACTTTTGGTCGAAAATTTCCAAGTCCAAACCGAAAATTTTTCTGGTGCAAAAAATTTTTTTTTTTCGTCTCCAAATGGCCTGAAACACATAAATAACCGAAAATAAAAATTCGATTTTTCGGCCGCCATTTTGGATTACCGAAAAATCGAAACGAAATTCTTTCGGTTTTTTTTATAAAGCGGTATTACTTCCTTCAATTTGGAACCCTTTTAGAGGGCTCGTTATATTTAAATCGCGATATTTCAATCCATAATGGCCGATTTTTGAGATAACTTTCCGTTTTGTGAAAAATTTTGGCAGAAAACATAAAAAATGGAAAAAAATACCGATTATATTTGTCTTAGACAAGAGTAATTCTGACAAGTCTGTCAAAAAATTAAGTCGATACCTTTTTTCTTTCATGAGATATTGGCCTACGAAGCTTTGGGCGTTTTTGGGCGTTTTTGCCCACCAAGAAACATTTTCCCCGAAATACTGATGGTTTTATTTATTAGAACTCATGGCCGTCATTGATCGTGCAAAGTTTGAAAAAAATCTTAAAGACCGTTTTCGAGAAAACTCTTTCCCCGATGTGTTGGAAAAACAAAAAAAAAAAAAAAAAAAAAAAAAAAAAAAAAAAAAAGAATAATAATCTTGGCAATAACAAATAGATTTTCCTTTCAGGAAAATCCAAATAAAGACAAACATTTCCGGATTTTGGTCGAAAAGTCCGAACCGGAGTGGTAGTTCTCCAGCCATCAGAAGCCAAGTGAAATAAAACCTTATTCCCATTGGGTGGGGAAAGGTTAAAGGAGACCGTGAATGTTGCCATTTGAATCACGGAAGCCTTATACGAGTCAAGAACGTCGAGTATTCTCATGCCAAAAAGAGGGTGTACGGACCGTTGAGAGGCCGAGAGTGTACTTTTGGCGACCGCCCGAAGGCAAACGCAACAAAATTGTGCTTCCAAACTATGGGGAATCTTTTTACCTATATATGCGCTACACAATCACAATCATCACCGCTTTTAACCCACTCCGGTAGTACAGTATAATTAGGTCAAAGTACCAGTCTGAAGACCAATTTTCGTTTTTTGGTGGTGTAGTTTAAAAAAAAAAAAAAATTTTTTTTCGTCTCAAAATTGAACAAAACACATAAAAAACAAAAACAAATATTTCCGAATTTTGGTCGAAAATTTCGGAAGTCCGAACCGGACCGAAAATTTTCAGTGTAAAAAAAAAATGTTTTTTTGGTCTCAAAATTGAACAAAACGCATAAAAAACGAAAAAAAAATTTCGATTTTTTGGCCGCCATTTTGGATTGACGAAAAATCGAAACGAAATTCTTTCGATTTTTTTTATAAAGCGGTATTACTGCCTTCAATTTGGAACTCTTTTAGAGGGCTCATTATATTTAAATCTCCATATTTCAATCCAAAATGGCCGATTTTTTAGATAACTTTCCGTTTTGTGAAAAATTTTGGCAGAAAACATAAAAAATGGAAAAAAAGTACTGATTATATTTGTTTTAGACAAGAGTAATTCTGACAAGTCTGTCAAAAAATTAAGTCGATAGCTTTTTTCTTTCATGAGATATTGGCCTACGAAGCTTTGGGCGTTTTTGGGCGTTTTTGCCCACCAAGGAACATTTTCCCCCAAATACTGATGGTTTTATTTATTAGGACTCATGGCCGTCATTGATAGTTTTTATTTATGAGAAATAATGAATCTAGACATAATAAAGTAAAAAAAAAAACAAGAAATTTTTTTTCAATTTTTGGTCACAGTGTACCGAAGCCATGTTTGACTGCTAGCGGAAGCCAAATTAAGAACAACTCCATTTCCAAAAGATGATAACTGTTCATGTACACTGTGACTTCAACATTTCTACCCTTAGAAGCTTTCAAATCGTCCCATTTGTTGAGTACTGTGACGGCAAAGTAGCCCGGTGGAAACAAAAAATTCCGACTTTTGGTCGAAAATTTCAAAGTCCAAACCGAAAATTTTTTTGGTGCAAAAAATTTTTTTTTTTCGTCTCCAAATGGCCTGAAACACATAAATAACCGAAAATAAAAATTCGATTTTTCGGCCGCCATTTTGGATTACCGAAAAATCGAAACGGAATTCTTTCGATTTTTTTTATAAAGCGGTATTACTTCCTTCAATTTGGAACCCTTTTAGAGGGCTCGTTATATTTAAATCTCGATATTTCAATCCAAAATGGCCGATTTTTGAGATAACTTTCCGTTTTGTGAAAAATTTTGGCAGAAAACTTAAAAAATGGAAAAAATACCGATTATATTTGTTTTAGACAAGAGTAATTCTGACAAGTCTGTCAAAAAATTAAGTCGATAGCTTTTTTCTTTCATGAGATATTGGCCTACGAAGCTTTGGGCGTTTTTGGGCGTTTTTGCCCACCAAGAAACATTTTCCCCCAAATACTGATGGTTTTATTTATTAGGACTCATGGCCGTCATTGATAGTTTTTATTTATGAGAAATAATGAATCTAGACATAATAAAGTAAAAAAAAAACAAGAATTTTTTTTTCAATTTTTGGTCACAGTGTCCCGAAGCCATGTTTGACTGCTAGCGGAAGCCAAATTAAGAACAACTCCATTTCCAAAAGATGATAACTGTTCATGTACACTGTGACTTCAACATTTCTACCCTTAGAAGCTTTCAAATCGTCCCACTTTTTGAGTACTGTGACGGCAAAGTATCCCGGTGGAAACAAAAAATTCCGACTTTTGGTCGAAAATTTCTAAGTCCAAACCGAAAATTTTTCTGGTGCAAAAAATTTTTTTTTTTCGTCTCCAAATGGCCTGAAACACATAAATAACCGAAAATAAAAATTCGATTTTTCGGCCGCCATTTTGGATTACCGAAAAATCGAAACGAAATTCTTTCGATTTTTTTTATAAAGCGGTATTACTTCCTTCAATTTGGAACCCTTTTAGAGGGCTCGTTATATTTAAATCTCGATATTTCAATCCAAAATGGCCGATTTTTGAGATAACTTTCCGTTTTGTGAAAAATTTTGGCAGAAAACATAAAAAATCGAAAAAAATACCGATTATATTTGTTTTAGACAAGAGTAATTCTGACAAGTCTGTCAAAAAATTAAGTCGATAGCTTTTTTCTTTCATGAGATATTGGCCTACGAAGCTTTGGGCGTTTTTGGGCGTTTTTGCCCACCAAGAAACATTTTCCCTCAAATACTGATGGTTTTATTTATTAGAACTCATGGCCGTCATTGATCGTGCAAAGTTTGAAAAAAATCTTAAAGACCGTTTTCGAGAAAACTCTTTCCCCGATGTGTTGGAAAAACAAAAAAAAAAAAAAAAAAAAAAAAAAAAAAAAAAAAAAAGAACTAGACTAGATGAAGTGATTGTGCCCGCACAATACACAGGATTTTCCTCCTATTTTTCGTCTCAAAATTGAGAAGAACGCAGAAAAAAGGATTTTTGATGAGCCTATTAACACATTGACGGTAGACGATATAATGTCAAGATTTTTTTTTACATAAACCCTGTTGTTTGATGGAAATCACTGGGGTCTTCTCGTTTGACCAGCAGCTATTGTTCAGGAGAAAAGTGTGATAACTACCATGATATTTGGATGGTCGTTGTCAGGTTTCTGGGTTAGTACAGAGAAATTTGCGGAGGGGGTAATGTCCAGAGGGGCATAGACTCCTAGTAAGGACAAAGTCTTCCCGAGAATATTTTGCAAAGTTCAGTAGACCTACTCTTAAGATTCAATCTGAGCAGTTGTAGCATGTGCTGCCCTATATTGGAGAGCATTTGTGGGGGCTCTATGTTGTATGAAATTGCACTGGGTCATTATTTTTTTTTGGAGGGGGGGGGAACATTTAGGGACTTGCCCCCCCCTCTCCCCTCCCCTTAATTCCGTGGCTATACACTACTGAATCAAAACAGCAGCAATGTCGGCAGGATCGCTGTGCAGTATGCCAGCTCCCAGAGGTCGCATCTAATGAAATTCTGTACTGACCGCCAAGGCTCCACATATTGAAACAATCATAGACATTTCACACTGCGCGTTATTACTATGTCGACCTCATTAAATGTCAACGAGTGGACGACATTTGGCAGTAAATCAAACGCCTACCCTGTATAATCTAAAAGCGCATATTTTTCTGAATATAACTGTTCTCTGTCATAAATGCATGTATTTAGATCCGAGTGCCAGCATGTCTCAATGTGACAGACACAAATTGTCATTACGCCGTGTTGAGCAGTGCAGAGGCTTCTAACCACGTGAAGTGAATGACAATGCGTTTTTGAAACAGATGGCTTTGGCAAGAGAATTGTGATGAGTACTCTCCCTTGATGTGCAGAGCTTTGTTTTCAGCATCGCTTTCCAAGTTTCCTTTCTTGCTTTCACAATTCCGTTTTTTGAAACGTTTTGTTTTCGAAATAACAGCATATCAAAATATTTCTTTATTGAGTAAAAAATTCTTCCAATATATTTACCACTATGTATTATTCTTTGGTGTTTTTTTTCACCAAATTTCTTGCCGGTACCCAAGGTAAACTATTTGATATTTGTGGGACATCACTGTTCACTGGATTGGCAAAGCTCAACTGACTTCGTGTTAACTCAAGAAAGTCGCCCGCTTTTAATGAATTAAGGTGGAACAAAAATGACCCACCTGGGCCCATTTTAGGCGGAACATTATGGCCCTCCTGCCATTCTGACAATGACAAACATGGATTTGTATGACTACAACATGTGTAGGCCTAAAATCAAGATTAACCAATCATGTATTCTGTTGTCACTTTAGGGGAATTCCACCAGACATTGGTCATATTTCCCCAACCCTTCCTGTTGCTTCTTATCTACATGTACGTCGCAGGGTAGATGAATAATTCTCAGTTATTTATCTATACCGTGAGCTCTTATGGTGAAAGCCTGAAATTGAAACGCGGTACCAGAAGGCAACTTCCCCGGCCCGAAGTCAGCATTATTTAAAAATTCGACATGGGTGTGGGGAGAGGGGGGGGGGGCGGAACAATTCTGTACATAAGGCTAATTCGAACTTCGACCCAAAGTCCGTAATATATTGGGCATACCCAAAATGCACGGCCCCGCCGAGGTGAGGGAGGGTATTGGAGGGCGTGCCCCTTCCCGATTTTTTTAATAAGAGTCTCTGATAACTATTCTAGAGCCTCATAATGCCTCATTTGAGGATTGTCATGGCTCTGCGTTTAGTCAATAGTTAACACAATAGGCCTGCTTTTTAAGCGAACGATCTTTTGGTTCGCCTAGAGGTCGCTTGAATTGAAAAATACGCGAACGAAAAATAGGTTGCTTCGAAATCCCCGACGGTTCGCGCAAAGTTTTTGAGGGTTCGCATAAATATTGTTTGTAATGATGAGCCGTACACGTGTGAGAATTGTTCCAAATCGCTTCGTGGATTGCCGCAAAAATTTGATACAGTCCGATTCGGTAATGGCAGCCAGGCAAATTAGGGATGTGTCGCTGTGTAATGTCTACACAGTTAGTAACACTCTGGCAATACCGTCGGAATCGCCACCGTCATCAAATTCAATGAGGACGGGGGAGGGGATGAGTAGCTGCAGTCATATTCCCATAAAAAATAACAGACTCTCAGTGTTCTACTTTCGATTTCAGTTTAGGATACAAAATACCATGTAACATTATGAACAACGTTCACTGAAATTGAGGTCGCCGGGTGCAAAATGATCAAGGTTTTTCAGACGTGTTTCCTGGCTTGGACGCCAGAGTCTGTAGAGTCTAATGCGTGTTTGCCTTGGGTGGGGGTTGGGCAGTCGCGTCGGATAGTTTTACTGGTGGAGGAAGAGCCTCAACATCCAAATTCTGAATAACGGCCACTTTAACCCGCCTCGTAGTACAGTTTTGTCAGGTCAAAGTGGTGATCTAAAAAAAAAAGTTTGTTTTCTGATCAAAAATTTTCAGTCCAAACCGGACCAAAAAATTTCCAGGTAAAAAAAAAATTGTTTTCGTCTCAAAATTGAACAAAACACATAAAAAAACAGAAACAAAAATTTCCGGATTTTGGTCTAAAAGTCCGAACCGGAGTGGTAGTTCTCCAGCCATCAGAAGCCAAGTGAAATAAAACCCTATTCCCATTTGGTGAGGAAAGGTTTAAAGATACCGTGAATGTTGCCATTTCAATCACGGAAGCCTTATACGATTCAAGAACGGCGAGTATTCTCATGCCGAAAAGAGGGTGTACGGACCGTTGAGAGGCCGAGAGTGTATTTTGGCGACCGCCCGAAGCCAAACTCAACAAAATTGTGCTTCCAAACTACGAGGAATCTTTTTACCTATATACGGGCTACACATTCTCAATCACCACCGCTTTTAACCCACTCCGGTAGTACAGTATAATTAGGTCAAAGTACCAGTTTGAAGACCGATTTTTCGTTTTTTGGTGTAGTGTAAAAAAAAATTTTTTTCGTCTCAAAATTGAACAAAACACATAAAAAATAAAGACAGACATTTCCGGATTTTGGTCGAAAAGTCCGAACCGGAGTGGTAGTTCTCCAGCCATCAGAAGCCAAGTGAAATAAAACCTTATTCCCATGGGGTGGGGAAAGGTTAAAGGAGACCGTGAATGTTGCCATTTGAATCACGGAAGCCTTATACGAGTCAAGAACGCCGAGTATTCTCATGCCGAAAAGAGGGTGTACGGACCGTTGAGAGGCCGAGAGTGTACTTTTGGCGACCGCCCGAAGGCAAACGCAACAAAATTGTGCTTCCAAGCTATGGGGAATCTTTTTACCTATATATGCGCTACACATTCGCAATCATCACCGCTTTTAACCCACTCCGGTAGTACAGTATAATTAGGTCAAAGTACCAGTCTGAAGACCAATTTTCGTTTTTTGGTGGTGTAGTGTAAAAAAAAAAAAAAAAATTGTTTTCGTCTCAAAATTGAAGAGAACACTTAAAAAACAAAAACAAAAATTTCCGAATTTTGGTCGAAAATTTCGGAAGTCCGAACCGGACCGAAAATTTTCAGTGTAAAAAAAAAAATGTTTTTTCGTTTCAAAATTGAACAAAACGCATAAAAAACGAAAAAAAAAATTTCGATTTTTTGGCCGCCATTTTGGATTACCGAAAAATCGAAACGAAATTCTTTCGATTTTTTTTATAAAGCGGTATTACTGCCTTCAATTTGGAACTCTTTTAGAGGGCTCATTATATTTAAATCTCGATATTTCAATCCAAAATGGCCGATTTTTGAGATAACTTTCCGTTTTGTGAAAAATTTTGGCAGAAAACATAAAAAATGGAAAAAAATACTGATTATATTTGTTTTAGACAAGAGTAATTCTGACAAGTCTGTCAAAAAATTAAGTCGATAGCTTTTTTCTTTCATGAGATATTGGCCTACGAAGCTTTGGGCGTTTTTGGGCGTTTTTGCCCACCAAGGAACATTTTCCCCCAAATACTGATGGTTTTATTTATTAGGACTCATGGCCGTCATTGATAGTTTTTATTTATGAGAAATAATGAATCTAGACATAATAAAGTAAAAAAAAACAAGAAATTTTTTTTCAGTTTTTGGTCACAGTGTCCCGAAGCCATGTTTGACTGCTAGCGGAAGCCAAATTAAGAACAACTCCATTTCCAAAAGATGATAACTGTTCATGTACACTGTGACTTCAACATTTCTACCCTTAGAAGCTTTCAAATCGTCCCACTTGTTGAGTACTGTGACGGCAAAGTAGCCCGGTGGAAACAAAAAATTCCGACTTTTGGTCGAAAATTTCTAAGTCCAAACCGAAAATTTTTTTGGTGCAAAAAAATTTTTTTTTTCGTCTCCAAATGGCCTGAAACACATAAATAACCGAAAATAAAAATTCGATTTTTCGGCCGCCATTTTGGATTACCGAAAAATCGAAACGGAATTCTTTCGATTTTTTTTATAAAGCGGTATTACTTCCTTCAATTTGGAACCCTTTTAGAGGGCTCGTTATATTTAAATCTCGATATTTCAATCCAAAATGGCCGATTTTTGAGATAACTTTCCGTTTTGTGAAAAATTTTGGCAGAAAACATAAAAAATGGAAAAAATACCGATTATATTTGTTTTAGACAAGAGTAATTCTGACAAGTCTGTCAAAAAATTAAGTCGATAGCTTTTTTCTTTCATGAGATATTGGCCTACGAAGCTTTGGGCGTTTTGGGGCGTTTTTGCCCACCAAGAAACATTTTCCCCCAAATACTGATGGTTTTATTTATTAGGACTCATGGCCGTCATTGATAGTTTTTATTTATGAGAAATAATGAATCTAGACATAATAAAGTAAAAAAAAAACAAGAAATTTTTTTTCAATTTTTGGTCACAGTGTCCCGAAGCCATGTTTGACTGCTAGCGGAAGCCAAATTAAGAACAACTCCACATCCAAAAGATGATAACTGCTCATGTACACTGTGACTTCAACATTTCTACCCTTAGAAGCTTTCAAATCGTCCCACTTTTTGAGTACTGTGACGGCAAAGTAGCCCGGTGGAAACCAAAAATTCCGACTTTTGGTCGAAAATTTCAAAGTCCGAACCGAAAATTTTTCTGGTGCAAAAAATTTTTTTTTTTCGTCTCCAAATGGCCTGAAACACATAAATAACCGAAAATAAAAATTCGATTTTTCGGCCGCCATTTTGGATTACCGAAAAATCGAAACGAAATTCTTTCGATTTTTTTTATAAAGCGGTATTACTTCCTTCAATTTGGAACCCTTTTAGAGGTCTCGTTATATTTAAATCTCGATATTTCAATCCAAAATGGCCGATTTTTGAGATAACTTTCCGTTTTGTGAAAAATTTTGGCAGAAAACATAAAAAATGGAAAAAAATACCGATTATATTTGTTTTAGACAAGAGTAATTCTGACAAGTCTGTCAAAAAATTAAGTCGATAGCTTTTTTCTTTCATGAGATATTGGCCTACGAAGCTTTGGGCGTTTTTGGGCGTTTTTGCCCACCAAGAAACATTTTCCCTCAAATACTGATGGTTTTATTTATTAGAACTCATGGCCGTCATTGATCGTGCAAAGTTTGAAAAAAATCTTAAAGACCGTTTTCGAGAAAACTCTTTCCCCGATGTGTTGGAAAAACAAAAAAAAAAAAAAAAAAAAAAAAAAAAAAAAAAAAGAATAATAATCTTGGCAATAACAAATAGATTTTCCTTTCAGGAAAATCCAAATAAGTGATTGTGCCCGCACAATACACAGGATTTTCCTCGTATTTTCAGTTCCTGAGCGTTTTCGTCTCAAAATTGAGAACACAGAAAAACGGATTTTTGATGAGCCTATCAACATACTGACGGTAGAAGATATAATTGCAAGACCTCTATGCAGTATGCCAGCTCCCAGAGGTCACATCTAATGATATTCTGTACTGACCGCCAAGGCTCCATACATTGGAACAACCATAGCCATTCCAAACTGCGCATTATTACTATGTCGACCTCATTAAATGTCAACGAGTGGACGACATTTGCCAGTAAATCCATGTCAGTTGTAATTCCCATTCAGAAGTCCAAAACAACTGCTACCATAAGTGTTTCAATGAAGGTTACTTTTGAAGATTTCCAAATGCTTTTGCATCCGATTCTTATGCGTGGAGGCGGAAACACTACATGATGGGCAGTGATGTCGTGGTTCCTCACGATTGCAGAAGAAATATCTAGAGTTCAGAAATAAAAAACGAGCGCGTAATTGGGTGGGAGTGGGGGGGGGGGGTGGGGGGGGGGGTGGGGGGGGTCGGGTGGGAGCTGACAAATCAGTATGAGGAGTGTTAGTTTATGTCATTTCTTAATAAGTTCTACTTCTCCTTCAATAAACCTGATGGATTTGATTGTACGACCACAACAATTACAGGCCGAAAGTCAAGATTAAACACTTATGTATACTGTTATCCGCTTTAGAGGAATTCCACCAGGTATTGGTCATATTGCCACAACCCTTCCTGTTGCTTCTTATCTACATGTACGTTGAGGGTCTTCGGGTAGATGAATAATTCTCAGTTATTTATCTATGCCATGAGCTCTTATGGCGAAAGCCTGAAATTGAAACGCGGTACCAGAAGGCAACTTCCCAGGCTCGAAGTCAGCAGTATTTAAAAATTTGACATGTGTGTGGGGTGAGGGGGGGGGGGGGGGCATATGTATACCTAAAGCTAATTCAAACTTGGACCCAAAGTCCGTAACATATTAGGCATATCCAAAGTGCATAGCCCCGAGATGTGGGAGGGTATTTGAGGGGGGGGGGGGCTCCCCTTCCCGACTTTTTTTTAAATAAGAGGCACTGATAACAATTCTCATTTGAGGCTTGTCATGGCTCTGCGTAATGACGTGTGACATTTCTAAATCCCGCACTTTCCGGTCTCGGTTCTGGTCTGGTGTTGGGAAATCTCCTTGCCGACTTCAATAATGAGTTCTTTGACAATCATGATATTCTAAAAGTTATATAGGAGGTCATTGGACAATTGTTAGCTTCGTCGGCTGCTGGCTCTGAGTCTTTGCCACACTGGTCAGAAATTATTTTCCGACAGAATGTGTAAATTTTCGACAGAGATGTTTATTGGGGTCGCGGTTCGCCACCGTCGCACACCCACCCTTTTTTGGGGGGGGGGGGGGGGGGCAGAGTTTCCCAGTCCTCAATTTGGCTACAGCAACTAATTCCAGGCCTTCGTGGTGCTCTATTACTTTTGGCTTCCATGTCAGAATGTTAGGAAGCAAATGGATAGTTGCAGGTAGGTAATTGTCGGGTTATTTCTTATAATTAGACACCCTTAATGTTTCAATGATTTTTCACTCAAAACGTAAAATGAGACTTAACGCCTACACTGTACAATCTAAAAGCGCATATTTTTTTTAATGTATTACAAATTACAACAAATCATTTGAATTGGTGTTCTATCAGCAAGGACTGATTAAGTAATACTAAATATTTAAAAGAAACACGAATACCAATGTTTGCGGGTTTTACTGAAAATTTTGATTTCAAATTATGTACAGCGTTCACTGAAGTTGAGGTCGCCGGGTGCAAAATGATCAATGGTTTTCAGACGTGTTTCCTGGCATGGACGCCCCAGATGTAGAGTGCAACTAATGGGTGTGTGTTGGGTGGGGGTTGGGCAGTCGCGTCTGATAGTTTTACAGGTGGAGGAAGAGCCTCAACATCCAAATTCTGAATTACGGCCACTTTAACCCGTCTCGTAGTACAGTTTCGTCAGATCAAAGTGGCGATCGAAAGAAAGAAGTTTGGTTTTTGATCAAACATTTTCAGTCCCAACCGGACCAAAAAATTTCCAGGTAACAAAAAATATTTTTTTGTCTCAAAATTTACCAAAACGCATAGAAAACCGAAAAAAAAAATCCGATTTTTGTTCAAAAGTTTCCAAGTCCGAACCGGAGTGGTAGTTCTCCAGCCATCAGAAGCCAAGTGGAATAAAACCCTATTCCCATGGGATGGGAAAGGTTTAAAGAGACCGCGAATGTTGCCATTTCAACCACGGAAGCCTTATACGATTCAAGAACGTCGATTATTCTCATGCCAAAATGAGGGTGTACGGACCGTTGGGAGGCCGAGAGTGTACATTTGGCGACCAGCCGAAGCCAAATGCAACAGGATTGTGCTTCCACACTCCGGGGAATCTTTTTATCTATATACGGGCTACAGATTTTCAATCACCACCGCTTTTAACCCACTCCGGTAGCAAAGTATAATGAGGTCATAGTAGCTGTCCGAAGACCCGACCAAAAACTTCCAGGTAAAAAAACAATTTTTTTCGTCTCAAACTTGACCAAAACGCGTAGAAAACCAAAAAAAAAAAAAATCCCATTTTTGTTGAAAATTTTCCAAGTCCGAACCGGAGTGGTAGTTTTCCAGCCATCAGAACCCAAGTGAAATAAAATCCTATTCCCGTGGGGTGGGGGAACGGTTTAAAGAGGCGGTGAATGTTGCCATTTCAACCACGGAAGCCTTATATGATTCAAGAACATCGAGTTTTTTCATGCCAAAAAGAGGGTGTTCGCATGGATGAGAGGCCGAGAGTGTACATTTGGTGACCGCCCGAATCCAAATGCAACAAGGTTGTGCTTCCACACTATGGGGAATCTTCTTGTCTATATACGGGCTACACATTTTTCAATCACCACCGCTTTTAACCCACTCCGGTAGTAAAGTATAATCAGGTCGTAGTAGCTGACCGAAAACCGGACCAAAAACTTTCAGGTAAAGAATTTTTTTTCGTTTCAAAATTGACCAAAACGCACAGAAAACCGAAAAAAAAATTCCGATTTTGGTTCAAAATTTTTCAAGTCCGAACCGGAGCGGTAGTTCTCCAGCCATCAGAAGCCAAGTGAAATAAAACCCTATTCCCCTGGGGAGGGGAAAGGTTTAAAGAGACCGTGAATGTTGCCATTTCAATCACAGAAACCGTATACGATTCAAGGACGCCGAGTATTCTCATGCCGAAAGGAGGGTGTACGGACCGTTGAGAGGCCGAGAGTGTATTTTGGCGACCTCCCTAAGCCAAACTCAACAAAATTGTGCTTCCAAACTACGGGGAATCTTTTTACCTATATATGGGCTACACATTCTCAATCACCGCCGCTTTTAACCCACTCCAGTAGTACAGTATAATTAGGTCAAAGTACCAGTCTGAAGACCGATTTTTCGTTTTTATGGTGTAGTGTAAAAAAAAAAAAAAAAATTTTTTTTCGTCTCAAAATTGAACAAAACATAAAAATAAAGACAAACATTTCCGAATTTTGGTCGAAAAGTCCGAACCGGAGTGGTAGTTCTCCAGCCATCAGAAGCCAAATGAAATAAAACCTTATTCCCATTGGGTGGGGAAAGGTTAAAGGAGACCGTGAATGTTGCCATTTGAATCACGGAAGCCTTATACGAGTCAAGAACGTCGAGTATTCTCATGCCAAAAAGAGGGTGTACGGACCGTTGAGAGGCCGAGAGTGTACTTTTGGCGACCGCCCGAAGGCAAACGCAACAAAATTGTGCTTCCAAACTATGGGGAATCTTTTTACCTATATATGCGCTACACATTCACAATCATCACCGCTTTTAACCCACTCCGGTAGTACAGTATAATTAGGTCAAAGTACCAGTCTGAAGACCAATTTTCGTTTTTTGGTGGTGTAGTTTAAAAAAAAAAAAAATTTTTTTTTTCGTCTCAAAATTGAACAAAACACATAAAAAACAAAAACAAAAATTTCCGAATTTTGGTCGAAAATTTCGGAAGTCCGAACCGGACCGAAAATTTTCAGTGTAAAAAAAAAAATGTTTTTTCGTCTCAAAATTGAACAAAACGCATAAAAAACGAAAAAAAAAATTTCGATTTTTTGGCTGCCATTTTGCATTGACGAAAAATCGAAACGAAATTCTTTCGATTTTTTTTATAAATCGGTATTACTGCCTTCAATTTGGAACTCTTTTAGAGGGCTCATTATATTTAAATCTCGATATTTCAATCCAAAATGGCCGATTTTTGAGATAACTTTCCGTTTTGTGAAAAATTTTGGCAGAAAACATAAACAATGGAAAAAATACCGATTATATTTGTTTTAGACAAGAGTAATTCTGACAAGTCTGTCAAAAAATTAAGTCGATAGCTTTTTTCTTTCATGAGATATTGGCCTATGAAGCTTTGGGCGTTTTTGGGCGTTTTTGCCCACCAAGAAACATTTTCCCCCCAAATACTGATGGTTTTATTTATTAGGACTCATGGCCGACATTGATAGTTTTTATTTATGAGAAATAATGAATCTAGACATAATAAAGTGAAAAAAAAACAAGAAATTTTTTTTCAATTTTTGGTCACAGTGTCCCGAAGCCATGTTTGACTGCTAGCGGAAGCCAAATTAAGAACAACTCCATTTCCAAAAGATGATAACTGTTCATGTACACTGTGACTTCAACATTTCTACCCTTAGAAGCTTTCAAATCGTCCCACTTGTTGAGTACTGTGATGGCAAAGTAGCCCGGTGGAAACAAACAATTCCGACTTTTGGTCGAAAATATGTCCAAACCGAAAATTTTTCTGGTGCAAAAAAATTTTTTTTTTCGTCTCCAAATGGCCTGAAACACATAAATAACCGAAAATAAAAATTCGATTTTTCGGCCGCCATTTTGGGTTACCGAAAAATCGAAACGAAATTCTTTCGATTTTTTTTATAAAGCGGTATTACTTCCTTCAATTTGGAACCCTTTTAGAGGGCTCGTTATATTTAAATCTCGATATTTCAATCCAAAATGGCCGATTTTTGAGATAACTTTCCGTTTTGTGAAAAATTTTGGCAGAAAACATAAAAAATGGAAAAAAATACCGATTATATTTGTTTTAGACAAGAGTAATTCTGACAAGTCTGTCAAAAAATAAAGTCGATAGCTTTTTTCTTTCATGAGATATTGGCCTACGAAGCTTTGGGCGTTTTTGGGCGTTTTTGCCCACCAAGAAACATTTTCCCTCAAATACTGATGGTTTTATTTATTAGAACTCATGGCCGTCATTGATCGTGCAAAGTTTGAAAAAAATCTTAAAGACCGTTTTCGAGAAAACTCTTTCCCCGATGTGTTGGAAAAACAAAAAAAAAAAAAAAAAAAAAAAAAAAAAAAAAAAAAGAACTAGATGAAGTGATTGTGCCCGCACAATACACAGGATTTTCCTCGTATTTTCAGTTCCTGGGCGTTTTCGTCTCAAAATTGAGAAGAACACAGAAAAACGGATTTTTGATGAGCCTATCAACATACTGACGGTAGACGATATAATTGCAAGACCTCTATGCAGTATGCCAGCTCCCAGAGGTCACATCTAATGATATTCTGTACTGACCGCCAAGGCTCCATACATTGGAATAACCATAGCCATTCCAAACTGCGCATTATTACTATGTCGACCTCATTAAATGTCAACGAGTGGACGACATTTGCCAGTAAATCCATGTCAGTTGTAATTCCCATTCAGAAGTCCAAAACAACTGCTACCATAAGTGTTTCAATGAAGGTTACTTTTGAAGATTTCCAAATGCTTTTGCATCCGATTCTTATGCGTGGAGGCGGAAACACTACATGATGGGCAGTGATGTCGTGGTTCCTCACGATTGCAGAAGAAATATCTAGAGTTCAGAAATAAGAAACGAGCGCGTAATTGGGTGGGAGTGGGGGGGGGGGGGTGGTTCGAGTGGGAGCTGACAAATCAGTATGAGGAGTGTTAGTTTATGTTATTTCATAATAAGTTCTACCTCTCCTTCAATAAACCTGATGGATTTGATTGTACGACCACAACAAGTACAGGCCGAAAGTCAAGATTAAACACTTATGTATACTGTTATCCGCTTTAGAGGAATTCCACCAGGTATTGGTCATGTTGCCACAACCCTTCCTGTTGCTTCTTATCTACATGAACGTTGAGGGTCTTCGGGTAGATGAATAATTCTCAGTTATTTATCTATGCCATGAGCTCTTATGGTGAAAGCCTGAAATTGAAACACGGTACCAGAAGGCAACTTCCCAGGCTCGAAGTCAGCAGTATTTAAAAATTTGACATATGTGTGGGGTGCGGGGGGGGGGGGGGGGCATATGTATACCTAAAGCTAATTCAAACTTGGACCCAAAGTCCGTAACATATTAGGCATATCCAAAGTGCATAGCCCCGAGATGTGGGAGGGTATTTTAGGGGGGGGGGGGGGGCTCCCCTTCCCGACTTTTTTTTAAATAAGAGGCACTGATAACAATTCTCATTTGAGGCTTGTCATGGCTCTGCGTAATGGCGTGTGACATTTCTAAATCCCGCACTTTCCGGTCTCGGTTCTGGTCTGGTGTTGGGAAATCTCCTTGCCGACTTGAATAATGAGTTCTTTGACAATCATGATATTCTAAAAGTTATATAGGAGGTCATTGGACAATTGTTAGCTTCGTCGGCTGCTGGCTCTGAGTCTATGCCACACTGGTCAGAAATTATTTTCCGACAGAATATGTAAAGTTTCGACAGAGATGTTTATTGGGGTCGCGGTTCGCCACCGTCGCACACCCACCTTTTTTTTTGGGGGGGGGGGGGGGGCAGAGTTTCCCAGTCCTCAATTTGGCTACAGCAACTAATTCCAGGCCTTCGTGGTGCTCTATTACTTTTGGCTTCCATGTCAGAATGTTAGGAAGCAAATGGATAGTTGCAGGTAGGTAACTGTCGGGTTATTTCTTATAATTAGACACCCTTAATGTTTCAATGATTTTTCACTCAAAACGTAAAATGACACTTAACGCCTATACTATACAATCTAAAAGCGCATATTTTTTTGAATATATTACAAATTCCAACAAATCATTTGAATTGGTGTTCTATCAGCAAGGACTGATTAAGTAATACTAAATATTTAAAAGAAACGCGAATACCAATGTTTGCGGGTTTTACTGAAAATTTTGATTTCAAATTATGTACAGCGTTCACTGAAGTTGAGGTCGCCGGGTGCAAAATGATCAATGTTTTTCAGACGTGTTTCCTGGCATGGACGCCCGAGATGTAGAGTCCAACTAATGGGTGTTTGTGTTGGGTGGGGGTTGGGCAGTCGCGTCTGATAGTTTTACAGGTGGACGAAGAGCCTCAACATCCAAATTCTGAATTATGGCCACTTTAACCCGTCTCGTAGTACAATTTCGTCAGATCAAAGTGGCGATCGAAAGAAAGAAGTTTGGTTTTTGATCAAACATTTTCAGTCCCAACCAATTTACCAAAACGCATAGAAAACCGAAAAAAAAAATCCGATTTTTGTTCAAAAGTTTCCAAGTCCGAACCGGAATGGTAGTTCTCCAGCCATCAGAAGCCAAGTGGAATAAAACCCTATTCCCATGGGATGGGGAAGGTTTAAAGAGACCGCGAATGTTGCCATTTCAACCACGGAAGCCTTATACGATTCAGAACGTCGATTATTCTCATGCCACAATGAGGGTGTACCGTGTACGGACCGTTGGGAGGCCGAGAGTGTACATTTGGCGACCACCCGAAGCCAAATGCAACAGGATTGTGCTTCCACACTCCGGGGAATCTTTTTATCTATATACGGGCTACAGATTTTCAATCACCACCGCTTTTAACCCACTCCGGTAGCAAAGTATAATGAGGTCATAGTACCTGTCCGAAGACCCGACCAAAAACTTCCAGGTAAAAAAACAATTTTTTTCGTCTCAAACTTGACCAAAACGCGTAGAAAACCAAAAAAAAAAATCCCATTTT
The DNA here is from genome assembly GCA_031216915.1 of Pictodentalium vernedei. Taxonomy (NCBI): domain Eukaryota; kingdom Metazoa; phylum Mollusca; class Scaphopoda; order Dentaliida; family Dentaliidae; genus Pictodentalium; species Pictodentalium vernedei. The sequence continues at coordinate 312,416,427 of CM062297.1, read as the reverse complement.
TGTTGAAATTTTCCAAGTCCGAACCGGAGTGGTAGTTTTCCAGCCATCAGAACCCAAGTGAAATAAAATCCTATTCCCGTGGGGTGGGGGAACGGTTTAAAGAGGCGGTGAATGTTGCCATTTCAACCACGGAAGCCTTATATGATTCAAGAACGTCGAGTATTTTCATGCCAAAAAGAGGGTGTTCGCATGGTTGAGAGGCCGAGAGTGTACATTTGGTGACCGCCCGAATCCAAATGCAACAAGGTTGTGCTTCCACACTATGGGGAATCTTCTTGTCTATACACGGGCTACACATTTTTCAATCACCACCGCTTTTAACCCACTCCGGTAGTAAAGTATAATCAGGTCGTAGTAGCTGACCGAAGACCGGACCAAAAACTTCCAGGTAAAGAATTTTTTTTCGTTTCAAAATTGACCAAAACGCACAGAAAACCGAAAAAAAAATTCCGATTTTTGTTCAAAATTTTTCAAGTCCGAACCGGAGCGGTAGTTCTCCAGCCATCAGAAGCCAAGTGAAATAAAACCCTATTCCCCTGGGGAGGGGAAAGGTTTAAAGAGACCGTGAATGTTGCCATTTCAATCACAGAAACCTTATACGATTCAAGAACGCCGAGTATTCTCATGCCGAAAGGAGGGTGTACGGACCGTTGAGAGGCCGAGAGTGTATTTTGGCGACCTCCCTAAGCCAAACTCAACAAAATTGTGCTTCCAAACTACGGGGAATCTTTTTACCTATATATGGGCTACACATTCTCAATCACCGCCGCTTTTAACTCATTCCGGTAGTACAGTATAATTAGGTCAAAGTACCAGTCTGAAGACCGATTTTTCGTTTTTTTGGTGTAGTGTAAAAAAAAAAAAAAATTTTTTTCGTCTCAAAATTGAACAAAACACATAAAAAATAAAGACAGACATTTCCGGATTTGGGTCGAAAAGTCCGAACCGGAGTGGTAGTTCTCCAGCCATCAGAAGCCAAGTGAAATAAAACCTTATTCCCATGGGGTGGGGAAAGGTTAAAGGAGACCGTGAATGTTGCCATTTGAATCACGGAAGCCTTATACGAGTCAAGAACGCCGAGTATTCTCATGCCAAAAAGAGGGTGTACGGACCGTTGAGAGGCCGAGAGTGTACTTTTGGCGACCGCCCGAAGGCAAACGCAACAAAATTGTGCTTCCAAGCTATGGGGAATCTTTTTACCTATATATGCGCTACACATTCGCAATCATCACCGCTTTTAACCCACTCCGGTAGTACAGTATAATTAGGTCAAAGTACCAGTCTGAAGACCAATTTTCGTTTTTTGGTGGTGTACTGTAAAAAAAAAAAAAATTGTTTTCGTCTCAACATTGAAGAGAACACATAAAAAACAAAAACAAAAATTTCCGAATTTTGGTCGAAAATTTCGGAAGTCCGAACCGGACCGAAAATTTTCAGTGTAAAAAAAAAATGTTTTTTCGTCTCAAAATTGAAAATTTCGATTTTTTGGCCGCCATTTTGGATTGACGAAAAATCGAAACGAAATTCTTTCGATTTTTTTTATAAAGCGGTATTACTTCCTTCAATTTGGAACCCTTTTAGAGGGCTCGTTATATTTAAATCTCGATATTTCAATCCAAAATGGCCGATTTTTGAGATAACTTTCCGTTTTGTGAAAAATTTTGGCAGAAAACATAAAAAATGGAAAAAAATACCGATTATATTTGTTTTAGACAAGAGTAATTCTGACAAGTCTGTTAAAAAATTAAGTCGATAGCTTTTTTCTTTCATGAGATATTGGCCTACGAAGCTTTGGGCGTTTTGGGGCGTTTTTGCCCACCAAGAAACATTTTCCCCCAAATACTGATGGTTTTATTTATTAGGACTCATGGCCGTCATTGATAGTTTTTATTTATGAGAAATAATGAATCTAGACATAATAAAGTAAAAAAAAAACAAGAAATTTTTTTTCAATTTTTGGTCACAGTGTCCCGAAGCCATGTTTGACTGCTAGCGGAAGCCAAATTAAGAACAACTCCATTTCCAAAAGATGATAACTGCTCATGTACACTGTGATTTCAACATTTCTACCCTTAGAAGCTTTCAAATCGTCCCACTTTTTGAGTACTGTGACGGCAAAGTAGCCCGGTGGAAACAAAAAATTCCGACTTTTGGTCGAAAATTTTAAGTCCAAACCGAAAATTTTTCTGGTGCAAAAAATTTTTTTTTTTCGTCTCCAAATGGCCTGAAACACATAAATAACCGAAAATAAAAATTCGATTTTTCGGCCGCCATTTTGGATTACCGAAAAATCGAAACGAAATTCTTTCGATTTTTTTTATAAAGCGGTATTACTTCCTTCAATTTGGAACCCTTTTAGAGGGCTCGTTATATTTAAATCTCGATATTTCAATCCAAAATGGCCGATTGTTGAGATAACTTTCCGTTTTGTGAAAAATTTTGGCAGAAAACATAAAAAATGGAAAAAAATACCGATTATATTTGTTTTAGACAAGAGTAATTCTGACAAGTCTGTCAAAAAATTAAGTCGATAGCTTTTTTCTTTCATGAGATATTGGCCTACGAAGCTTTGGGCGTTTTTGGGCGTTTTTGCCCACCAAGAAACATTTTCCCTCAAATACTGATGGTTTTATTTATTAGAACTCATGGCCGTCATTGATCGTGCAAAGTTTGAAAAAAATCTTAAAGACCGTTTTCGAGAAAACTCTTTCCCCGATGTGTTGGAAAAACAAAAAAAAAAAAAAAAAAAAAAAAAAAAAAAAAAAAAGAATAATAATCTTGGCAATAACAAATAGATTTTCCTTTCAGGAAAATCAAAATAATAATCTTGGCAATAACAAATAGATTTTCCTTTCAGGAAAATCCAAATAATAATCTTGGCAATAACAAATAGATTTTCCTTTCAGGAAAATCCAAACTACGGGAGTAATTAATGTTCATAAAAACCTCTCATAGGCTACACACAATCAAAACGGAAACAACAGTAATCGGGTGCCAGGCTTTTCTTATTGTTCCGCCATTTAACAAATCGCTAATACAATAAAAGTGGGTTTAGTACGTTGGGGAGTCTGACAGTTGCTCGCCGAAGCTCGGTGGTTCTCTCCGCGTACTCCGGCATCCTCCATCCGTAAAACTGTCCGACACGAGGTGGCCCTGGCTGTCGAAAGTGTCGTTAAACCCCAATAAATAAATAAATAAATAAATAAATAAATAAATAAATAAAAGTAGAACCGATCATGAAATGGTCGCCCTGTAAAATTCTCACTTTCGTCAACTTCGGTTTATCCCAATTTTATTTTTTATAGATTTCCTAATTGAGACTAGGCAAATTACTTCGAGTTATCCCAGATATTCGAGATATCTGAGTTCGACTTACAGATTTTTTTTTTAAAACTATTAATAGAGTTATTTGATCGGGAACGACGGCCGACTTGGAATTATCCGGGTTATTCGCGATGTTCGACTTCGACTATGTGTCCTTACAGTTCTTATCTTTTAGTCCAGTGACGATGAGGTTTACCACACACTTTCCCGATTTAACCCTTTGCACCCTAGTGGTATCTTCCATATCAGTTCAATGGCAGCAACGGGAAGGGTCCATATTCTTTATTTGGGGGTAGACCAATTAATATTTTCAACGTGCAGCCCCCTCAAAATATTGATTGGTCTACACCACACCTTCACTCAAAAGTCAACCTACTTAATGAAATTATGAAGTATCGTATTACTGGACCGGAAGAGCGACCTCTGGTGTTCAAAGGGTTAAGAATGAACAACTTAAATTTCCAGTCTAATGGTCTACAGGTCGAGATATTTTCTGTTTCCAATAGCGGCCAGTAGTAGTGTATGTTCCCCTACAGGGATAGGTTGGGGGATCCAATCGGGTGATCTCATGTGACGTCATAGTCACGTGACCCAGTGGCGCCATGTTTGGTTGTCATGGTAACCCGCATGAGCGGCCATGTTGTGACGTCATCTCCATAGTGATACGTGATGTTAGTGCGCATGCGCAGCGCGTGTTAGGGTGATACGTGTTTCCGTCGTCCATTTTGTATACAGGAGGCCGCCATCTTGGTTTCTATGGTAGCACGTGATTGCTATGTTACCTAAGGCCTACAATAGGACAGGGGTATGTTCAGGGGTGTGTTGCTTTGTAGACGAGTAAATCTGATTACCACAAACAACCCGACAATCCCTCCAAATCACCAAAATCCACCCGAAATCACCGAAATTGACTTTATTTTCCCATTTTATCGGTTTAGCACGTAGTGCTATAGTACTAAGGGGTACAAGGGGGTGCATTCGATTGAACAGGAGTAATGTTCTGAATTAGAATTCTCCCAGAATCCCTTTTTGGATCCCTATCCCATGATGTGTTATTTCCCAATAAGAATAGCACGTAGTGCTATAGGACAAATTTACCCAGAATGCTCTGCTTCTATCTGTATATGCAATAGTTATCGTCTACCTGACCACGTTCCTTTATCCTGGAGTATACTCCAATAGCGTAGAAGAGCCTATTAACTGGAACAGCTTTGCTTATTATTACTATATTTAGCTATTCTAGTCTATTCTTGTTAGTTCTGACCATATTCCAAGTACTCTTGTTTTTTCATTTATCTAGATCATTTATATAAATTATAATTAACCGATTAGATTGCTTGATTTCCCATAATCTGTATGCAGGGTTATCTCCCTTGTGTATAACAAAAACCTATATCAATGGCAATATCCCGGCACCCCAATTTCGGCACCCCTTTTTGAAAATCATATGGCCTTCGGCACCCTTTTTTGTCATATGAGGCCATGAGGGCTATGTAAAAGCCCTCAATGAGTCCTCATTTATTATCCCTCATAGGCTCATTGAATTTTGAGGTTATGAGGACCTTGAAAAATCCCTCAATGAGGTATAATTTTCTACGACTCTTAGCCTCATTTCAGTATTTAACAGGTATATCCTATGGAATCCCATTTTGGAAAACGCCTGTGACTGTGGAATCCCTTTTTTTGTCGTATGAGGTCATGAGGGCTATGTAAAAGCCCTCATTGAGTCCCCATTTATTATCCCTCATAGCCTTATTGAATTTTGAGGTTATGAGGACCATTAAAAATTCCTCAATGAGGCATAACTTACTACGACTCTTAGCCTCATCTCGGTATTTGAGGATACCCATGGCCTGGTATTGTATTATTCGAGGATACCTATCGAGGATACCTTTTATGGGATACTTATCTGAGGATACTATATAGGCTGTACATATCCATATAGGTCTCTTGCTGGCCCTTAGTACTATTAATCCAGCTGATGCTTTATGTTATCCTATGACTGGTATAGGTAGTATGCAATGCTAGGCATAGGGGTATTGTGGGTAGGGGTACTGCCTGGTAGTTTAGAACGGTACTATAGTATGGCGCCCCTTTTTTTCAATGAGGGATTTTTAATACGACTCTTATCCTCATTTCAGAAAAAGGGGTGCCGAAGGCCATATGCTTTTCAAAAAGGGGTGCCGAAATTGGGGTGCCGGGATATTGCCATTGATATAGGTTTTTATTATGCAGAAGGGAGATAACTCTGTACGATTAAGTGCAGGTTATGGGAAATCAAGCAATCTAATCGGTTAATTATAATTTATATAAATGATCTAGATAAATGAAAAAACAAGAGTACTCGGAATAAGGTAGGAACTACTGGTATTACGTACCACCTCACCAGTAACAGGATGATACAAAGCATTTGGTAGGTTAATACTATGAACGGTTAGGATGGGACCTATAGGGGAATATACCAACCATACTCTGCTGCCGTTCTGTATTACTAGGCATTGACCCCACCCCAGAATACCGCTCAATAATATGAAGCATCTGGTGGATCAGTAGTACCAAGGGCCAGCAAGAGACCTACAAGGATATGTACAGCCTATGTTATACTACCGTTCTAAACTACCAAGCATTACCCCCACCCCCCACAAAATCACTAGGTCTACCATAACGTACTACATATACCAGCCATATAATAAAACAAAGCAATCGGTTGGTTAATAGTACCAAGCACTAACAGGAGCCTATAGGTGTATATACCGCCATACCATAGTACCGTTCTAAACTACTAAAATTTCGGTGATTTCGGGTGGATTTTGGTGGTTTGGAGGGATTGTCGGGTTGTTTGTGGTAATCAGATTTACTCGTCTACAAAGCAACACACCCCCGAACATACCCCTGTCCTATTGTAGGCCTTAGGTAACATAGCAATCACGTGCTACCATAGAAACCAAGATGGCGGCCTCCTGTATACAAAATGGACGACGGAAACACGTATCACCCTAACAACACGCGCTGCGCATGCGCACTAACACCACGTATCACTATGGAGATGACGTCACAACATGGCCGCTCACGCGGGTTACCATGACAACCAAACATGGCGCCACTGGGTCACGTGACTATGACGTCACATGAGATCCCCCGATGAGATCCCCCAACCTATCCCTGTAGGGGAACATACACTACTACAGCGGCCTCTGGGGTTCAAAGGATTAAGGATGAACAACTTAAATTTCCATTCTGATGGTCAACAAATCGAGATGTTTTCGTTTCAATCCTGGATGGCAAGAATAAATTTTGCTCATTACGTTTGCCCTGTTCAGTCTTGTTTCTAATTGCTGTATGTCACACGACCTGTCACGAGTTTGAGTTCTCATGGATAAGAACAACTGTTTAACCTGGTCGCTTCCGAGTTGATATTAGAGAAGTTTTTCTTGAAAGAAAACCTTGAACTTTCTAGCAGTGACAATCATATCTTGAACCCAGCATTGTAAATCGAAGAACAACTATATAAACAGAATTTACTGCATCCAGTAAATGTAAGTCTGTGCGAAAAGGGTATTAAGAAAAAGCTAAAATGAAAGAGAATTTATGGAGGCTTATCTTCGGGAGTAAAAATGTTTTTAAACAAATCAGAAATGGATTTTCATTAAAAGTATTTACAGATATTCATACAGGAATCAGAACAATTTTTATAAGAACGCAAAAAGGCATATATGTGTACAGCATTAAAGGGTTCGACCAAGGAATCAGAAATTAACATTACTGGTTCTGCCACTTATTTGAATGATGAGATACATGCATAATCTTCAGAATTGCATTAGTTGTTAAAAAATGCAATTCCTAATAGTTCTAAAAAATATGCACTTAATGACCTCTGTTGATCGCATAGAGGTGGACCACATTTTGAACCTCCAGCAAGTTTCAACTCATTCGGTGTAGGTCCCATGTCTGCAGGTCATAACAGGCCAGAAATATGAGCATTAACCACTTTAAAAATAGTGTCTCCACCAACTCCAGATCTGACATATTTGTAGATGATAGGAAATATTTATATCAGGTAGAAAATGTTAAGGTACATGGTACCCCTGGAAAATATATTGCGAGTAAAAGAATTCAGTAATGTTGGAATATAGATGTAAAAATGCCTTAAAGGCCCCCCAAAGCCTATCTGAAAACTTATTGGCATTGGCAAAATACCGAGGTCCCATCGGTGCCCATGTGTGTTTAGAGCAACATTGTGAGAACAGAAAGGGTTTTCATTATTCTCACCTTGCATAAAATAAAATTTTTGGGACCCATATTAAGATTTTGAGAAGGTTAAATTATTCCCTTTAAATACTCCAGTTTAACCCTTTAAAAACGAGCTCGTTCCAATGAGGGGTCATAAGCTATGTTTTTCAAGCACAATTTTAAATAATAATGAAAACCGAATAGAAATTTCTGTGAATAACGCTGGCCGGTTTTCGCCGTTATGTTGGGTAAAGGGTTAAGAATGCCTTACCTTCGAAGGTACACTCAAAAAGGTGTCCCATTCCACATAGAATTAAATGTTACAGAAAAGAAAGCGTAAAAACTTTCTGTAGCCATGAGTTATATGAAAGGTGTTTGTACTTACATTGAAGTATTAAGAGCGTTAAAGAGAAAGCCGCACACCACTCCATCCCGAAACCTGTTGATCCTGAGTTATGTTTGAGAATAAATAAATTTTTAAAATGCTTTGAAAAGTGAAGGTTTCTTCATTCAACATGGTTTGCAAATGAATGTTGTAACATGCTATTAAATAAATAAATAAATAAATAAATATACAATGTTATTCTATGAAACTGTTACAGCTTTCTCTCTGGCCGCTTTGTTTCTCTCCAATTTTAAATAATGGCTATTGCTTCAGTGAACTCATTTGCCAGTACATGTTGAAGCTGTGAACATCTTTTAGCCTCTAATAGATCATAAATAACCGAGTGCTAGTAGCACTCTATCAGTATAACAAAAACATTGAGATAGGATTGATTGTATTCGGGTTATCGTTTTGACAAACAGTGCAGAGAAGACAGAAATATTCCAACTACACCATCAAGGCATGCCTTCTATGACTGTTATTTATTTATTGGGGTTTATTGACACTTTTGACAGCCAGGGTTACCTCGTGTCGGACAGTTTTACTGGTGGGGGAAGCCGGAGTACCCGCAGAGAACCACTGAGCAACTGTCGGGCACCCCAGCATATTAACTCCACACAAGCATGGTTAGCATTGGTTGAAGACAACCAGAACGTGCCTATGCGTTAGTGCACAATGTGTCACATTGTGCCTTTTCACATAAGCACATATCGGAACATCCAGTATGTGCCTATGTGCTAGTGCACAATGTGTCACATTGCGCCTTTTCACATAAGCCCATATTGGCACATCAGGCATGTGCGTATGTGCTACCTGTAATGTGTACAATAGAAGATAAACACGTCCAGGGGAGTCAGAATAAATAGAATAAAGAAGGCATAACATAGCTTGTAGATACATTGGTAGAAACCGAGAATTTACTAGAAAATCAGAGCCAAGTAAAAATTATGAGGCTGTTTGTGGTAATTCTACGAAGAAAACATGGATTCTGGGGAAAATCCAAGCCAGAAAACTACTCTAGTTCAACACCCCTGTTACTGGAGAAAAAATCCCAATCTAGAGTTTCATATCAAATAAAAGTTGGTAGACGAAAACTATTGCATTGACAGATGATAGAAGCAGATGATTGTGAAAGAATTCGAAACAGTACAACTTGTCGGGTTGTTTGTGGTAATTCTACGAAGTATGCGAGGGTTTGGCGAAAATCGAGTCAGAAAATTACTTTAGTTCAATCGAACTTACCCCGGGGTACCTCGGTACTATAGCACTACATTCTAAGCCGATAAAATGGGGAATCCGTATCAAATAAAGTAGTATTTGGTGATTTGGAGAGATTGTCGGTTTGTTTGTGGTTATTCTACGAATTGGGAAATTACTCTTTTTCAAAGGAACATACCCTCCGAACATACCCTGTCCTACTAGAAGCATTTGGGTAACATAGCAACCACGTTGTACCATAGAAACCAAGATGGCGGCCTCCAGTATACAAAATGGCCAACGGAAACACGAATCGCCAACAACACGCGCTGCGCATGCACACTAATACCACGTATCACTATGGGGATGACGTCACAAGATGGCCGTCACGCGGGTTACCATGACAACCGAACATGACGTCATTGGGTCACGTGACTATGACGTCACTTCCTATGTTCCGGGGTAGGTCCGGCCAATAGGGAACGATCTCCACATCTCCTACTACTCACGCATACTTCGTTTGGTTGAGGAAAGAAACCTATTAGAATGATTCAAACTACTACGATCTCATACAAATATTTATGATACGAATATCATGTAATCTTATAACAGCCCAAGACACATTCACATGAGCTGCAAGCTGATTGGGCATTTATTTATTTATTGGTTCACTTTCGACAGCCAGGATCACCTCGCGTCGGACAGTTTTACGGTTGGAGATACCCGAGGAGAACCACCGTGCAGTGGCGAGCAACTATCAGACTCCCAAAGTACTAACTCCACTGAAGCATGTTAGCATTGGTTGAAGACAAGTGCACCATCGACGTGCAGTACGCCTTGGTACACAGCGCCACCGCGCCACCGCGCCCCCACGTGAGCAATAGGGATTAAGTGCCTTGCCAAAGGATACAACGCAGTTATCCCTGGCGGTTTGAAGTCCAATGCCGTAACCACTGATGGCGCCTTATTATCCACTCCGTTGATGGACGTGACTTTGGTGACAATCATGTATACCAACTCACCTCCCTGACATCGCACAGTTTTTTTTATTGTTCTCTTTTTCATCGGTGATAACTCAAATAATTCCAATTATTCAATAGAAGTTTGTAGAATGATATAAACATATTTTTAATGTGGAACGTTCTTTGGAATTTCATCAGTATTTCGAACAACAACATCCAACAACGACATCTCATAACACCTAGTTAAGGATCCGGACAAGGCTAGATAGAATATTGCATACCATGCAGGTGACAAGGGCTTTCTTTCAGCAACGACAAGCACCCATTTAATGCATTAATTGAGAACAATCATTCAATAATGTCACAAGTCTTTCTCGTATCATGCCATCATGGGCCACATGTAGTTGGAAACCGAATGATGTTTACAAAGTTATGAAGGTAAATTCTAAAGGCTAAGAGACTTGAGGAGATTGGATATTAAGAGAATAGTAGATTAGGATTTGATTAAAAATGGAACAGGATTGGTCTTTGAGTTGAAGCATCTGTCTTGGGCTTGAAAATGTGGTTATTTTGTCAAGAACATTCTCGAAGGGTGCGGGTCCTCAATTTCACCATCCTGGATATTATGAGGACAGTGGATTAGGATTAGATTAAAAATGAAACAAGATTGGTTTTTGAGTTGAAGCATCTGTTTTGGCCTTTGGGCTTGGAAATGTGGTTCTTTTGTCAAGGACGTTCTCGAAGTAAGGGGTAGGGTCCCAAATCTCACGTAGGAAAAAAATGGCACATGGCGGGAGGGGGCGGGGGAGGGAGTGGTCCTCAATATCGAAAAAAAATTTTTCAATCTCGTGTATTTCAATTTTTCCCATGCCCACCCCCACGTGAGTGTGACATCATAGATGCGCAAACTTTTAAACGCTTTGCCTCCATTAGACCAGATGTCATGAAACGTCTTGTTATTCCCACTAAAGTGTTTTGTGACGATATGGGACGCTTTGTCAACCTCAGTAGGAACCAGTAATACACTGAGGTCATTTAAAACGGAAATTACACCCAACTCTTTTCAAACAACTACGGTATTTTGACACTGGCTGGAAATATTATCAATAATATGATTAGAAAATGTTGCCACGACCTGAATACGCACGAATTTGACAACTGTAGGTCTATCATATAAGGGTACATTCGTTTGCAGCTGTGGACCAAATTAAAAAAGATGCACATCACTCCTTTGTGGTGTGCACTTTCTACAGTTTTATCAGAGAATAGTTTTTTAATTCGTTACAACAGTTCTTCAGAGTCATGGTACATGAATTTGAGCGTGGTGGCCCAGTGGTTAAAGTATCAGACTTCACACTGAGAAGTCCAGGTTTCGATCCCGACTAGGGGTAATTCCGTAATCGTGATTGCCCAGCTGGGGGGGGGGGGGGGGGGGGGGCACGGTGGCGCTATGTACTAATGCATACTGCACGTCGAATATAGGCGGATTTGGATGATGCGACAAATAACAAGCTCCATCACTTCTGACCAACTATCAATGATAAATATCCCTCAAGAAACCTTTGCAGAAAAGATCGTGTAATTCTGACACGATGTCATATTGGTCATACTAGACTAACACATTCCTTTTTGTTATAATATGCAACTTGTGTTCCATGTTAGCAGGGAGGGGTTGACAGTGGCACACATTCTTCTGTACTGTATAAATTTGATCTTGTCAGAAGGCAGTATTTTAATGTTGCGAGACCTATTTTACAACACATATTCTCATAAAAATTCTGTCGTTTCTGAAAGAAATCAACCTTTTTAATAAATTCTAAATTGCTTTTATTCTTTTAAACTCTCATCTATTAAAAATCTATCTATATTGATTTACACATCATTCTTTAAACAACTGGTCTCATTTTCTCATTACTCTGTTCACCCCTTTGTTAGCTCACTTGAATGAAAGGCAGCTTCCTTTTGAGGTGTAAAATCAAGTTTGTTCAGTTCGCGGAGCAATATTTGCCTTTGTAATGGGAGGGGCAAGATTTTTGGCCCCGCCCAAAATTTCAACCGATTTGAACCACATGAATACTTGAGTAAAGCAAAAAAAAAAAAAAAAAAAAATTCCCCGTATCCCCGTGGGAAACCTAGGGGCCAAAAATAGAAATATTTTCAAACGCCCATATTTCCCAAACCACAAGGAACAGAGAACCGTTATTTGACATGAAGCATCATTAGGACAAGTGGAATTGAATGGTAAAAACAAATTGCCATCTGTTACGTTAGGGTGTTCTGTAGGGGTGGGGGATCGTAAAAATGCTGAGCCAGCATATTTGCAAAATGTTTAAAAAAGCATTTTCTCCAGAACCACAGTTCGGGTCCCTGGGTTAATATTTGGGCTCTCTGTGGGAGCCCAAAGTTTAACTTGGTGCAAAATGGGAAAATTTCTTTCAAAATCTTCTTTAGATCCATCAGTCAAAATCCTTTCATATTTGGTGTATAACATCTCGGGGGGGGGGGGGGGGGGGGGGCAGATTCAAATTTTGTTCAAATTGAGTCCCTGGGTTAAGATTTTGGCTTCCTATGGGAGCCCAAATTTTAACTTAGTGCAATATGAGGGAATTTCTTTAAAATCTTCTTCAGATTCACCAGTTATTAGAATTCTTTCATATTTGGTATACAACGTCTCTTGGTGGGTTATATTCTAGTTTATTCAAATCGGGTCCCTGGGTTAATATTTGGGCTCCCTATAGAAGCCCGAATCTTAACTTAGTGCAGTATGAGGAAATTTCTTCTTCAGATCCACCAGTCAGAATGCTTTCATATTTAGTATTCAACATCTCTAGGAGGTGGGGGATTCAAGTGTGTTCAAATCGAATACCTGGGTTAATACTTGGGCTTCTTATGGGAGCCCAATTTTTAAATTAGTGCAATATGAGGGAATTTCTTTCCAAAAAATCTTCTTCTCCTGAACCATATATTAGAATCTTTTGATATTTGCTATACAACATCTCGGGGGGGGGGGGGGATGGGGGGGGGGGGGTCAGATTCAAGTTTGTTCAAATCTGGTCTCTGGGCTAATATCTGGGCTTTCTTCGGGGGGGGGGGTGCAGTGACATAACAACCCTTGGAAGTTTGGCAGTGTTTGTCAACTGTTGGTAGTATTGGAAGCAGTCAGGATGACATGGACACTAGAGTTATGAATAATTTGATTACTTCGTTCCTCTGCAGTGTAGATGAACCATGACTTACTACATGTGACCCAAAATACTTCTTTGAACCAATTTGCCAGTTGAGCTATTAAGCCTCCTTTGGGCCTCTTGTTTTACAACACTGTCCACAATTCGTTTGACACGGGCTAAGGTTCGCAGTTCTTTCTCGATCATCTAAAATTATCACAAAAATATGCATGTTTCGATTCATACCTGCATCAGAACATTCTATTGTGACCACTGTCGCCCGCCCGCAATGGCTGCAACAGCAACCATCTTGAATTTCTTCAGTACAGGCTACAGGTTGCATTTCTGAATAGGTGAGTTTGAAATTTGACAGGGTGACTTAGTATGGTGAGTTGACGAGAACGTCCTATTTTGCTAGTTACCACCACGATAGCCATCTTGAATTTCTTCAGAACAACCTTCAGTCGCATTTACAGTACAGTCGCCGTGAACTGGTCGTAATCTACGCGTGGGCAGTGATGTCCACGCATTCGTTTACCAGGTAATAAAAACTGTCATCATCAAAAAATTAATTAATGAAGCACCGGGTACAACCCGGTGCTTCATTAATTAAATGTTTGATGATTATTCCCGTCATTAGAGTTTGGAATCTAATATTAGTGCGTCCGCGGATATATTGCCCACCCGTGGAAAATGTCCACTCCACGGCGGCCCGTACTGTATGTATCAATTATCCTGAAACTCAACCGTGTGATGAGAAGATGAGGACGTCCAATGTTAGTAACTGTCGGCTTCACACAATGGCTGCCATGACAGTCATTTCGGATTCCTTCAGCACAATCTACAGGTTGCATCGTCAAGATGACAGTCTGATGAGTAGATGAGAATGTCATATTTCCGTCATGGTTAGCTGCCCAAAATGGCCGCCATTTCTCATATTTCTTTCTTTTATAAGTTCGTTTTCTCTGATAGATGACAAAAAGTCAATAATAATGACATAGTTTACTTAAATGCAACATTAGTGAGATAATTATGACACTAATCTCATAAATGCAGCATTAAGTCAAGGTAAGCTACAGTGTCAATGACATTTCCATTTGACTTTGTGTTTTATTTTTGTTTTTTGAGATACTTAATTTGTTTTTTCTTTCCTTCTTCTGTTTTTTTTTTCAGTCCTCTTTTCCCTCACTCTCTTTATCTTGTTAATTTGTTCGTACACTCTAAAATCTCTTGCGTTACAAATTATCCCAGTCCCGTTGATTTGGGTTAGTTCATTCAACCCTGTTGATTTGGGTTAATTTTTAATCCAATTGATTTTCGAGTGTAATAGTTACCGTGTTTCATTATTGTTTGTTTGCTGCTCTAATGCATTAAAACTTAGTTGTTTTTGGTCCTCGAGGGGAGTGGTGTTAAGTGTTCAACATTGTTTCCCATTCCACTTTGCTATATATGCAAATAAAATATGTTTGAACTTTAAACGATGGCCTATGGAGAGGACATCCGACCTTTAACCTTTGCTTGTCCACACAACAACTTGAAGACCAAATGTCCAGCGGAACCCATTGTTTTTGTTGCATAACATGGACTACGGGAAAATTACTTTCGATCAGTGTTGCATTCCCAATATGGCTGACTTAGCACCCATAATATTAAATGGATCCCATTTCTTTATGGTGAATTAGTTGGACTAAGAGGAGGTTTCTTCCGATAATCAATGTTCTGACTTATCCAGTCCCCCACCCCCACCCACCAACGACAGCCATCTTGGATATTTCGTACATTTTGCATGTCTGCACAATAAATTGGAAGCTAAATATTCAACAGATCCCATTTTATTATGGTTGATTAGAAAGGTTTCTTTCAATATCTCTGTTCTGACAGCCTGATACAATATGGAAGTCACCTTGAATATTCTGTCTGTATGATCAATAACTCGAAAACCACACATCAAATGTTCTCTATTTTATGGTGAACTAGTGGCTCATCCGTCCAAAGGACGAAAAAGAGACTTCCCAGTTGGCGGGTCCATCCGAGTAAGGACAAAAAATACCCCATTGCATATCAAGGGAGCTAATCAAAGCTCTAATTTCCAGTGGGACGGAATCACAGACTCCCCATTTATATAATAGATTAAAGATGATTGGTGGTATTTTCGTTTGATAGTGCTCTAGTGTTTTCGGTATGGCCAATATGGCAGCCCTCGTGGAATTTTCGTAATGTTTGCTTCACCAAGCAATAACTCGTTAACTAGTTAAACCCTTAAGTTTCTTTGTTTATTTGTCAATGGGGCTTCATCTGTAGTTAATATAAACCAAGTAGTTAATCTTTAACTTGAGTAATTCAGTGGTCAACCAAACACGTTTATCTCTATCATAAAAAGGTTAATATTGAAGGGAATTGGAATTTGTGTTCCACGAGGACATGATGTGGAAGAAAAGAAGGGAGGTTGATGAAATTTAGATATACCCAACCAAAAGGTCTTGCGTAAACTATGGACTGAAAAATCATCTTGGAGCACCTTGTTTTAGTATTTGCCTGCGCCTGGTATGAACACGGAAGCCCGCTTTAGTGGTCAGGGTCGTGATACGATCTTAATTCCTGAAGTGGATGGTTGCTCGATGAATTTGTATGGTGGACCAATCAATATTTTCAACGCTTAGCCACAATGCTGCACGTTGAAAATATTAATTGGTCTACCATAAATAACGAATATATACTCTTCTAACTGATCCCATTGAACTAACTTAGAAGATAACATCAGCGTTCAAAGGATTAACTTCTGTATTTTTGGTCAATCCGAGCAAATGCGACATCGCTACTTATAATGCAACTGTCTTTAGGGGTGTAGCTACAAATTTGTTCAAAGTTCAAGTTTGTCAAATTTAGGTCCGTGCGGGGGTGGGGGTAAATTTGTTAGAACCGATATTTAAGCATCGATTGGCCAATTGAAACACATTGATTGGAAAACTTCACTAATGACAGGTTGACTAGTCGATGCCCCCCAATATAAAAAGCAAACTCTTAGGCAAAACAAATATTATAAAAAATTCGTTCTCTGGTAATCCCTACCAGAACCATCTTAAATATAGGTTTCAACTGAGAAGAATAATACACGTACCCTATTTGGGGTTGCGGTGGTTTGTTCCTTTCAATGTTTGCAGTACATCATCTACCCAGCCGATTCTCATTTTGATGACCCCGGTAGTGGCGTCATAGTCACATTAAGGTTTTATTAGTCTACTTGAGCATCCATGTTACCATGATGATAGGTATAAGTGCGTGGTGGATTTTAGAGTGATATATGTTTACGCCCGTTTTGTGTGATGGCAGCCTCCGTCTTGATTTCTGTGGTGGCACGTGGTGCGTATGGAGGCCACTAAATGCCGATTAGTTGAATGCGTGTTCAAAGTGTATGTTCGATTCTATGGGAGTATGACTAATTATTGGGAATAACCCGACAATAACTAAAATTACCCAAATGAGCCTTAAGTAAGAAATGTTTGAATGTGAGGGGTGTCCCTCGATTCATTGGAGTAGTTTTCTGACTCAAACCCTTTCTTTATCCTCATCTTCGATCTATTCTGGTCTTTGTTCTACATATTCCGAACTCTGTTCTTCCTTTTCCTGTCCCTGTCCGGACTTCCTTCTACTCTAGCAGTCCCTCTAGTTCAATAGCTATTCTTAATCATCGATACGCCTGTGCGAAATCAGATTCAGATTGTCTTTATAATAAATAGCATGCAGTGGGAAGTGGCGTAGCCAGATTGGCTGTCTACCTGCCACCTCCCTGAAGGAAAGAGAAATGGCGAACAGACTGTGACCAAATGGATAAACTTGGAGCGATTCATTTGATCTATGACACGAATATCGTTTTTTTTTCCTTTCTTGGGCCAAACATAATAATGATCCAGTATAAAAAGCCAGCAGGAGGGCGATGTTTCAGTGTTGGTAGAGAGCAACCTGCTTGCCGAACTATCTACATTACTCTCGGTAATGTTCGAGAACCACAACCAGTCCCATCGTGTGGTTAGTCTCGTTCCGATTTGAGGAGGACATAATCTTTATGATTGGACGAGGGGTCTATTATCCATGTCGGGAGGCGCACCATGGGCGCCGAATGCCGTGCACCAGCTCACTCCAGTTAGATGTGGACTAATTCACTGCACGCGACTCCCCATGATTAACCTTAAAACTTGACCCAGCACTTGCCCAAATACATGTTCCAGGCTGCACAACTTTTGCTCAAAAGTAATGTTTGCAGCTTCTTAATTGCGTGCAGCTGTACGCGAGGTTAGTGGGACCACTGAAGAAATACGCAGCAAGTTGAACTGGACGAGGATGCTAGATTAAGACACATCGCACGACTAGTATATTTCTAATGCAGGTCTGTTTAAATTCCTAATGGTCTATTGTCCTTGATTATTTTAACATTTACTAAGTGAAATCTGGGCAGCAGGGATTATTCCGACGGACGTAAATCGAATATGACGAAATTAATGTAGAGGTTCTTTTTTTAAACGTAGCCCTATTACTAATATTTCGAACTGTGTCGTCCAAAGCGTTCCACAGTTTCGGGATGGCGTATAGAGGAAGTTTATCTATTTGCTCAAAAGTAATGTTTGCAGCTTCTTAATTTCGTGAAGCTGTACGCGAGGTTAGTGGGACCACTAAAGAAACACGCAGCAAGTTGAACTGGACGAGGATGCAAGATTAAGACACATCGCACGACTAGTATATTTCTAATGCAGGTCTGTTTAAATTTCTAATGGTCTATTGTCCTTGATTATTTTAACATTTACTAAGTGAAATCTGGGCAGCAGGGATTATTCCGACGGACATAAATCGAATATGACGAAATTAATGTAGAAGTACTTTTTTAAACGTAGCTCTATTACTAATATTTCGAACTGTGTCGTCCAAAGCGTTCCATAGTTTCGCGATGGCGTATAGAGGACGTTTATCTAGGGATCGTGCATCTATTTTTTCAATGTATAGGTGTCCAGACTGCCGGGTTGTCCTACCAAATGGAGTGTCAGTAGCCTTAAATATATCGTTAAAAGAAGCTGGTAATCTGCCATTTTTCCAGTCATGCACGATCAGAAGTGCATGTAAATTAAACAAATCATCTACTTTGAGTATTTAATTTTTTTTTAATTTAGGGGTCTGTATGGGAATTGTACTTTTTGTTATTTATTATACGTACTGAACGCCTTTGTAAGATAGCTAGTTTATTAATTGCTCTTGAATTGCCCATGCTAACATCCCGTATACTGAATGGCTACGAACCTGGGCGTAGTACAATGTTTTCAGGATTCGGTGTGGGAGAATATTTTTTATTTTATTGGGACTATAATTTGCGTGCGCTATTTTCGAGCATTGCCGAGATATATGAGCTTTGTAGGTTAAGTGTTATCAATGCTTATTCCCAGAAATTTTAAAGATTTTTCTATCCCAGTTCCCCCGATTTTGCTCATGTTTTGGTTATTTATTTTTACCTCTTGACAGGCATTATTATTGCTACTTTTCTTTGGAATAAGTATAATATAGGATGTTTTTAGCATTCAACAGTAGTTGGTTCGCCGAGCACCATTCGAATATTTTTTATACTTCATCGTTGAAATACTGTGTTATGGCGTTCCCGTTCGAGCCTGATCAGTGTACAGTGATATCATCCGCAAACGATAATAAGTTGAGTGATGTTGAGTTACTTATATCACTGATTTATAAAAGAAGGAGTGTGGGGCCCAAAATTGAACGAGGTGGAACACCACAGCTCTGTTTGGCTAAATCCGATTTATGTTCCTCCTACATAACATTTTGAAGCCTGTCAGTCAGGTAACTTCTGAACCAATTATTGGCGTGGCCTCGGATGCCATACTTTTGAAGTTTACGAAATAGTATTTCGTGATTTATCGTGTCGATGGCCTTTGACAAGTCCAGGAACAGTGCTAAAGTGCTGTTTTTCCTGTTTATTGTTTTCTGTTGCGGTGCTGTAAAGGAGTTGGAGGACTGGGTGAATGGTGCTATGACGTTTTCTAAATTCGTACTGGTGGGGGTATAAAATGTTGAACCTATTTAGAAAATTTGTAAGTCTCGTCTCGTTGAGCTTTTCCATTACTTTTGAAAACACGGGAAGTATACTAACTGTAATTGGTAAATCTGTACTCATCGCATGCTCTGATTATGGGTATCACCTTTGCGATCTTCATCCTATCGGGTACTTTGCCATTAATAAAAGAATTATTAATAACATGTGTGAGGGGATCCAATACTTCGTTTATTGTTTGTTTAAGAGCTGCTTGTTATACTATCGCAGTCTTTTGACAATTTGGGCTTCTTTTTTATTGATACCATGATTACCTATTCTACTATATATGAAAAGCCTATGACATAAATTTTAGTTTTACACACCAACCGTGGCGAACACGTCAGCAATGGAATTTCAGTAGTTAAAATTTACACCTACAGTGGAACTACATCCAAGTTGACCTTAGGTGACGTCGACCTGCGAACTTGTCTAGATTTATCGCACGTCGCCTCGCGAAGAGTGAAATGAAAGTGTCAATTATTTATTTATTACGTTTTTAAATGAGTTTACCCCATAAAACACCAAAAATTAACAAACATGCATTGTCTCGTGTTAATAAATATCCATAACTCGAAATAGTATGTTATTATGTTGTTAAAATGAAAAAAAGTCCTCTTTCTTTTTCAATTTCGCTTCGGTGATAAAACTGATAGCGGAAGTACCGCCCACCGATCCTTATGTAAACAAAAACAAATTCGCACGTATTTACGGCTGCTGCTCAGTAAAATCGAGAAAAATAATAGCGACTCTAAATAATCTGACGATCATGGTATAAATAAAATATACCCAAAGTAGCTTTGTATACAAAATGTTCACCACGAGTGGTGAAGTGGTGTTAACCGCGCGCCGAAGGCTCGCGGTTAACACCGCTTCACCACGAGTGGTGAGCATTTGGTACACCAAGCTACTATGGGTATATTCTATATTTACTACTCGGCTGACCTCTGTGGGATTTGTGGGTAATAGATAAAAGTTGTTGGAGATATTGTTATTCATGTTGTCTAGGTAGGATTTATTTGGTTTCTGAATCTTGTCGGATATAACTTTTCCAATGCCCATAAAAAAATTGTTGAATTCGTTTGCTTCGTTATTGGCTTCTTTTATTTCTATATCGTCCTTCATAAAGAACGATGGTAATCTTGTTTCACGCTTTCCTTTGTTTATAGCTTCGTTTAAGATTTGCTCTTCGCATGTTGTTTCTATTTTCGGTTAAGATATCTCGATAACAGATTCGTTTGCATTGCTTTTTAACCTTGTTGAAGATTCTACAATCGTTTTTGTAATTTAGTGCGTTCCGTTCGTTGGGGGCCTTAAGTTTTTTCTTATAAATTGTTTTCTTTATTGACAGACGACATGATGATAAGTCCCCTTGTCATCCGGGATTGTTTTTAATACATTTGTTGTTCTGGAGAACACGTTTGAACGGAAATGCTTTATCGTAGGCTTTAATATAGATGCCAAGAAAGGTTTCGTATGACTCATTAAGACAATTCGACCGTATTACTGGGTTAACATCACATTCTGACAGAAGTGTTTTGAATTCGGCAATTCTTTCTGTGTTTATAATTTGTTTCAGAGTTAACCGTGGCGTATTACTTGTTTTGGGTGTTACTTCACTGTGAAAAAAACATCAAAATGATTTGATACATCCGATAAAATTATTCCCGGTAGTACTATTCTTGAAATATTGTTAGAGAAGATGTGGTCTATCAGAGTAGCAGAATGGCTTGTGACTCTAGTCGGCTTAATACTAAGATAAAAATCCCTGGCTGAATATGAGACCAATAAATTCTTCTGTCTTAGAAGGTATAGTTGCTTTTAAGAGGTCTAGGTTCAATATCACATGATATATATCGGTATTCAAAACATCTGAGGTGGAATAGCGAGAATTCTGTGTATAAATTGCAGGTCTTTGACCGAAAGTCACTACGCAAAAAGTAATTTTAATCGTTTAGGTAGTTTTTAAATGGGGATTCGTCATTTTCTGGTAGGGAACATACTTTTTCATTGTAGAGTTGAATAAAGTTGTACTCTGCTTCCATCTGCACCTGGTCGAGTGCAATGCTACCCGCCATTATGCATCAACATATTACCGTACTCTCCCACTGGAAAAGAATACCATATTTTCCTTTGCTACCCGCCATTATGCATCAACATAAAACCGTACTCTCCCACCTTTGCCCCAGGCCTAGTCTTAAAAAGTCCAGTCGGTTGGTTCTATTTATTTGAGCCCCACTCACTTTCACTTCATACACAGTCAACTATTTTGCGTAAAAATAGTTTTAATCTAATCTAATCTAGTTTGCGTGATAGGTCTGGAGTCTTATCAGTCGAATGAGGGGGCGCGGTGGCGTTGCGGTAACCGGTTCTCGTCAGATCACCGAAGTTAAGCAACGTTGAGCACGGTTAGTCCTTGAATGGGTGACCGTCTGAGCGATCGACTCGGACTCCCGTGCTGTGTCCTTGGGCAAGGCGCTTAATTCCGACTGTCCACATGGGGTCACGATGACGCCGTATACTAAGGCGTATTGCACGTCGATGGTGCGCATGTCTTCAACCAATCTAACCCTGTCTGTGCTGCAGTGCGGAGTTACGATGTTGGTGAGCTGACAGCTGCACGTCGTTGCTCGGTGGTTCTCTCCGGGTTTCTCCACCTATAACACTGTCACCGACACGATGTGATCTTGGCTGTTAATGTGTCGTTAAACCTTAATAAATGAATAAATAAATAAATAAATAAATAAATAAATAAATAAATAAATAAATAAATAAATAAATAAATAAATTATCAGTCGCATGAGTCCGAGAGTCGTTAGAGAAATTGCTCGAAAGAGTGATTCCCGTACGACTCTTCGACTCATCTCGGAATAAGGATTCTATAGCCACAGGCATACAGTACAGTCGCCGTGGACTAGTTGTTATCCACGCATGGGCAGAGATGTTCACGCACACGTTTACCTGGTAATAAAAATCATCGTCAGCCAAACTTTAATTAATGAAGCACCGGGTTGTACCCGGTGCTTCATTAATTAAATTTTTGATGATTATTCCATTATTTAGTGTTTGGAATCTAATTTTTGCGTTCGTAGAAATATTGTCCTCCGTGGAAAATGACCAGTCCACGGCGATCGTACTGTTTCCTAGAAAGATTCAGCGAAAGGGATTATGCAAACAATATTCTCTTTGCACCTAGCCCCCAGGTATCCCGTGGTTTCAACATCTGGGTCTCTGCTGCTGCTACCATGAGACTTATCATGATCTACATGTTCTCTGTCGCTATCAGTTCTGTGGTTGCCTTCCATTTGTTACTGGAATGAGTGACACCTCTTCGACTCTCCTCAGAAAAATTGTTCTGACGTCCAGTCGGTTGCAAGGCGGGGTGGTGCAGGTCGCTGCCAAGGTAAGTGGATGGTAATTTCGTTGAATGGGGTAAAAAGAGATGAGAGCAATTCCGCGCAAGAGTGGACACTCGTACGATTCTTCGACTTCAATGGATTTGAGCATACTTATCATATGGGCATGAATAGTCTGACGGTAGTTAACCGAGGATGGCTGCCCGAGGATCATGCTGACACAATCCTCTGGCTTTGGGACTTTGGGATTCCATAGTTAGTGTCGAGTATTTACATGGAATTTGCAAAAGGTGTAAAAAAATGTTGATCAGAACTTTTAAATCATTTCCGTTTTGACCGTCGTCGAGTGGATACATTAAAGTCTATCGCTGTGAGTATTGTGAAAAAAAAAACTTTTGTCGAAATTCCAACATGAAGATATAAAAAGAAGTCTGCTGGAGAAGGCATGAGAAAATGGAAGAAGAAAGTTACTCTCCAATGAACGTTGCAATAGACAGGGTGAAAAGACACGCAAATCTTTTGCAATTTCTTTCTCAACATGCCCGATGCGAATCGAAGACCATGATCAAGACCGACTAGCTGGGCATTGATGATTTGATACATTGTTTATGTGGTGGTGCCAAAAGTCTTTGGGATTATAAACTATCCATGACCAAAACCAAAAGAGGCCAACTCATCCTTCACAAGTACGAAATCGGGAGAATGCCAAGAAGATATCCGAAGGCAATGCAAGACGGGTAATAATATATAAAGGTGTATTTTTATGGATGTTTATGAAACCCATTGTCCTCGGACTAATCGAGATCATCGAGAAACCTCTCAATTTGCCTTTTAGTCATCCGCGAGGGCAAAGATAGCGAAATTTTGTCGTAATTGTTCAATTGTCGCAATTGTTCATCACGAAACTATTCATCAAGGGCAGATTCGGGATTCGAGATATCAGAACAATCTGAAACACAGGAAGAAGAGGTCGGGTATGGAATCCGAAGAAGAGCCATTGGATGATTCTGCTGAAAGAGTGGAAAGTATCATAAATCGTGATTACGACGATTATCAGGATGATTTCGAAAATTTCATGAATAATCATACAAAGGATGAAATGGACGAAAAACGCAACCGAAGCTGTCGCAACTCTTCAAAATAGTCAGAGTAGCCAACGGCTGTCTAGGCACGGAGCCAAGAGAATATTGCTTGCATAATCCCTTTCACATAACCATTTTATAGAACATGTATGTGATTATAGAATACTCTTGTCCAAGAAGAGTCTAACGACTAACGAGGATTCCCTCTTTTGAGCAATTTCTTTTACTACTCTTGGACTCATTTGACTAGTTAGTAACCACAATTGTGTATCACGCAGGATAACTGATGGTGAATGAAGAGATAATGAGTAGGGCCAAGGTAAATGCAGACAGAGTTCGGGATAGGGTTACAGATTGATGGGATAGATAAATAGATACTGTATTTAACTGTACAGTACGATCGCCGTGGACTGGTCACTTTCCACGGACGCAAAAATATTAGATTCCAAACACTAAATATAGGAGTATTCATCAAAAATTTAATTAATGAAGCACCGGGTACAACCCGGCGCTTCATTAATTAAAATTTGGCTGACGATGATTTTTATTACCTGGTAAACATATGCGCGGACATCACTGCCCACGCGTGGATTACGACTAGTCCACGGCGACTGCACTGTATACAATTTTTACATCAAATGGTAATATTAATTTCTAAAGATACAATATATCATACGGAAATATATACCACAGGATTAGCTAGAGAGAATACTAGGGATGAAAGGAGCCAGAACAGGAACTAGTTTAGGTAGAATAGGGTTTGGAATAGGTAGATTGGGGACCGAAATAGATAGAATGATTCGAAAAGAATTCGAACCAGAAAAAAAGGATCCCCAATGAATCGATGATACCCCACTCTAAGGGCATTTAACATTTTGTGTTACTCATACAAATCGAGTACCTCCCAAGAAGGCAAGTTTTTAGTCGACTTCGAGGTGCCTTTGTTGTAAAGTAAGTCATTTCTGGTGATTGGGCATACTCCCACACAATCGAACATCTTCTCGGAACCCACACGCGTCCCACAGTTACCTTGTGGCTTCATAGGAAACCAGAAAACCAGACAGCGACCTCCAAGGGAAACACGTGTCACCCCAACAATACGCGCTTTGCATGCACATTAACACTACGCATCACATGAAAATGAAATGAAGCTGCTGCGTAGCTGCTCGCGCGGCCTACTATGAAAACTAACATGGCGACACACATCACGTGACTTTGGCGTCACTACCTCGGTCTTCCACTGAGGTCATGTATATGATGATCGTCCTGGTGTATGATGTATATCAAATGCAGATACTCTTGTACTTAGAATAAGGAATAGTTATAATTAATTCCAGGAATCGTCTAGACATGAACTTGAAATTTTTTACCCTGGTAAAACAAAATAATAAAATGCTCTCACCCGCCTGCTCCTTCTTAGTCGGTCTCTATCCACTGTAGACAATTTGGTCCAGGTGAGTGTTTTAAACTCAGTTTTCGGTTCACCTCACCTCGGGATTTGTTTGTAATATTGTCTCATTATTATTAATTTCAGTTGTGTTTGTGAATGGACTGAATTTAAGAGTACGCAGAGCAACAGTCGATTATCCAACAATAGCTAATCGCACTGCTTGTCCAGAAACAGAGGATGTAAGTATGCCTACACGTACACAATACCCCCACTTAACTGACTTGACCTCTTGCCATGCAACAGGGATGAGATAGAAGTGCAGAAGACTGGTTTCGGACCCTTACCATACCACGGGGTTAGCACCACAAGTTCCTCCTCAGAGCGATCGAAACAGCGTCCACATTGCCACCAACTGCCGGGGTTCTGACGAGCCCCCATGAACGCGGTCAGTCGGCAGTAGATCCAGTGGTACTATATCTTCCAATGAGACGGTAAATAGTGGCCACAGTTGACTCCGAACTCAGCAGCGAGCTCATCTGGAGGTATCCCAGCGCAACCTCTGATTTTCGGTTAACCTTGGCATTTTTTAAAATGTCGGAAGACAAAAACTAGCGTGTTTCTCAATAACCCAGGCTCTCTAAAACAACATAACACAAAGAAAATCATTGGTCACCCTTTCAATTTGATATTCTCGGGTAGCACGTGCTATTTTGAAATCCTCAGCAAAATTGAATACGGTTGGGTGGACAACAACAACATGTCATTAAACTCTTTGCACGACTTCTTGTCCACAAACATACAACATTAGAACTATTATATTTCATCCTTTATGCTATTTTTTCACATTTGTTCCTTTTGTACTTTCTTTTTTGACTCAGTAACGAAGATTAAGTATTGTTTGTTTTATTGTGGACTATTTTCAAGAGAAAATAGATCGTTTCGCTATCGACACTGATTGACACGCCATTTTGTGCAAGGAAAACAACGAATTAGCTGAAGTGCAAGACGGGGTAAATATTATCATACTTGCTCGACGGAGGTGTAACTAATTCGTGTGCTTTACATTTAGATCTTTCTGTTCACTACGAGGGGAGTTAACAGAAAGTTTTTTGGAGAGAAACCATTTATAATTTGAAAATAGTCTACAGTAAAACAATACTTAATCTTCGTTATATATTGCGTACGCTTCATTAAATTGTCACTTCACACATTCAGAGGTATATTTAGTATTTTAAAACGTATTTTTTATGCACTTACCGTCCTTTTCACCGGCAAAAGGTTGTGTTCAAGCTACATTTTTTTTAAACGGGGGTTCATAATTTATTTTCTGTTAGCGTTTCGCCGAACACATGCCGAGGTAATAATAAATATTAAAACCATCGAGCGCTAGGCCTCAGATAACGGGAATATACGACCAGCGCTATCCACAAAACTCGCCATTCATATTTTATCGTTTTTCAAATCTTTGTCTCCTAAACACAGTGTATGACCAACCTCTCATTGGAATGCGCGAGGGGATCATTCCAAAGAAGGGCCATAAAGTATGCATTTGAGGTAAAAATGAAAAATTTTACTATTCAAAAGGTGCTGGGTTCTAATTTTTCTTTCACATGGTGCATTTTAAATGTTCAGCCCCACCACTTTTTTGCCGGGCCATGTTTTTTTTGTATGCATATATTTTAACACAACCAATGACTGGTGAAACAAGGGGCGGATCCAGAGCCTCCCACATATTTTCGTCAGCTATGTTTCTCTCGTACTGGTTTAGTTTCGATGGATTTCGGATCATTTTTTTGCAGTTAGTGGCAGCAAACGCTAAATGTATACAGTCTGTTAAAAAATCGGTTAACTTTAATAAATCGTAATCTTACAGACATACAAGTACCAAATCCACCCCAGACAAGATAATCCACAGACAATATAATTGTTGTTAACGTCTAGTAAAGCATACAGGTGAGGTCTATTTATCAGCTTTGGTCGCTATGACCAAAGCTGATAAATAGACCTCACCTGTATGTTTTACCGACATTTTTTTAACGGCTCTCAAAGTGTGAAATCTTCCAAATACATCTCCTGAAAAACTCAAATTATCCGCTCAAATGCATGGAAATGGGGGTTTTGGGACCCTGGAATTTAAAATTTTCGTACCACGGGCCGAACCATGGTCGGCCCGTCATACCGACGACCATCCATCGCCCGATCCAACCTCCTCACTTTGAAAATCGTTCCGCCGCCCCTCAGGTTCTATCTGTAGTTCTTAGATGCGGCATTAATGGCTATTGGGTTAGATACAGGACACGGAGCGAGCATTATCGGGGCGGGGAGGGGTTGATAATCACGCTGAATGTCTAAACTGCTTGAAATCAAATGGTTGAACTGCCAGTTAAGTAGCCTCTGGGTGCCTTCTATGAAAGTATCCACATGTAGCATATTTCAGACTTTTCCAAGAGAGGGCATTGTGCCCTGTACTCGTCGCTTCTGACAGTGGCGGATCCGGGATTCTGGATTTGGGGAGAGGGCGCCACATTTCAGTCATGGACCATGATGTGAAGCATCATCAGACGTGTGTAGCAGCGCGTTAGGTGTGAGCATGAGACGGGATATTCAATTCTCGTCGGCGGGTTCCTGGGGTCTCCCAGGGGCTATCTATCACTCTACGTTTTTCACTTTTCGATGTCTTCCTATTCCTATCACATAATCCCACCATGCACCACAAATAAGGATTCCATATACCCATGATACCACTGCCTTCTCAAAACCTGTTTTTAAAACAAAATTGAGAATATCACTTTTGTGTTAATCCACCAAGGGTTGACAAGCTTTTAGGAATTTTAAGGGGTGCTTTTAGTGAGGAGAATTAGTTTACTTTGAAAGCCCCACCACTTATATTCCATAAATTCAAATTAAATGTCCACAAATTACACATGAAAATGAAGGTTGTGGTGTATAGAACACAAACAATATATTAATATTTCCTAGAAGTCTGCAAGCGTATTCGTGCCGGTACTGATGATATACTAATATAACTTGTGCTTCAGATATCCTAGGAAAACGATCGGTGAACATGTGTATGTCACGTAATACTGTTAATTTTAAATGAAAAACAATCGCGTACTTCTAAGAAATTCAAACAGGTGTCTTAATACCTTGTAAGTAATATGGTAGTTGCGCAGTATTAATATAATGACCATCTCTTGTGTAAAGGCGATCATTTTCATTATTTGATTTTAGATGGCAGTGTATATCGATGCTTGTCCGGTCATGCTGACCTTAACCGAAACGTAAACAAATAGAAATAGTTTCGGAATTTACCCCTACGCAGCTCTGTCGCAGCGCTTTGACTCTGGCCACGAGCTGTTCTCGTGAAATATTATTTGATCATCTGTTTTGGTACGAATACTGTTGCAGACTTCAATTTATTTATTTATTTATTTATTTATTTATTTATTTATTCATTTATTTACTGGTTTTTAAGGTCACATATTTCTGCACAATGGCTAATCATGACCACGACAGTTTTACGTGTTGAAGCCGGAGTACCCGGAGAGAACCACCGAGCAACGGCGAGCAACTGTCAGCTCCCCAACATACTAACTCCACACAAGCAGGGTTAGCATTGGTTGAAGACAAGCGCACCATCGACGTGCATTACGCTTTAGTACACAACGCATTCGTGCCTCCACGTAGGCAAGGGGAGTGAAGTGTCTTGCCCAAGCACACAACGCGGTTGCCGCAGGTGGGATTCGAACCGAGGACCTCTCGGCTTGCAGCCTGCACCTCTGCCTACTGAGTCACCACGCCCCCGCAGACTTCCATAATCAGCTGTGAGTTGATTTGAAGATAAACGACTCTTGTTGAGTTAGACATTCAGGAATTTGAATATGGAAAACCATTCGTTAACTCGCCCCTTCGGCTTAACAAATGGTTTTCCATAGTCAAATTCTCGAATGTTTAACGAAACACGAAACGTTTGTCTCCATTGTAATTCTTGTCATCGTTAGAAGTGAAAAAATTCTCCAAACCCGTTTTATTTGAAGAAACACAATAAAAAAATCTTATTTTCGATCTCGGTCTATTTGTCATGATCGAATTTACAGATTTTTTTCGATTTGTGACTCGGGTGCGTAAGAATTCACAAGAGAGAAGGGACATCGCGCGTTGCGTGGATACAGACATGCTCAAATTGACCCGCTTCCGGCAATTAGAAATTCCGGGTTCAGAAAGAACAACGAGGTCAAATTTAACTGATGAATTACAATGGCATTTATTTATCGCAGTTTGTACACAAGAACCTTCATTTTCACGTATAATTTATGTATATTTAATGCATATTTATGGAGTACCAGACTTGGGAATTTCAAAGGAAACTCATTTTCCTTTCCTTTCCTCACTTATATTGCACCTTAACTTTCATCACATGGGGATAACAGAATTCTGACATTTTCCAAAGGGTGGGAAAATAGTCATGAATTTTTAAGTTCACGTTTACCTGACTGTAGAGTGTTATTGAAAAACAACAAGACTAATGCAATTTCACCACTCCTTCTTACGAGTGAATATTTCCCCTTTTGTCTTTGCATTGGGACATGTCACAATAATGTTAATGTATGTGTTATTGAGATAGTAAATATCACATTGTTGACATTTATTTAGTGTCATCTCTGTTAACAGGTTTACATTTTAAGACATTTGCTTTAACACACATGCTAATACTTCGATATTCATCTCATTGTTTAACTCTCAACCTGCTGAGGGTTTTCAGGTTGAACAAATAAAGCAAAATAAGAAACCTAAGAAAGGACCACCTAAAATTTCAGGCCCGTCGTTTCGAGGCGAGCGATTGTCTTCGACCTCTATAGCCAGTGGTGGTGCCAAGATTTCCCCGACAAGGGGACCTGTGGGGGAGGTGGGCTAGGTTATTCCTGACAAGCCCACAATGAAGGCGTCTGTTTCCCCGACGGGATAGGGTAGACCTCCCCGATAGAGGGCTGTAATGCCTTCTTTGATCCCCCGGCGCCACCACATTCTATTGCCAACCTTATTTGAAAATCAGCAGTGCAGCAAATACTAGTCTTACAGACTTGAAAAACCTGGATGAACTGAGGGATTCTAAAATCCATGTTCATTGAGTAACTCAAATGGAAACATACTAAGTCTTGTTTTAATCATTAAAGGTCTCGAGGAAACATTCCCCAGACTACAGTACAGCCTCTGTGGAGTCGTAGTAATCCACGCGCGGACAATGATGTCCACGCATGCGTTTACGAGGAAATAAAAATCATCACCAGCAAATTTTTAATTAATGAAGCACCGGGTTGTACCCGGTGCTTCATTAATTAAAATTTTGCTGATCATTCCCATAATTAGTGTTTGTAATCTAATATTATTGCGACCGTGGAAATACTGCCCACTCTGTGAAAGTGACCAGTCCACGGCGGCCGTACTGTACACCACACGTTATGAATCTGGTGAGACATTTGTAACGTCTTCCGCTCACACAGGCATCACGCTATTTGGCCTGAAATTACTAACTTCAACGTTCAGTTTTTCACATTGTTACATTTAAGTTCAATATTCGTAAATAACATGAGGTTTTTACACAGAGATCAAAAATTATAACGCAGAGATTATTCAAAGTTCAAATTTTACCAGATGGTAGCGTCACGATTATACTATACTCGCCCAAAAAAGAAAGTGTGCATTGCAGAAATTGATCAAACTCAAAAAAAATAATTTCGTAGGTGTAAAGAGTGTTAACCTGTTCATGAATAAGTTATATTGAACACAAAAACAGCTTTCCCCGTTAAAATTGCATTAACGTTAAATGACGTGCTACACGTTTGTGAAAAGGCATGTTTTGCACATGGAGAGGCTGAAAATTCATGCAGCAGTGTGAATCCTTGGGTATTTAAACACTAAAGTAAGGCCTTCCTATCATTCACATTCAAACTTGCGCTGCTGTTAAAACGACTCCACATTAGCATGCCAAGATTGACAATGAATCAACGTCTTCTTGCCCTGGGTATGATTAGAGCTGGCAGAACACGCAAAGAGGTTGCCCAGCATTTGAACTGCCACCGTAACACTGTAGACAGGCTAGTCCATCGACATGCACAACATGATGACATTCGAAACCGACCCCGCTCTGTGAGACCCCGAGTTACCACCCCTGCACAAGATTGGTATATCCGTGTCATCCATCTCCGGAACCGGCAACAAATGGCAACGACGACAGCCAGGAACATCCCTAACCTGAGACAGATACATCCTCAAACAGTAATCAACCGCCTGAGAGAATACGGCTTACGTCCTCGAAGACCTGCAATTCGTCCGATTTTGACGTTATGTCATCGTTGTGCTCGACTGCAGTGGTGTAGAGTAGGGTTAGGGTTAGGGTTAGCCTAACCTAACCCTAACCCTAAACTAACCCTAACCCTAACCTACCCTAACCCTAACCTAACCTAACCTAACCCTAACCCTAACCCTAACCCTACCTAACCTAACCCTAACCCTACCCTAACCCACTTCCATGCTAACTTTTCTAACTGTTCGCTTCCATGAGGCGTAGATGCACAGCAGTAGTCGATGCAGATGGAGGTCATACCAGATATTGAGTGTGTGACTTTTGTGTTGGACCCTTAGTGTCTTTGGCTCTCCATGGCCCCAAGAGTATTCGTCGTAGCGTAATGAAATTTCTCGTGATGATCACAAATTGATTCATCTGTGATTGAATAAAATTCCCATGAATGAAAATGATATATATCTTTTTTCAGTGTTATTTTTAGCATGTACACTTTCTTTTTTGGGAGAGTATATATTCAACGCCGCTCTTGGTTCTGCTGGAATATTCCCCACACGTCCATGAGTACTGTATTATCCCCGGGGCAGGAGTTGGAAGAGTCCATAGTCATTGTTTGGGGGTAGATCCATTAATATTTTCATATTAATATAAATTTTAATCCGTCTACCCCACACATCCTCTCCTCTTGGGTTAAAAGGTTTAAGGTACATGTCCTCAGGCTGCAAAAGTTTTCAAAGTCGGACGAATACTTTTGGTTAAGAGCTCAGAATGGCTGGTACAAAAGAAAAGCCTGAGGTAGAGTACTTCCCAGCATAGTGAAATTACTGCTACACTTCGGAATCGGTGACTCTCCTGTTACTTTCAAAATGTCAGACCTGTAGTAGCCCCTTTTCCCGGCAACCTCCTCGTGGGAACTTTGGGAAAGAGGGGCTGTGCTCTAGAGTGAGGAACATGAGAGTATAAGCATAAATTATTTTCTGAACTTGACTATGAGTTATATCTTATGTTATGTTATGCGACCTTAAACAACAGTTGACATAAACAGTTTTCAGGTAATCCACTTCCAGAAGTTTTTGGGCGAGTAGAAATCTGATGTGGTACTTGCATGTTTTACCCGTGTTAGTGTCTAGTCTGCAATGAGAAGTCAAGAATACTTTACGCTTACTTCTTTGGTTTCAGATTCCTACATTGACTGAGTTTGACTCTTTTCAGTTATTGAAAACATGAAAGTTTAAAGTTGTTTCATGCTTGTATAATCTTTAATGTTTATGGTACGTGTGTTAAAATGAAACGACGAGGTTTGTCGGGTATATTATTTTAAAGTTTAGCAATTTGAATGGATTGACCTTCCACTTGTTCCAATAATTATTGAAAACCCTGAAAATTCTCTGGGCTGGCAGATACACAAAATCTCATCCATATTATATATTCGAGTGGACATACATAAATTTTGTCGAAAAATATGTGAAGCTGCTAACGTTAGCGATAGCATTTTATTAGTTTTGGGGAAAACGTAGCAATTTTCTATGACACCGTGTTACTGCCTTACCAGTCTTTTTAGAGTTTTAATGAAAACCCTCTCACTACATAAGGTAAGGACTGATCGAAGTTATGACGATATATTTTAAGAAACGCAAGGAAAATGCATTTCCAAGTCGAAAGGATCTAGTTGGTCCTACTTAGACGGTTATTTCATAATAGAATAACACTGTAAATTGCATACATACTGTCACTTACCGTACCGCTACTGCATATTTGACCTCAGGGACGTGGCTAGAGGTTTCCGATTGGGGTAGGGGGGTGTACGGTAGTGAATTTCCAACTAGGCGTGGGGACCGGGAGGAGGAGGGTCCCTCCCTCAGTTGGAAATTCACTACCGAGAAACATTTTAAAATGAAGCCATGAAAGGGGGCATTCAATTGATTCTAGTAACTGAAATTTCAACACATTTATGATAGAATTATCAGGTTATTATTATTTGGTATTCTTCTGGGAATTGAATATGTGCTAAACAAATGCTCAAACTGAGAACTTTGAGCAATTCACACTGCCCTAACATTAAATCAGGTCTTATGCAGGAATGATCAATTTTCGATGTTTCATCATTCTGTAACTGTGAATAATGGAATTTACTCAGGATAACGATTTTACATGATGTGATTTTCTTGAAGTGCATTTTCTAGGATTTTTTTTTTTATTATTATGATAAGTAACGTACTTTAGAAATCTCGTACCGATTGACATCATGCTTACTCATGAAGCTCGATATTGCGTACACTATAGTTGTAAATAGTAACAGTTAGAATTTTTGGCCGATTTGAACTCGAATTGGAATTTTGGGAAGTAAAGGGGACATCACCATCACCAAAGACGTTCTAAAACCCAGATAGATGGAATTTTCAACTACTCATGACTTACCACCCGAAATTCCAACAATAGGAAAGTTTTGACCAGGATTTGGGGGGGGGGGGGTACACCCCCCCCACCACCACCCCACACACACCTGTCGCCACGTCCCTGTTTGACCTGTAAATTGCATATAGGTTACAGAGTAAATCTCCAAAGCATTGAAATGAATTATCTGTCGCGTTATCAGCGTATGAGTATGGGATGTGCAGTTTCATACAAAACACTTCATACAACTCAAAATGCCCAACCCACATTTAGACTCCTATAAAGCGACATATAATCCATTTCAATTCTCATAATTTAATTTAATTTAATACAGTTATGCCACAATATACCCTGGGACAGTTGAAGTCTCTGCCGTTTATACCATGGAAATACAAAGTGATGGCGTCTGTTACGTACGAATTCTGAATCATCTTCTATGCAGACGATAGTATTATAGTTTTCAACGTATTCTATTACAGGCAGTCTAAGGGGAATACTAGCGTGAGCCACCCACGTAAATACTAATTTATAAATTAATTTATCAGGATTACAATGAATGTAACTGCTCAATTTCAACACTCGCTCACTTTTTGGGGACTGTTATAATTGGTTGCTTTGGAGAAACAGGTGAATAAAACTCCATGCTTTCTCAATGTATCTGGTGAAATTTCCTTTTATTTGCACAATTGAACGCATCCACAATTTTTTGCGACAGATGGATTGCGGAAAGCAAAAACAACCATGAAATGTCCCAAGGAAAACATTCATGGTGTAATGAAAAACTGACCAATCATATGACAGCAAACCGGATATCGTTTAATAAAATTAAATTATTTTTAATTTAATAAAAAGTAATGTGATCGTGCAACTGAAAAATTATGCTAACAGCCCCCAATTCCTCAGCTTAATTAACAAACATTTAACCTCAGTAGTCTCGATATGATAATTTAACCCATTATATCCTAGTATATGACAGTGCACAATAAACTCTGTGGGGCCTTTAAATTCTCCTAAATTGAAACGTTAAACGTTGTGCACAAACAATTTAATGCTGTCCAAAATAATTTTTTAAAATTTTTGTTAAAAGGTTTGGCAGTGTTTCGTCTATAAATAGTTTGGTCAAGTTTGCGCTATGCACGCATTACAGTTTTGGCCTAACTATCAAACAAAACAGCGGAATAAATAAGTTTAGAAGACAACAGAGTTCACTGGTGGAAAGTAGTCTGTGTCGACAGTGTCGTATACAACTCTGCTGACGCATCTTGCTTTTCACTGTTGAACTGGTGAACTCAATATGACCGTGTACTCGAAGCTTCAGATGTAATATATTCATATATGTGGCGTTTCTTATTAAACGTCATGGGCAATTTACATTGAAATGGAATTTTGAAATCTAATACATTCATATACGTGGCGTTTCTTGTTAAACGTCACGCGCAATTTACATTTAAATAGAATTTTAACTTGACACCGGAAACTGAAACCTTCTCGAGTACATTTTAACTCCAGGAGCCAATAGTAAACAATTTTACAATTGTATTTTCTAGAATTTTATTTTCTACTTATTAATATAACTGACTAAAATGAATCATTAGCATTTTAAAAGATCATATGGCAATTTGCCAACTGACAAATTTCCAGATCTTTGAAAATGCTAATTGTTCATTTTAACCCATATAAAGTCATATCTAGAAAATACTATTCTAGAAAATACAATTGTAAAAGTTATATAGTGATGATTTTTAGTGATCTCCTTTTATTATATATGTAGGTCTTCATCTTTGATTTTGGTTCTCCTCCTGGAGCCATATTTGTGAAATATAGCTTACCAGCTTACCAAACATCATGTTTTTTAGCTTAACTTGACAAAGTCAAGATAAGCTATTTCCATCACACGCGCGGAATTCTGTGAGTCTTTTAGTCTGTTCACATTTTCCTTAGGACAGGCTAAACACCGTAGTTGTCCGATCATCACGAAATTTCCTATGTAGGTCATGTCTGTATGGGGACGTCCCCTTTTGGTTCTGGTCGGTCAACCACAACAGCAGCGCGGGCCCGAAGCCCGAAAACCTTTAGCACAGGCTACAGGTCGTATTTTTGAAGGGATTTCATTTTAACTTGGTAGGATGACTCCGTATAATATCTGGACGAGAACGTCCTATTTTGGTAGGGTTAGTCACCGTGACGGCCGGAAGGGCACGTCACCTTGATTCCTTTAGCTCAGTCTACAGTTTGCATTTACGAAAGGATTTCATTGCAAATTAGTAGTATGACTCGGTATAATGTCTAAATGAGAACGTCCTATTGTGGCTGTGATCGGTCAACCGATACGGTCGCACAGGCACGTGACCTAGATTTGTTTAGCACAGTGTACAGTTCATATTTATGAATCGATTTCATTGTAACGTGGAAGGATAACTCAGTGAGATGTCTAAATGAGTCTGTCCTATTTGGTCACGATTTGCCAGCCGTTACCGCCACCTGGTCACGTGACCTAGATTCCTTTAGCACTGTCTACAGGTTGTTTTTATGAAGGGATTTCATTGTAACTTGGTGGGATAACTTGATATAATATCTAGATGAGACTGTTTTATTTTGGTCACGATCGGTCAACCGTGACTGCCGTATCGGCACGTGACATAGATTTCTTTAGCAGTGTCTATGAGCCATATTTATGAAGGGATTTCATTGTAACTTGGTAGGATGACTCGTTTTTGAATGAATGTACTGTAACTTGGCCACTTTGGTTGACATACGTTAACTGTGGTCTCAGTTCTTTGGTACAGTCTACACCTCAAGTTATTCTTATGGAAAACATCGCATGTTTGGAATAAAAATTAACTTATTCTCAATTATCACAATTCTTGTATTATTTTTTACACACAGAAATATAGAATGTGCATATTTATACAAATAAATTCATTTTAATTTGAAAAATAAAACATTCCTGAAAACAGTCTGTGGATACTGAAATTCAAAGGCTTCACATTCTTTCGATGTCCTTCATATTATCTTTGAAGTAAAAGTATTTAATCTATGGGGATTTGCCTCGTTAAAATTTATGTGAGAGTGCCTATACATGTACTCACCCATAAATTGTAATAAGGCAAGCATATTGGAGATGCAACTAAATAAATATGCATCAATCAAAAAATGGGAAAACGTTTCGGATCTCCCTGAGTTTGTACTAATATTGGAAGACACTGAAAGGCTATAAAATGTCAAATGAGAGGTTCAGATTCAATGAAGGATTGCCTGAGAATCAAAACACTTTTTTAGCCTTATCGTCCAAAGGTAAAATCCTTGAAAAATATGTTTTCAAACGCTTGTGGCAATTTGTGATTGACAACAATTTCTTAGTGAAGTCTAGTCAGGTTTGACACCTGGTGATTCAACTGTCCTCCAACTGACTGACATATACGATGAATTCAGTCGAACGTTTGATGAAGGAAA
Organism: Pictodentalium vernedei; assembly: GCA_031216915.1. Taxonomy (NCBI): domain Eukaryota; kingdom Metazoa; phylum Mollusca; class Scaphopoda; order Dentaliida; family Dentaliidae; genus Pictodentalium; species Pictodentalium vernedei. The sequence goes on along the minus strand of CM062297.1, from coordinate 312,379,104 downwards.
AAACTTACAGTGGTCTTCTGTGATGTCAGCAAGGCTTTCAACTAGGTATGGTCTGTTGGTCTTATTCACAAGCTGACAAGATTGGTATCTCAGGTGAACTTCTTTTGTTCTAAAAATCGTACCTTTCGGGTAGGTTGCAACGAGTTTTGATAGGATCGGACACATCATCCTGGAAAACCATTAATGCTGGTCTTCCGCAAGGATCGATACTTGGGCCATTAATGTTCCTAATATATATTAATGACATAACCGAAGACATGCTCAGTAGCATATGCCTCCTTGTAAAGATTCCCGAGGAAGCTTCGAGCTTAATAGCTTAATCCATCGTGACCTTGCCCATGTAGAACATTGGGCTAAGGCGTGGTTGGTTGCGTTTAATCCCAGCAAAACAGAGAATTTGGTTATATCACGTAAAAGCAACCCCACTGTCCACCCACCATTATTCTTTAATGATACACGAATATCCGAAGTCACTAATTATAAACATATAGGAGTCATATTAAATAGCACATGTACATGGAACTACCACATTGACCATATCTGCTCTAAAGCCTGGGCTATCTGAGACCTACCGAGAAAGCAGAAATTCAATTTCGATCACAGCTTCTTAGAAAAAAATACACTTTGCCTTCGTTTGGCCTCTATTAGAATACGCTGATGCTGTCTGGGATAATTATTCGGCAACTCATGTCGCTGAGCAAGAACAAATATAGATCGCGGCCGTAAGGATAATTATTGGAACAACTGTCAGACTCTTCAAGAAAGACGCCACAAACACAAGTTAATGCAGTTTTTCAAAATGTATCAACATAAAATGTCGATAAGCAAAGGATAAAACATAGTTTGGATCAATAAACTCTGCACACATGTAAGGAAGTACGTGTACTATTGAAAACAGCCGCTAATTAGGGCGAAAGCTTCATATATATTCCTATTTTTGTGTTTTGAGTTCCTAATGAAACTTATTTGGGAATTTCATAACATATTTGAATGGGAGGAATCTGAACGTAGGGGGTAGCCACTGCGGTTCAGATCGCTGAACAAAGGTTGCACAAAATGGAAGGGTCCGCTGAATTTTTGGTTTTGCTCTAGCCCTTTACCCAACGTAACGGCCAAAACCGGCCAGCGCTATTCTCAAAAATCGCCAATTAATTTTCAAAATATTTTTATTTTTTGTCTCAAAAACATAGGTTATGACACCTCGTTGGAACGAGCTCGTCGAGCTCGTTCCAACGAGGGGTCATAACCTATGTTTTTGAGACAAAAAAGTGAAACAAATTAGTTATTCGAGAATTTGTTTTGCAAGTGTCGTCTGCTTTTCATGTTAGGTAAAGGGTTAATACGAGTGACCTTTATCAAAATTTCGGGGTTTTCATATCGACTGAGAGGCTTATAATCACGCGGAACATCTTTTCAACTGAGACGCCCAGGTTAGCAGGTTAGTTGACCTTCATTGTTCCGAAATATTGAAAATTTCGTGATTTCTTGTGGTGTAAAACATGAATGACAACGCGGGTTTCATAGTGACAACTGGATTTCAGTGCGACAAGGGAAGTCTCATGTCGGCTGAAGCCACTCCGGTGAGGCAGAATTCGAACCTTTTTACCCAGTACCACAAATCTAAATGTTATAGTTCAGTTCCTGATATTAGAAGGCATCCACATGACATTTTAGACTTATACAATAACCAAATCTCGGCGCTTTCTACAAGCAGGTTCTGGCAATTCTCAGTAATGCATAAAGTCGTTATCGGATCTGAAATTGATACCCCCAGTGATTCTGATGCAGAAAATCTCAGTCTGTAACCAAAACAATCACTTTTATATTTCGCTTGTTTCGGATGTCAAAATTTGAGAAAAAAAGGACAGATTTGAATTGGTATCCAACAGCTCGCCATGCATAAATCAGTATATCCTGATAGAGCACGAAAATGCAGTGTAGCAAATTAGGATATATTATGAGCCTTACCAATCTGGCTACCGGGGCCACGTTATGGAGTCTCTTACCCATCAATGGGGGATTGATGGCCACCATTGATGGGCCTATTATAGGCTGGGAATCCGATTTTTGATTGAGCAGTGTGAAATTGCCCCTTTAGCCCCCAGGTAATTTCTATGAGATATATCCAAAAAGACATTGGAATACGTTAAATTAGTAATTGTATAGAGACGATCGGTAATAACCCAATGCAATAGAGCTGTAAGATTGAATTTTTACTAAACTCATAGACAGAGTTAATATTAACTAACGAATCAGTTTGTAGTTGAACAGATTTTGACAAGAAAATAGCGACTTAACATTTTGACGCTTGCGGTGTTGCTACTGATCACATCTTCTATCACACACAATTACGTGTTGCCTGAGTCGGACTTCATCCCTATGCAAGGATGTTGAGACATTTTTATGCCTTGCAAATTTTGCTCAGACTTTCCTGTTTCATACACCGGCAGATGAAACGGATATAAAAACAATAACAACTGACTTACAATCAGCAGAATAGAAAAATAATTCACATTTAATATTTTAAACATCAAACGACATATTATTACACTTTTCATCTGCATTTGCAGTCCCTACCTGCTAATTCAAAATTCCGATAAGGTTGCAATGATTGATGGGTTGGTAGAGATAATGTTGCCCTAATCTCTCTCTCTCTCTCTCTCTCTCTCTATTGCTACAAAAAGATGGGGGTGGACACATGCTCAACTTGTGGGTTCTCCCCGATTCCCCTGATTCCTATGTCCCTGGGCATGTAGGACAATGACAGTGTTTCAATAAATATCATTGACTATCCCAGCTGAAAGGCAAGATAGCCATTCAATTGATCTATACAATTGATTTTGTGGTCAAGTTCTAGATCTTGGAAAAAGTCTTTAACGCTTATTTAGCCCATCTGAGGGAAACTCACGGTGGACCTATAGTTCCAGCTTCTTGTCTTCTGCTTTTTACACAACAACAGCCATGTAAGTGTTTCTCTGCCACTTTCTCCGAAATACCTGGGCTGTTTTCATTTGGGGTGAATGTTTGTAGGGTCATCATCATATTTTACGAGGAGGACACTCGTTCAAAATTTCTATTCTTTTATTTGTTGAATTTGTGTAGTGCGTATAATAATCATATGTATTTTCACAGTTAAAAAATATAATTTTCTTCAGTTTGTCCATGGTAATGATTTTCTTCAACATCAACTCTCTGCACACTGATATCAAAATATCAGAATGTCAAACTACAATTGTTTTCCCATTTCCCATAATGTAACTAGGAATTTAATCAATTCAATCTTGTTATACCCCCGCTTCGAAGAAGTGGGGGCTATATAGGAATCGCCCTGTACGTCCGTACGTCCGTACGTCCGTCCGTCCGTCCGTCCGTCCGTCCGTACGTCCGTCCGTACGTCTTTCCGGACATGAAATTCTTGTGTGCGCAACTCCTCCTACATTTATCAATCAATTTGGACAAAACTTTTCAGACATCATCACTACTAAGTGAACATGCGCATATTCCAAGATTTTTGATCTGCGACAATTTTAACCAGGTTTTCTCCCTTTGACTTAGATTTATTGTGTCTTTCCATCCGAACAAATTCTTGTGTGCGCAACTCCTCCTACATTAATGAACCGATTTTGATGAAACCTTGCAAACATCATCTCTACTAAGTGAACATGTGCATATTCCAAACTTTTTGATCTGCGACAATTTTAACCAGGTTATCTCTCTTGAACTTTGATTTAATATGGGTTTCTACATGAAATTCTTGTGTGCTCAACTCCTCCTACATTTATCAATCAATTTGGACAAAACTTTTCAGACATCATCACTACTAAGTGAACATGTGCATATTCCAAGATTTTTGATCTGCGACAATTTTAACCAGGTTATCTCCCTTTGACTTAGATTTATTATGTCTTTCTGTTCGAACAAATTCTTGTGTGCGCAACTCCTCCTACATTAATGAACCGATTTTGATGAAACCTTTCAAACATCATCTCTACTAAGTGAACATGTGCATATTCCAAACTTTTTGATCTGCGACAATTTTAACCAGGTTATCTCTCTTGAACTTTGATTTAATATGGGTTTCTGCATGAAATTCTTTTGTGCGCAACTCCTCCTACATTTATCAATCAATTTGGACGAAAGTTTACAGACATCATCACTACTAAGTGAACATGCGCATATTCCAAAATTTTTGAGCTGTGGCAATTTTAACTAGGTTATCTCCCTTTAACTTAGATTTATTATGGGTTTCTACATGAAATTCTTGTGCGTGCAACTCCTCCTACATTTATCAATCAATTTGGACAAAACTTTTCAGACATCATCACTACTAAGTGAACATGCGCATATTCCAAGATTTTTGATCTGCGACAATTCTAACCAGGTTATCTCCCTTTGACTTAGATTTATTATGTCTTTCCGTTCGAACAAATTCTTGTGTGCGCAACTCCTCCTACATTAATGAACCTATTTTGATGAAACCTTTCAAACATCATCTCTACTAAGTGAACATGTGCATATTCCAAACTTTTTGATCTGCGACAATTTTAACCAGGTTATCTCTCTTGAACTTTGATTTAATATGGGTTTCTGCATGTAATTCTTGTGTGCGCAACTCCTCCTACATTTATCAATCAATGTGGACAAAAGTTTACAGACATCATCACTACTAAGTAAACATGCGCATATTCCAAAATTTTTGAGCTGTGGCAATTTTAACTAGGTTATCTCCCTTTAACTTAGATTTATTATGGGTTTCTACATGAAATTCTTGTGCGTGCAACTCCTCCTACATTTATCAATCAATTTTGACGAAACCTTTCAAACATTATCACAACTAAGTGAACATACCCATATCCCCAATTTTTTGATCTGCGACAATTTTAACCAGGTTATCTCCCTTTAACTTGGATTTATTATGGGTTTTCAAATGGGATTCTTGTGTGTGCAACTCCTCCTACATTAATGAACCGATTTTGAATACATGTTGCACATTGTAAATGTGTTTTTCCAAATGTAAACCATATATGTGTGGGCTCTTTAAGTATTCAGTGCTGTTCTGTGGAAGGCCACATGCAAATACAAATTTCAACAACAAAAAATGACCTTTATGTATACATTTCCTTATGGCCTTCGCCTACATGATCAGAAGTGCATTCCTCTAAAAACCCAAAGCGGGGGTATTAATCACCTTCAGTGATAGTTCTAGTTTGACAGAGTTCAAATTGAATTGGTTTGTTTGATTGTTTGTTTGGGTTTAACGACACTCTCAACGCCCAGTATTACAGAACGGCCACCTTGGACTGGTCACTTTCCACGGGAGGGCAATATTTTCACGGACGAAATAATATTAGATTCCAAACATTAATTATAGGAATAATCATCTAAAATTTAATTAATGAAGCACCAGATACAGCCCGGTGCTTCATTAACCCTATACCCAACGAATCGCCCACTACCGCCCACGTGATATGCAAATTTAGCATCTGAAAAAATATTATTTTTCAAAAAATTTCAACAAAACCATATCATGTGACCCCTCTTTGGAACGAGCTCGTTGAGCTCGTTCCAAAGAGGGGTCACATGATATGGTTTTGTTGAAATGTTTTGAAAATTGTTAAAAAAAGGATTTTTCAAATAATAAATTTTTCCATATCGTCTGCGTTGGGTAAAGGGTTAATTAAAATTTGGTTGCTGATGATTTTTATTATATGGTAAACGCATGCGTGGATATCACTGCCCACGCCCACGCCCACGCGTTGATTGCTACCAGTTCACGGCGACTGTACTGTACATCGAGTCGGACACTTTAACAGGTGGAGGAAGCCAGAGTACCACAGGGCTGCAGAGAGAACTACCAAATTCTCTGACTTACCAATACAGCACATGCAAGAGTTACCAGTGGTTGAAGGCAAGTGCACCATCGATGTACAGTTCGCCTTAATATACAGCGACAAATAGATTAAGTATCTTGCCCAAGGACATGGCACATATGACGAGGGTCTGGATAGAAGCTTCAACCTTTCAGTTTAAAGTACAGTGTTCTAACCAATAATCCACCATGCTTATGACTGAATTGGTTAAATTCATAGTTGCATTATGGGAGGAATTTGTGTCTGGAAATTACAGTATTTTGACATCAGTGTGCAGTGGGTTAAATAGTGTTTTCTCAAACAAGATTGAATTGATTTGTTTGTGTGCTTGTTTATTTATTGAGGTTTAACGACACTATTATCAACCAGGTCAAGAAATTGTACTGGTGAAGGAAGCCAGAATACATGGAGAGAACCACCAATCACCGACGACAACTGTAAAACTCTTCAATTTACTAACCCCGCACAGGCAGAGTCAGCAGCACTTGAAGGCAAGTGCACCATCGATGTGGGTCATGCCTTAGTACACAGCACCACTACCCCCCCCCCCCCCCAACCATGTGGGCAATTGGGATTAATTTGGGGGGGGGGGGAATCCATTTAACAGTTATTGTTCTATAACAATTTATTGGGTAGTACATATGACTACTCTCCAAAAATGTGACTAGAAAAAGTATTAGGAACAAAATATTGTTGGCTTCTAACTGAATGCAGCATCCATAGTGTTTAGTACTTGGTCACTTGACAGGGTGACATTGCGGTGACCGGTTCTCGTCAGATCACCGAAGTTAAGCAACGTCGAGCGCGATTAGTAGTTGGATGGGTGACCATTTCAGCGACTGATTCGCGTTCCCGCGTTATGTCCTTGAGCAAGGCACTTAACCCCGTTTGCCTACATGGGGGCACGATGGCGCTGTGTACAAATGCGTACTGCACGTCGATGGTGCGCATGTCTTCAACGGTTCAACCAATCTAACCTTGCCTGTGCCGCGGTGCAGAGTTCGGAGTTACGATGTTGGAGAGCTGACAGCTGCTTGTCGTTGCTCGGTGGTTCTCTCCAGGTACTCCACCTTTCTCCACCCGTAAAACTGTCACCGACATGATATTACCCTGGCTGTTAAAATGTCGTTAAACCCTAATAAATAAATAAATTGGTCATTTGACAGGTTGACATCAGCCCATTTTCGGTATTAAGCTATACACCGGTGGACAGTGGGCAAAAACGGACCCAGTTATCCATGAACTGCAATTTTGCCTGTTGGGTCCTCAAGTTTCTGGCAATCTAGCAAGTAACTTGTGTACAGGTTTATGCCCACCTACCTGTAGGTCAAGTACCAAGTACCACATCACCCTGCCTCCTAAATCCAACTAGGTTTTTTAGCTTCCTCACAACAGTCACTTATTGCAGAAAAATGAGAGAACATGAAATCTCAAGTGCTAGTTTTGTTTGTTTTTTATAATGTTCTTTTGATTTTGCAATATTTTAATTATGAAGTCGTGACCTACTTGTGTAAGTGTATCAAGATCAGCTAATGATCTGATCAAGAGAAATGCCACTTTTATGATCACAGTACTGCAATGTCGAGACAGTTAACCCTTTACCTAACATGAAAAGCAGACGACACTTGCAAAAAAGAATCTTGAATAACTATTTTTTTCATTTTTTGTCTCAAAAACATAGGTTATGACCCCTCGTTGGAACGAGCTCGACGAGCTGGTTCCAACGAGGGGTCATAACCTATGTTTTTGACACAAAAAATGTAAAAATAATGAAAATTAATTGGTGATTTTTTAGAATAGCGCTGACCGGTTTCGGCCGTTACGTTGGTTAAAGGGTTAAATGTAATAATAACAGGCTAATGATAATTGTTTAGCCTTCTGCTGATCTGTAACGGTTCTTTAACGAGGATGCATACATCAACCCAGTCCCCCATAAGGTTATTCCTCCCAATCTCCCTCCTAATCTCCCAGCATTCAGTCCAAAACTGTTTCGTAATTTATAATTCCCCGATCTCCGCAACTATACATTGCCCCTTTTCCTCATGTCATTCTTCACCCACTTATCCTTCATATTTTCAGGTGAGCACGGTGGTTACGGTATTGGACTTCAAACTGAAAGGTCCACGGTTCGATCCCCACTAGGGGTAGATGCATCGTGTCCTTGGGCAAGGCACTTAATCTTGGTTGTCCGCATGGGGATACGGTGGTGATGTGGACTAAGGTGTACTGCATGTCGATGGTGCACTTGTCTTCAACCAATGCTAACTCTGCTTGCGCGGAGTTAGTACATTAGTAGTATGTCATGTACCCGGACACCTCATATTGGCAGGACCTCGGTGCAGGACCTCGGAAGTGACGTCATGTCACGTGACCCAGTGCCGTCATGTTGTATTGTCATGGTAAACCGCATGGGCGGCCATCTTGTGACGTCATCCCCATAGTGATACGTGGTCTGACTGCGCATGCGCAGCGCGTGTTGTTAGGTTGATACGTGTTTCCGTCGTCCATTTTGTATACTGGAGGCCGCCATCTTGGTTTCTATGGTAGCACGTGATTGCTATGTTACCCAATATTTCTGCAATAAGACGGGGTATGTTCGGAGGGTGTGTTCGATTGTAGAAGAGTAAATCTAATTACCACAAACAACCCGACAATCCTTCCAAATCACCAAAATCCACCCCAACTTTTACTATTTTGAATTCTTTCAGAATTCTCTGCTTCTATCTATATATGCAACAGTTTACGCCTATCTGGTCATGTTCTTTTGTTCTGGAGTATACTCCAGTAGCGTAGAAGAGCCTATTATTTGGAACAGTTTTACTTATTGTTACTATATTTAGCTATTTCTGGTCTATTCTTGTTAGTTCTGACCCTATTCTAAGTACTCTTGTTGTTTCATTTATCTAGATCATTTATAACCAATCAGATTGCTTGATTTCCTATAATCTGTATGCAGGGTTATCTCCCTTGTGTATAACAAAAGCATTCCCAAAAACCCAACAAGCAATCGAGCAGTTACTGATAAACCATTGCTCGAATGACTCGAATCCCATCGAGCAAATGAGCTTTAGAGTAATTGCTTGATCAAGTGACTCGGCATATTGCTCGAACGACTCGGATCCCAGTGAGCAAATGAGCCAACGAGCAATTGCTCGTTCGAGTGACTCCTCGAACGACTCTTCGACTCATTTCAGTATTTGAGGATACCTATGGCCCAGGTATTGTATTATTTGAGGATACCTATCGAGGATACCTTTTAGAGAATACTTATCTGAGGATACTATTACCTGTACCACAAGACATACCTATCCCAAATATCCCGTATAAGCCATCGAGCAGTTACTGAAAAGTCATTGCTCGAACGACTCGAATCCCATCGAGCAAATGAGCCAACGAGCAATTGCTCGTTCGAGTGACTCCTCGAACGACTCATTTCAGTATTTGAGGATACATATGACATGGCTACGTATCAGTTGAGGATACCTTTTGAGGATACTAAATTGAGGATACCTATGGCCTGGTATTGTTGGAGGATACCTGTTGTAGAAACCTTACATCTGTGTACTTCTGTTATTCTGCCCCATATCTCATCCATTACTTCCTAGCTATACCTATCTCATAGGATTGCTTTGTTTTATTATATGGCTGGTATATGTAATACGTTATGGTAGACCTAGTGATTTTGTGGGGGTGGGGGTAATGCTTCGTAGTTTAGAACGGTAGTATAGCATAGGCTGTACATATTCCTGTAGGTCTCTTGCTGGCCTTTGGTACTACTGATCCACCAGGTGCTTCATATTATTGAGCGGTATTCTGGGGTGGGGTCAATGCCTGGTAATACAGAACGGCAGCAGAGTATGGTTGGTATATTCCCTATAGATCCCATCCTAACCGTTGATAGTATTAACCTACCAAATGCTTTGTATCATTCTGTTACTGGTAAGGTGGTACGTAATACCAGTAGTTCCTACCTTATTCTGAGTACTCTTGTTGTTTCATTTATCTAGATCATTTATATAAATTATAATTAACCAATTAGATTGCTTGATTTCCCATAACCTGTACTTAATCGTACAGAGTTATCTCCCTTCTGTATAATAAAAACCTATATCAACGGCAATTTCCCCGGCACCCCAATTTCGGCACCCCTTTTTTGAAAAACATATAGCCTTCGGCACCCCTTTTTTCTGAAATTTTAAAAATTTCATATTCATTTTGTGTTATAAAAATTAGAAAGCTGTGTTGGATAAAAGGTTAACATGTGTTATCAGTATACAACAGGGGTTCAACCATGGTGGCCTCATGTGACACTCATAGCCCGTATGGATTCTCGCAACTATTTTTGGAAGAATTCCAAAGGATTCTCCAAAATTTAGATGAAATATTATAAGCCCTGCATTTGCAATGCTTTAGATGACACCTTGTTTCTCTCAAGGGATGATATGTATATGATGTCAATACTATTGATTATCACATTACAATTATACGTAGTAGACTACAAGTCTGAACTAATACCCAGAGCAGGGACCGACCTGAGAATTTAAAAATAAGAGCCAGGCTTGGAGCCTGCTTTTGAAATCTAGAGGCCAGATTTACTTCTTATCCAATAGAGTGCCAAGTTATTGCTGATTTTCAAAATATCTTCAGGTGTTTTGCCTTGTTACAATTTATGGGAGAGTGCCAAAAGGCACTCTCCCATAAATTGTAATAAGACAAATCACCACGGATGATATAATTTCACTTCAAAGTAATATGAAGTACATTTACAGAACAGGAAGCCTTTAAGTTGCAGCACCTTCACAATATAGCATAAGGTCCAAATATGGGCTTCAAGGACTCAACCAGTTAACTGTAGTTACATTACTTTTTGATAATGATCTTCTTGTCTGAAGCTTTCAGTTGTGTAGGACACATATTTGTGCATTTAATTACATTTTTTTGCATAATTAAAGCCGTTTCTCAAATGGCTGAAAAACATTTTTATTACACCACAATAACCATTCATGTTCACAATAGTTCCCAGTCAAGTGACAAAATGAAGAAATGGTGTCTTATGGTTGCAAGCCAACACTTAGAAGCCAATATTTAAGATTCAGGAGCCAAATCATAATTTTAGAAGTCAAATTCACACTGGCTCCTCTCTGTGTCGGTCCCTGACCCAGAGTTGATTGCCCATTCTGATCCCCCTGCCCCCTTGCCTTCGGATGCTTCCAATGTCCTTGTATCTCTGGCATTTGATTTCTTATTTGGATTATATTTGGTTTAACATATAATTAATTATAAAATATTACAAAAACAGAATATATTTTTTGAAAACTTGTTCTTTTTCTAATACCAATTTTACTTCTTTTTCAGAACAGACCATCAATTCGTGTGAACACAACAGATAGGCTAGCTGCCCTCCGTGACTTGCTTGGTGAATATTCAGCCTACATTGTTCCAAGTGAAGATGCACATGGGGTATTAAAACACTTATTGTTATTTATCTGTTTTGCACATGAATTTTCAATCACTAAAGCAGCTAGCCAGTTCGGATACACTATAGCCTATAACAATCCAGAAAACTGGTGCCATGTTGCCACACTAAGGCAATATTAAGAAACAAAAGCTTTACAAAAAAGAAGTAAAGGGTCTCATGTGAATCATGTAAAGTGCAAGAATATTATTTGCATTATGCCTAATAATTATACCACAATTGCAATAGTACTCGATTCAATACATACATTGAGAAATTGCCAGATATGCTACACATGGAATCTGATCTAACGCGCTCGATGAGTCGATGAGCTCATTCCAACCAATGGGGTGGGGGGGGGGGGGGGGGCACATGATATGGTTTTGTTGGAAATTTTGTTTATATAATTTTTTTTCAACTGCCTAATTTGTTGGGCTGAAACGGTTAGCTCATTTCCACAACCGACTAACCTAGAGCTATAACCAGAAACTATCCGGTTATCTGTGGCGATTATTTCACCGAATGTGGGATCAAAACTATAGCGACTGGAAAGCAATATTTGAAGAAACTATTCCATAGAGTGTATACAAACAAACATCGAGTCGAATAGTTTCTGTGATTGCTCAGTGCTCACGGAAATTTCTGATCATTAACGAAGTCTTGAATGCCAAAGTCGATTATTTCCCAGTATATACAACATGGCTTTGTGGAGTAATCTATCCCAAAGGAGAAGTGGCAGATTTACTACATGTTAACTGTGGAATGATGATCACTACCGATACCGGTTGACAGTTTTTCTAATCAGTTGGGTAGGTAACTGGTTTCAAACCGGTTATCCTGGTTAACCATTTCAGTACTACTAATTTGTAAATTATATGGGCAGGTGCAGTTGATTCATTAGGTGCAGCTGATGCAATCAGCTCCTTCCAATGAAGGGTCATAAGCTATGTTTTTGAAGCAAAAATGAAAAAAAATAATGAAAACTGAATGTCAATTTTTGTGAATAGCGCTGGCCGGTTTTGACCATTACTTTGGGTAAAGGGTTAAATGAACAGGCCATTCATTTTCAAAGTTTTAATGTAAAGGGCCTCTGGAACCAGTATACTTGGCCATTTGTAAGGAGAAAGGGTGAAGAGACTTAATAGAGTTTTCTCATGCAGTCTTTTCAACTTCAATCAATTTATCATATCTAGTTTATCAGGGCTGTTACAATGTGATGAAATTCATGATGAAAAAAAAACGTTTGTAGCTGAATAGAATTCCACTTCAATATCCTACCATAACCTGTCCACCAATAAATCTGTGTCCAATGAATGAAATTGTGAATAATAATAACCATCAAACTCTACCAATCTTCTGAGGGTGGTGGGAGTATACTTATCATCTAAGTTGTTACTAAAATTATCAACAGCATTTAACCCTTTGAACCCTAGCGGCTGCTTTTCCGGCCAGGAACAAGATACATCATAACGTCATTAAATAGGATGGCTGATCAGTAAATGTGTGAGGTAGACCAATCAATATTTCAACGTGCAGCCCCGAGGCTGCACGTTGAAAATATTTATTGGTCTACCCCAAATAATGAATATGGACTCTTCTAATTGCTGCTATTGAACTGGCATGGAAGATTCCACTAGAATCCAAAGGGTTAAGCAATAATGAATAGAAATAAGCATTTAGAATATGTTCTTTCAAAGATGGATAGTATTTGAGAGTTGAAATCAGAACAGAATTTTAATTTAAGAAGCATATTGATGAAAGAAATGATGTTTTTGCCATTCAACGGCATTCGTGTAACTGCATGCATATCTATGGGAAAATCCAGTCGCATGAAATTTTTATGAAAGTTTTATTTTTCATGAGCACTTGCGCGACTGAAAAGTAATTATACGTTCAGATCCACACGAATGAGATAATTCACTACCTGCACTAAAATTTGCATATCTATGGAAAAATCCAGTCACATGAAATTTTTATGAAAGTTTTATTTTTCATGATTGCTTGCGCGAGTGAAAAGTAATTATACGTTCAGATCCACACGAATGAGATAATTCATGATATGCACTAAAATAGCATAGATTTTCTTTTTATTATATGCCAGGCAGGGGGGGGGGGGGGGGGGGGCGGGGGGTCTTCCAAAAAATTCCGGACACAAGGCCGGGGTGGGTGGGTGGTCGGATGGGGGCCAAAACACCTTTTTTCCTGGAATTGCAATTTTTTCCTGGTGGGTTTTTTTCAAATTATTTTCACATAACAAGGCTATATTGTTGTTTAGTAGGCACCTGTTTGTCAGGTAGGGTTAGTGAATAAGGCCCCACTAGGCTGATTAGGGGATTTGTTCTCTTTTTTGTAAATTAAATTAGATGCATTAAAGAATTGTGTACTCCAGTTTGACTAAAAACAATCAGTGAAAATTTATGAATTTTAATTTGGGAATGGTTAACATAATTTTCATAGCTGAATCATCACGGCAGAATTTGGATTTTACAATGAGTAGCAATGTGTTTAGCAGAACATCTAAAATAATGTAACAAATTTACGGAAAATAATCTAAATGCCCAGTTTCTCTGAGTAGAGCTCTTGTTACCTGAAACTAATGAAAATTCTCACTGTGCATCTTTGATATAAAACCCCACTTACTTAATTCAAGCTCATAGTGATAGTACCAGGGTTTTCACGGAGGGTTTGTCTGGCTATCTCGTGAAAACATGAAACAAAAGTTACAGTTAATATTTGAATTGAAAACTAACCCTGTTTGAGCCAGAGTATATAGATGAGTAGCTGAGCATAATACTATGCAGCAAAAGAAGATTATTTTAATCCTCTATTTGATGTTCACAAAAATAGTCTAATTCTTACATTATATGCTGTTATATGCAGAAATCAATGCTAACATTTTTTCGGAGACGGGCCAGGATGGACAGTGAGATTTACAATAGTGTTAGGTGACAGATTTTCAGCTTTCCTGTGCTATCTACTATCTTTTGAGTAATGACAATTGGCTGAAACCTCAAGCCTAGTCACTTAGCCTGTAGTCAGGTCATTAAAATTAAAACTTCTTCACTAAATTTAAATTGTTTCTTCAGTCTCGGAACTTAACACATGAATGATAATTATTATGAGAGCATTGAGGCCAGAACTTTCAGTTCAGCATTTGTAATTCATGCACTTCTATAATATGCCAGTATACACTACGCCATAGTGTATATAGGCATATTATTGAAATGCATGAATTACAAATGCTCAACAGTCACAACGAAAAATAACAATGAAATTTTTCCCAGTAAAAATAAATGCGTGCTTGATAACAAAGGAGTTAATAACAATTTTCTTTAGTGAAATCTAAATGCTTCTGTTGATGCTGGTTGATGTGTACATAATTAGTTTAGACAGTAGATTAGGATTCAAATTAAGGCAAGGATTGACAACTGGAAGCTCAGTGCAATAATTTTTCATTACCCACTGTGGTGATACACTGAAAAAATACAGGTGGTGGGGTGGGTGTCCAAGTGGTCAAAGGAAAAAAATATTTTTTTTGCACGTGGGTGGGTGGGTGGTGGTCAAAAGGTGGAAAAAAATATTTTAGGCCTTGTGTCCGGAATTTTTTGGAAGACCCCCCCCCCCCCCCCCTGTGCCAGGTGGCATTTTACTGCGCAGTATTCAGCCCAATTTGACTGCAAATAGTTTCAAGACAATAACAAACATCTGCTGATCATTACTTCAAGGCGAGATTCAAGGTGGTGTAATGCGACGAAGCAAGACATCACTTAGGAAGCTATTGAGGAATATTTCTTGATATTCATCGAGTCGATGGATATCAAGAAATATCTTTTGGATAATTTGCAATAATTCACAGGCTAGCACATAACAACAATTTTTATTTTCAAATATGTCAGTGAGAAGGAGTTAATCCTTGGCAGAATGTGAACAATACAGTGGAACCCTGTTAATTGAAATAACCACTTTAACCAGTTTTCAAGAGAAAAATATTCAGTTAACAGGAGTATACAATTAACAGTAATTGAGTCATTTGCCTCTCTTCTAGTTATAAATTCAGAATTCATTCTTATATATTTTATTTGACAGAGCTCAATGAGCTCTGTCAAACAAGATATAATAGATTAATAATCATTAAATGCCTTGATGTATTGAGGCCCAAAATGTCTGTAAATGTGTGGAATTCGGTGGATGTCGGAGTAATTCTTAGACAAATCACAATATTTAGTTAACAGGAGTATACTGTATAACCTATATGCAATTAACAGGTCAAATCTGTACTGAAGGTATGGTAAATGGTTTGGTGTTTGTAAGTTACATAAATTATCAGGGTTATCCAATTGAGAGAGGTACAATTAACGGTTTAACAAAAATGCATTGGAAATAAATTTAGGGAACACAAGTTTTCGAAAACCAGTATTGGTAATTTGTTACATGCATAAAAGGTGTTTTTGTTATCAAAATGAGTATAGGCTGTTGAAAGTGTCATTTAACCCCAACAAACAAACACACAAAATGAGTGCACCCATTTCTGTAATCATAGGTTATGACAAAATAGAGATGTTGGTAAAATGATATTTCACCCTTGGGCCTTGAGATTTTTATACATTTTCACTATACTTTGAAAGTCTACATTCAGTTGCTTTGTAGTTGTTTCTAGTCAAGTCTTGGGGTAGCCAAGACTTGCCTAGAGACAACTAACAAGGTACTTATAAAACAAGTTTTTAGTTTACGCAAACAATACATGTTGGGGCACCTGTTCCTTTGCATTAAAAAGTTTTCAAAGTCAAAATTAGACCCTTAAGGTTTAATAACATTTTTGGATCGATTCTGTTTAGAATCAATTAAAAATTGTTATCAGTTTGAAGAGTATTAGGCTGTACCTAGCACTTCAGGACAAAATGGGGATTGGACATCACATTGCCATACATGTACCTGCATGAGTGGGTAAATAAACCTTGTAAATTATATGATGTATTAACAGGTAGAGTGCTGGAAGCCCATATTTGGACTTTATTTTGAAGTGCAGGTACCACAGCTTGAAGGCTTATATTCAGTGGATGTGCTTTGTTTTATATCTGAAGTGATATTATTTAGTCTGTAACGGTTTGCCTTGTTACAATTTAGGAGAGAGGCACTCTCCCATTAATTGTAACAAGGCAAAGACGTGTGCAAGATTTGATGACCAAAAATAATTTAGCACTCTCCTAGTTAAAATGTGTTTGAACATGTTGCCATATGCATAAAATACACATTGAACAAAAAATCAATGAGTAAATATCCTTTATACAAAATTTTATTTGGAGTTTGAACGGATATAAATACTGGAATTGTGGTATCATGTGTAACTTGATCTCGTATTTAAATATTTTTGATGATAATTTTATCAGAATTTGTTCAGGTCAGTGACAGTGCAGTGTACAGATCTGGGAGGGGTGGGTGGGAGGAGGCTTGCATTTCGTCAGGCCTGGGCTGATAGAACCAAGGTCAGCCCCCCCAATTGTTTTCTGGCCAACCACTATACCATGAGAAAATAAATTTTACAGCTTAGTTTAGTGAAAATAGGCCACAACAACACCCAAATAGGCCATGAAAGTGCATTCTAGGAAGAGTAATAGTTGGCCCCAAAATTACTTCAAAATACAAGGCTTGAGGAAGGGAGTGCACCTTGCACTCCCCCTGTATCCACACCACTGGCCATACACAAATATAAGCATACTTGACTTGGGTTATTTCCTTTTCAGAGTGAGTATCCACCAGATTATGATAAAAGAAGAGGATATATCACTGGATTTTCAGGCTCTGCTGGTAAGATCTGTGATACTGCTGAAATGAATAGCAGATCTTAGGGATTTAAGGGTTCATTGAGCCAGTTCCAATGACATCCATATTTATCTGATTTTATTAAGAAACTTACAAAGTACAAATTTTCTGTTAGTTTTTTCCCACAATGTATACGTTAAAGTATTAAGTACCCCAAAATTCTTGGAAATAAATCTGGTATCCTTGTGTTTTGCAGGGTGTATGGGAATTTACACTGATCTGGGAACTCATGTAGCCTTCAACTTCACCTCAGGGTGTATGAGTTGCCAAACCTGTGTAAATTCTCCCATACACCCTAGAAAATACAAGGATAGCTAATATTATATTCTTTTTCTATGTACTATATTTTAGAATGTCTTTATGTATGTATGTCTGACTGTCTGTCTGTCAGTCAGCTATAGAAATGAATATGGGGGCCACCCCGAGTGTCCAAAATGAGTCTATTAGGAGTACTTTTTTATGGCGGAGGTCATCGTCAAGGGTGGGGTGGGGGTGTAGAGGGGCACCAAAAGTTATGACCAAAATTTTTTTACTGATATATGTTTTCAAAGGGGTCTACTAGGGGTGTGTTTTTATCAGGAATCTAATGGTGAGGTTTAAAAAAGTATCGGGTGGGGGTGGGGGAGTAGAGGGGCACCAAAAGTTATAACCAAAATTTTTCTCACCGATATAGGTCTTCAAAGGGGTCTACTGGGGGTAATTTTTCACCAGGAATCTAATGGTGAGGTTTAAAAAAGTGTCGGGGTGGGGTGGGGGTGGGGTTGTAGAGGGGCACCAACAGTTATGACCAAAATTTTTCTCACTGAAATAGGTGTTCAAAGGGGTCAACTAGGGGTAATTTGAATACTCTCCTCAGCCCGAGCAACGCTGGGTAACCCTGCTAGTATGACTATATATATGCTTAGTATAAGTCAGATGTTTAGACCATAAATGAATTTACTGCTGTGGTACTCCACACCAAGAAATTATTATTTACATCTTTACATTCCAATAATGGAATAACATTTATTTCCAAATTGAATCTAATACTGCTTTTTGATTGGCTGAGAGGTACGTTGTAACTTTTGGTCCACAGTATCTTTTAATTTGTACACCATGGTTAACTATGGTGTAAAAACAGGAATACACAATAACTGGTAAAAAGGCTGAATAAATGTCCTGTTTATTTATGTTATTATAAATATTTATTTACTAGCTCATTTTTATGTTTGAAATTATTAAATATAGTTAACTGAATATTTTGAAGTAAATTATTACACCCAAATTTTAATGAAAATAAAAATATATATCATGTAGGGATTATTTATTTATGGCGCTATTTTTTGGAAGAGGAATGATGCATTTTGTTTTGGTGTCCACTGAATTAAAAATGGCTCAAATTATTTTTAAGAAATGCTTCGCAAGTCATACTGAAACTAAAATTTTAGAAAAGAGAACAAACATTATATAAGGTGTTGTTTTAAAAGCTATATTAGCTATAGGGTTAAGAGAACGAAAGGATTTGGTAATAAATCTGTTATCCTTGTATCTTCTGGGGTATATCGGTATTTACACTGGTCTGGGAACTCATACACCCTCAGGCTGTGTCTCAGGGTGTATGAGTTCCCAGACTGGTGTAAATTCTTAAACACACTGAAGCAACAAGGATACTAATGCTGTTGAGCCTTCCTCTGTCAACATTAATTCATAGAAAGTTTCTGTGGTCTCAGTCATGAATTGAGCAATAATTTCTCCACAGGTCAGGTGTTGCTTCAAAATTTGCCAGGTCACGTTTCCATAAAGTCAAGTCCATATTATTACTTTTGCTTAATTGGGTAGCTACAACCACATCTGGTGTTTGTCCAGTAGCAGGTTGCTTGTGGTGGGGCACAAATATTTGAATTTCAATGTCATTTTGGCACTAATCTACAACTAATTGCAAGACTTATCATTGTTGAACACTCATGTATGTGTACCAGTCCAGCAGGCATAACTTAAATGTTTTTTGTGAGTTTTAATTGTCATTCCCGATGAGCGAGTCCATAGCTAATAAACAGGATTACCAGATTCAGGACCTTTGCCTTCATAAAAAAATGTGAACTGATCAATATGAGAAGCAATATTTGACTGCTTTATCGTACAAGGAAACAAAAAAGATTGATGGCCACTTTTGATCCACATTTATCACTGATACAATAAGATTGAGATAACAGTGAAAAATGTGTATTTATCAGTCTTAACCCTTTACCCAGTGTAATGGCCAAAACCGGTCAGCGCTATTCTAAAAAATTGCCAATTAATTTTTAGTATTTTTTCATTTTTTGTCTCAAAAACTTAGGTTTTGACCCCTGGTTGGAACGAACGCATCAAGCTCATTCCAATGAGGTGTTATAACCTATGTTTTTGAGACAAAAAATGAAAAAAATTAGTTATTCAAGAATTGTTTTTGCAAGTGTCCTCTGCTTTCCATGTTAGGTAAAGGGTTACACGATATCAATTGTTGAAACTCTCAGAGCTCAACTAGGACATTCTGGAGGCAGTGGTATGCCTTCACATGATCAAGTAGAGCCCACTTAACCTTTAAGTCCAATACAGCCACAAACAGTCCCTCTTGTATTGCTAAGAAAATGTTGTCCCAAGTGCATTCTTCCTTGAGAACTCCACTGGTAGCTGGGATGCATTTATCTTGACAATGCCTTTACATCATTGTTGTTTGCCATACTGTTAAGGCATCTGCTGCTGTGTACATGTATAGTAGTTAATAGCATAAAATTAATGTGAGGACTTTGGTGTTAACCCTTTACCTGACACGAAAAGCAGACAACACTTGCAAAAAAAATTTTTGAATAACTAATGTTTTTCTTTTTTTATCTCAAAAACATAGGTTATGACCCCTCATTGGAACGAGCTTAACAAGCTCATTCCAATGAGGGGTCATAAGCAGTGTTTTTGAGACAAAAAATTAAAAAATAATGAAAATTAGTTGACGATTTTTTAGAATAGCCCTGGCCGGTTTTGGCCGTTACGTTGGGTAAAGAGTTAATTGTGTAACTCTTAACTGGTACAGTGCTAGCAGCCACTGTCATGGCTCTATTGAAAAGTGCTGAAAGCCAGTATAGTGACTTTACACTCTCAGGGATTCTTCTGCTCTCTTTGGGAAAGGGTCCAGGGGCCCATGCCATTGAGAAAATTTGCATCATAGAGTCACCAATTGGGAATATGTTTTGGAGGGAAGGAACACAAAGAGACTAAGAAATTTTACTTTCAAATTGAATAGAGAACATTAAGACTGATATCTAAGCAACTGCATGTATACTACAAGTAAGTTTTGTAACAAACAGTCACCAGACATGTTAAGTGTCACGATTTTGGCAGGAGGCTCCCGATTTTTGATGCCATCTCCTGACCTTATGATCGGGGGACAAATTCTTCTGATTTTGAGACCCCATGTTTTGTTTTGCAAACTTGAGTCGAGTTTTCAGTTTACAGTACAAACTACTATAAATAAGCTGAGTGGACCTTGGAAGATAGAAAAAATACTTCAAACAAATCGCCTTACATTTTCCTGGGCTGTAGATAATTCAGGCGTGTGAAAGAATAACTGAAAACAGAGAAAAAAATAATTAGGTAAAAACGAACCTCAACCTTCGAAATGGAATCATGTTTACACAGTATCTGCAGCCTTTGTTAACTGTTTGAGGGCTAGATTATTTTTGGTGGTCTGAATTTGTTCTTCACTTTTTTTACTACAAATTATTGGAGAAAGCCTGTGAGCACTCTCCAATACTTTGTAATAAATCATTTATAAAAACAAAATATTATTTGCATTTCACTGAATACAAAGCATGAGGAAGAATAATAATGTGCTTTTATTTTGGTACCCTCATTCTTTTGGAAGCCCTGAAAGTGGATTCTAACACTAAACCATTTAAACTGTTCTTATACTATTAACCCTTTACCTAACATGAAAAGCAGACGACACTTGCAAAAAAAATTCTTGAATAACTAATTTTTTTCATTTTTTGTCTCAAAAACATAGGTTATGACCCCTCGTTGGAACGAGCTCGTTCCAACGAGGGGTCATAACCTATGTTTTTGAGACAAAAAATGAAAAAATAATGAAAATTAATTGGCGATTTTTGAGAATAGTGCTGGCCGGTTTTGGCCGTTACGTTGGGTAAAGGGTTAAAAGAAGAACTTGTCATTTGCCTTTGAATTCAGACACTTTGTAAGCTTCCTAAGGTAAACAATTTATATTTTATGCTGGTGTCCTGAACTGGGTGGTCATGAAGCATCAGAAAAGCAAGTTAATTGAATACTCCTGTTAATTTGATGAAGAATATTGTAATATATCGTTCCCTGGATTCAAATGTGTTCTGTGTGCCAGTAGACACATAGAACACATTGGAACTCAGAGGACGATATATCAAAGAATTACATAGACAGTTTCTGAATTCTGTACGTAAACCCTTTACCCAACATAACAGCCAAAACCGGCCAACACTACTCACAAAAGTTGCCAATTAATTTTCTTTATTTTTTCATTTTTTTGTCACAAAAAACATAGGTTATGACCCCTCTTTGGAATGAGCTCATTGAGCTCATTCCAGTGAGGGGTCATAACCTATGTTTTTGAGACAATAAATGGAAGAAAAAAGTTATTCAAGAATTTTGTTTGCAAGTGTCGTCTGCTTTTCATGTTAGGTAAAGGGTTAAAAGACATTTTTGTCATCAGCACATCCAGTATTAGCATTTGTTCAATTATATCTTTTTTGACAAAGCTCCATGAGCTCTGTCAAACAAGATAAAATAGAATAAAATGCTCAGTTTGTCATATGTCAAATAGGACAAATAGCAGGCCTTTCTCCAAACCAGCAAGGTTTGGGTTGTTGGAACCCCGCAAGGGGTCATTTTTTACAAGGTTAACACAAGGGCTGTGCCTTTTTTATGCCTTTTGCATAATTGAACACCACCGTCATAACCACCTTCATCAATGCGATCACCACCTTCCTTATCTGGACTCAGCTGCATTCTCATCTCAAACCAAAGCAAAAGGCCAGAAGCAGACAACACTTGCTTTTGACAGCTCCTACAAGTAAAATAAGTGGCAAACTATACTTGCCTGAAGCTACTAGTGCCATACTCTGCATCAGACAATCAAAGAACACCGTCAACAGGGTTGAAAGTGGTGAAACCACCCCACAATATCCCCATGTGCCTTTAGCATGCCAAAACCATTCTTCTGCTTGTCATATAGAGGATTATGCCCTATTCTTATAAAGTGGCTTCTGTTAACTGAATATTTTTCACATCAAAGTGCTATTCGATTAACAAGGTGCACTGCATTGTATCATCCGTACTTCTTGCATATTTTTCATCCCCCATGGTTTCACCATGAATGGGACGTATGGATTGCACTCTGTCAGTCTGTCTGTCAGTCTGTCTGTCCCTCTTACCTGTTACCACCTGTATCTCTGAGATGGTTGAATGTTGGCATTTCAAATTTTCGACATTAATTAGACATTATCGAAAGATGATGCACGTCAGTTGTTTTCAAAAAAAAATTCAAGTGGCCGACTGGTGGCCAGTTTTGTTGGAAATTGCATGTAATTAGTTTTCTGCCTAGAACTTCAAAATGACCTTTCCGAATTCAATAATGTTTGGTATGGCGATGTAGCAGCATAAGATAAATAACATATCATAATGTTTTTTTCTCATGCATAAATTATGCAAATTAGACAAACATAAGCTTTTTTCAGCCTTTTTTTGTATATATTATATAGGTGTGTGTCCTGTTACTACCTGTATCTCAGGGATGCTTTGACACTTTTGTTTCAAATTTTCAGCAATGATCAGACATCATGTAGAATTGATGCACGTAATTTTTGTTGAAAAAATTTTAGGATGGCCGATTGGTGGCCATTTTTGTTGGAAATTGTGTGTAATTATCCCCCAGGAAGGGATGGATATAGTGTAGAGTTCTGTCTGCCTATCTGTCTGTCCATCCATCTGTCCATCCATCTAAATATGGATATATAGCGTAGAGTTCTGTCTGTCTATCTGTCTGTCCATCCATCTATCCATTCATCCAAACATTGTTTATGGCATAACTTGAAGAATAGTTAATGGATTTCAATTCTTTTTGGTATATGTCTGTATAGTAAGAATGTCTACTTTGAGTTTGATGACCACCGATATCTCTTGAAAATTTTGGGAGTTATGGCCCTTTGTTATAAAAATATTCTGTAAATCTTGTTTTTGGCATAACTTGAACAATAGTTAATAGATTTCAATTCCTTTTTGTATATGTCTCTATAACAACAATGTCTACGTCAAGTTCAATGACCAGCAATATCTGATGAAAATTATGGGAGTTATTGCCCTTTGTTTAATTTATTATTTATTTATTTATTGATGTTTAAGGTCACATACTTATGCACAATGGCTAATTGTGACAGTTTTACGGGTGGAGAAAGCCAGAGTACCTGGAGTGAACCACCGAGCATCGACAAGCAACTGTCAGCTCCTTAACATTCTCTGTTCAAGCTCTGCTCAAGCAGGGTTACAGCAGTTGAAGACATGTGCACAATCGACTAAGTATGCCTTAGTACACATCATCATGCCACCATGTAGGCAACCTGGATAAAGTGCCTTGTGCAAGGACACAACACAGGTCGTCCCCTCAGTTTAATAAAAAATAAAAAAAATTCTGTAAATCTTGTTTATGGCATAACTTGAACAGTAGTTAACTGATTTCAATTCGTTTTTGTGTATGTTTCTATAGCAACAATGTCTATGCCAAGGTCGATGACCAGCGATATCTGATGAAAATTATGGGAGTTATTACCCTTTGTTTAATAAAAAATATTGTGTAATGCCTGTTTATGGCCTAACTTGAACAATCATTTCAATTCTTTTCAGTGTATGTCTCTATAGCAACAAAGTCTAAGTCAAGTTTGATGACCTGAGATATCCAAGGAAAATTATGGGAGTTATTGCCCTTTGTTAAAAATTATTGTATAATGCTTGTTTATGGCATAACTTAAACATTAGTAACCAAATATCAATTATTTTTGGTATATATATCTCTTTGGGAACAATGTCTACCTTAAGTTCGATGATGACCACTGTTATTTGATGAAAATTGTCAGAGTTATTTCCCCGTGGAAAGCCCGGGAAGTGAAGCAGTGCCAGTTCACAGCAGAAAACAGGCTCTGTTTTACTGCTAAAATAGGACCCAGTCACCAATGATTGGGAGATGCAAACCCTCTATAAGTGGGCAACATCTCTGATTAACGATCACCACTGGTCTTGAGTTGATACTCCTGTTGTGGTGATGATTAGCCATTGTTCAAAAATATGTGACCTTAAACACCAATAAATATATATAAATCAGAGTTATTGCCCTGCCCTGCCCCTCCCCACCCCCACTCCCTCCCATGCCAATTAGGCAATTTTTTCTTTGCTCTTAAATGCATTTTAAAGGATTTAGAGTGAGTACCTGTAGAAAATTTTTTTGACTCCTATGACCCCCACCCCAGTCTCAATTGGCCAATTTTTTTTCTTTGCTTCTTTGTCTATGACCCCCAACACTACCAATCCTCCTCCCTACCCCAATTAGGCAACTTATTTTTCTTTGCTAAAAAATGCATTTTGAAGGATTTAGTGTGATTACAGGCAGAAAAATATTTTAAATCCCCCCCCCCCCACCCCTTTCCCCTCTGGTCAGTTACACCACACAATTTTTTTTGCTCCAAGATGGGCTTGGCAAGATTTAGAATGACTTTATGCAGAGAACAAAAACATGTATGCTCCAACTCCCTGAAAGGGGGGGGGGGGGGGGGGGGGATTAGCAGCACTTTGCGATGCAGGCCTCTTGTCAGTTTTCTGCCTAGAACTTCTGAATGACCTTTCCGATTTCAATAATTTTTGGTATGGAGGTGTAGTGCCATAAGATAGATATTAGATAACATATCATAGGGTTTTTTTTCTCGTACATAAATTATGCAAAAAGACAAATTTAAGCATTTTTTCGGCCATTTTTGTATATATTATGTTTGTGTGTCCTGTTACCACCTGTATTTCAAAGACTTTTTGACACTTTTGTTTAAAATTTTCAGAAATGATCAGGCATCATGTAAAATTGATGCGCGTAAATATTTTTGAAAAAAAAAATTCAAGATGGCCGATTGGCAGACATTTTTGTTGGAAATTGCATGTAATTAGTTTTCTGGCTGGGACTTCTAAACGTCATTTCCAATTTCTATAATTTTTTTGTATGGAGGTGAAGCAGCATAAGATAAATAACATATCATACGAACTTTAGCTTTTTTCAGTCATATTTTGTTATTGTGTTGGTGTGTTCTGTTACAATCTGTATCTCAGAGATGCTTTGACACTTTTTGTTTAAAATTTCAGCATTGATCAGACATTATTTAAAACTGATGCACGTCCAATTTTAATAATTTTTGCTATGGAGGCATATACAGTACGTGGAGAGTGTATTATCATTAAATCACCCAGAGAGTGGAGATTCCATCCAAGCATTAATTACAAATCAGTTGCAATGTATATCAAGCACAAGCAAACTTCCAGCCAATGGACCTCCGGGTTAAACCCGGAGGTCCATTGGCTGAAACATTGCTTGTGTTTTTTGTCCATATATTGGGAATTTGAAAGTGATACTTTGGGTGATAACTCCACTCCACGGGTGATTTAGTCACAATCCACTCTCCAAGTACTGTAGCAGAATAAGATAATGTCTAATTTGCATGAATCATGCAAATTAGACAGACTTTAGCTAAAAAAAAATTGCTCAACTTATATTTGTTTGTTGCAGCTTATTGGTGGGTGCGTAATAAAACTCTGAAATCAAAGTCACCAAAATCAATCTTAGCATTTTATTTTCATAGGTATTGCCGTTATTACAAGGTCAAAGGCAGCATTGTGGACAGATGGCAGGTACTTTCTTGAAGCAGATGAGGCGCTTGACTGCAACTGGATTTTTATGAAACAAGGTAAGTTTTATGCTCAAGAAGACATCAACTTGAGACCTTGCTATCCACTAACCCCTAAATCTTGCCCCCTCCCAATTATGAATTCTGTGGTCTGCATGGTGCAGCAACCAATGTAAATACAGATGATATATATATTACCACATTTGATGTAAATTTATATTCTGTCAAGTTTAAATGGACACATTTTGTGCTTGTTTTTTTAAAATCTCACCACCAACGATGAGAAGGGTCACCCACTCCTTTCCCAGTCTAGGCTATTATGTCACCCCTTTTAACTCTAAGGTGTCTCCCTTCTTCTCCAATGTAGATTCCTGACTGTGTACCAGGTTGACACTCCTTAAAAGATGATCAGTATACATGTGGTCTTGTCTTCGCAGGAATAAGTGCTAAATATTTTAATTTGAAAGAGGTTTTCATAAAAAACCTTAATTGAAAAATGTTCTAGTAACTTCAGAATCCTTAATTATACAGTCTTATAATATCACCAATGTATTGATACAAAAACAATGTTTTGTTGCTGGTAAAGCAGACAATGGTATATTTCTTTCAAGAATTCTTTGTTATACCCCTGACCTCCAGAGGTACTAAAGTCCTGTTTTCATGGGGGAGATTTGCAGTTGGGGTATTTTTCTAAAATACCACCTTGGGCAAATTTGCAGATTTTTTTTGTAAATGCAATCCATGTGGGGCAATTGATTGTCCCAGGGTGTCACATTTTCAATTTGTCTGGGATACAAATAAAATTTGCTCCACCTCTTCAGGTGAAGCACATTGCATTTGCCACTCCCCCACCCCCTGTACAAATGGATTTCTGCTGTAATGTAAATGGAAAACTGGATTTACTTGTGGGTCTATTTCTATGAGTGTCATGAAATATTCATAACAAAGACAAAATTTCCCCATGAATCACAAAATTCAAAACTTTCAATTAAAAATTTCCAGGGGGATATTTTGACAAGTCCCTGGAAATGTATTATGTTCAGTTCGTTACACAATTTTTCGAATGAAAACTTTCTCATTCTGAAATTTTCTATCCACTGTGCATCGTCGAAGATCTTCAGCATCGTCGAAGGTCTTCAGAACAACATCGCACCACCATACATGCATTTTTTTCCACACTTTTCTCTGTCTGATAGCAGACATGAAGATGATATTGCAGGAAGCACTCTTCTCCTTAAATGCCATGTTCTCTCCATCATAGAAGAAAATGGCTTAAGATACTATCACATGTCTATGATACACAAGGATGTGGATCAAAAATAAAATGCTCTCAGGAGTAAAATTTACCCTCCACCCCCCTCTCCCATGCAAAATTTACCCCTGTAGTAAATCTTCCTCATGTGAACTGAACTTAAGTTATGGAGTTGGGAGCTCTATTCTTCCATACCTCCATACAAATGTTCAGCTTGGCAAATATGTTACTCTAATTCGTATTGGATTGTCCTTTCCTTTGGAATCATAATACACTAGCATCTGGGACAGAATTTCCACATATAGCATAAAAGAGTTAAAAATCTGTTTCTCAGGCTCTCCTGCATGATCCTTTTGGCTGCTGCATGCTATCTTTTATAACAAATGCAAACTTGAAAAAATCAAAATCAAATGGTTTATGTCATATATTTTAGCCAAATTAATAAAATTGATAAATTTGTCTCTCGAGTGCAATAAGGCTTTGCTAAAGCCTTCTTGAACTCAGGGGACAAAATGTACCACCCGCATGCTATTCTGTAGATTAGAGGCCTAAAATATAAAACAAGCCAAGAACATGAACATTTTAAAATACACCCCCCTCCCACCTGCATGCAATTTTTTACAAAACAAGGCCTGAGAAACAGAAGATCTATTTTGTGGGGCCAATACAGATTCTTCTGTATGCATTTCATAGACATGCAGTACTTATCTGTCTGTGGTAGTAATGATAGGTAATCATAAAGTAGAATGTGGAGAGAGAGGTGGCCTAGCTAAGTAGTTAACCCTTTACCTAACATGAAAAGCAGACGACACTAGCAAACAAAATTCTTGAATAACTATTTTTTTTCATTTTTTGTCTCAAAAACATAGGTTATGACCCCTCATTGGAACGAGCTCGACGAGCTCGTTCCAATGAGGGGTCATAACCTATGTTTTTGAGACAAAAAATGAAAAAATAATTAAAATTAATAGGCAATTTTTGAGAATAGCGCTGGCCGGTTTTGGCCGTTACGTTGGGTAAAGGGTTAAAAGTTCAAAACCAAAGTTTCCACAGTTTGCTTCTGGCCCACAGTAACTGTATTGTGTCCTGAAATTAATTCTGATTGACCACTTGGGGACATGCTGACATTGTGTACTAAGGCGTACCATGTCAATGGTGCACTTGCCTTCAATACTAAGCCTTCCAGTGTGGAGTTAGTACTTCGGGGAGTTGGAGTCTGACCGTTTCTGTTGGTACTCTCACTTCCTTCACCCTCAAAAGTGGCCACACGAGATGCCTCTTGCTGTCAAATGTGTTGTTAAACTCCAGTAAATATGTAACAGCATTACTTTTCACTTTTCTTCTTGGCTGTATGAATGTGGTGTCTCATTGCTTAGAGCATTGAAAGTTAGATAAAAAAGTCCACAGGTTCAATCCTGACCCACATCATCTGCAATGTGTCCATGCGCAAAATACTTAATCCCACCTTGATGGCAGAGTGTGGTAAAGAGAACACTATGTCAATGTTACACATGCCTTTAACCCTTTACCTAACATGAAAAGCAGACGACACTTGCAAAAAAAAATCTTGAATAACTAATTTTTTTCATTTTTTGTTTCAAAAACATAGGTTATGACCCCTCGTTGGAACGAGCTCGACGAGCTCGTTCCAACGAGGGGTCATAACCTATGTTTTTGAGACAAAAAATGAAAATATTTTGAAAATTAATTGGCGATTTTTGAGAATAGCGCTGGCCACTTTTGGCCGTTACGTTGGGTAAAGGGTTAACCAATGCTAACCCTGAATGTATGGAGTTAGTAAATTGGTGAGTCTACACAGTTACATATACTCCCTGCTACTCAGCAGTTGTCCCCTTGTTCTCCAGTTTCAACTACCCTTAAAACTGTCTGACCATGGCTGTTGAAGGTGTCATTAACCCTTTACCCAACAAATTGGCCACATCCGCCTGCATAATATGCAAATACAGCAGCTGAAAAAATACTGTTTTTCAATATTATTTCAACCAAACCATATCCTGTGAACCCTCTTTGAAACGAGTTCAATGAGCTCATTTCAAAGAGGGGTCACATGATATGGTTGTGTTGAAATTTTTGAGAAATTTAAAAAAATGATATTTAAGATAATAAATTTTGTTATCATCTGGATTGGGTAAAGGGTTAAACTCCAATAAATAAATTCTCAACTGTAAGAATTTCAAACCCCTTCATCAGTTGGTTCTTGTGTCGGATTGCCACATACAAGGTAGGCTTTAGTGTTTGGGCAAAGCAGTTTTGTATTTGTAGCTTGGTTCAGTACTAATTTACAACAGGGCTGTTGGATTAAATTAGTATTGATCCTCCTTAACCCTTTACCTAATGAATCAGCCACATCTGCTCATGTATTATGCAAATTCAGCAGTTGAAAAAATATTATTTTTCAAATAGTTTCAACAAAACTATATCATGTGACCTCTCATTGGAACGTGTTCGTTCCAATGAAGGGCCACATAATTTTGTTGAAATTTTTTGAAAAATTTGGAAAAATAATTTTTAAAATAATCACTTTTGATATTGTCTGCATTGGGTAAAGGATTAACTATTGGTTGTACATTATGTTTTTTGTTTCTTCCCCCCCCCCCCCCCCCCCACCCCACACACACACACACTTCCAATTCCAGTTTTCTTGGATGCAATAAAAATGTATGCATACCACTTTAAGCATTAAATATTTTAACAGAGCTTCAGATAAAATTTTGGTACAGTGAAGCCCACTTAATTGGATAATCTCTTAATTGTATATCCCTGTTAATTGAATATAATTTAACAACACAAACCCATTTACCATACCTCCAGTACAAATTTGACCTGATAATAGTTATAGAGTAAACTCCTGTTAATTGAATAAAAAATCTTGTAACATGTCGTGAAATTACCCTGATACAACCCAGTTTTCCTTTGTTTATAGACCTATTCGGCCACAGTACATCCAGTATAGGCATTTAATCTATTATATCTTGTTTGACAGAGATATAATAGAATAAATGTTAAGTTTATCCCTAGAATACAGGAAAGTGACACAATCCCTGTTAATTGAATACTCCTGTTAATTGAATAATTTTCATTGGCAAAGTGGCTATTCAGTTAACAGGGTCCCACTGTATTAAGAAGATGTACCCCTCATCCTTTTTACAGTGTTTATTTTACTATTTGGAAGCTTTTGTAAAATATAATTTTCCAAGGGCTATTTCCTCATTGCAGTCTGACAGGATATCAGCTAGTTTGACCTACTTTTAGCATCTAAGTGTTAGTAACTTGTTGAAAAATAAAAAAATGTTATTTAATAACATCTTTTGGCTATTCCGTACACTGTGAATCAAAGAATATTTTTTTTTTTAAAATATAAAATAAATTTTCTCTTGACCTGAGTGTCTGTCAGAAAAGGGTGCATTCGATTTGAAAAGAAGAACATTTTATGTTTGTAAGAGATGATCAATCATTTTTTAGCTCAGCTTTGGTGAAGCCAAATTTGAGCTTATGCCATGGCCAGTCATCTGTCGTCCATCTGTCTGTCTGGCCGTCTGTCCATCTGTCCGTCAACAATTCAATACGGCTTGGTCTAGAGGCCGTATTTATGAACCGATCTTTACAAAACATCTTGGGTACCTTTGTTATCACCGTGGGATGAGAACGAGTGTTTTGGGGTCCGATCCAAAATTCAAGTTGGCTGCTGGCGGCCATTTTGTACAGACTTAGGTGAAATCAGATTTTTGCGCAGAACTTCCATATGAAAGTGCTGATTTGAATAATTTTTTTGTATGAATGTTTAGTACCATGGGATACATCACATATAATACGGGTTTTTTTCTCGTACGTAAATTATGCAAATTAGACTAAATTTGATGTATTTAGTGTTACTTTCAGCACTGTAAGTGCAAATACCAATACGGCTTGGGCTAGAGGCTGTATTCATCAACCGATCTTCACAAAACTTCTTGGGTACCTCTGTTATCACCTTGGGACGAGAACGAGTGTTTCTGAGTGCGGTCCAAAATTGTAGATGGCTGTCAGTGGCCATTTTGTACCAAAATTAGGTCTAATCAGTTTTTTGTACACAACTTCTATATGGCTCAGGCTAGAGGCCGTATTTATGAACCGATCTTTACGAAACTTCTTGGGTACCTTTGTTATCACCGTGGGATGAGAACAAGTGTTTTGGGGTGTGGTCCAAAATTCAAGATGGCCACCAGCAGCCATTTTGTACCAAAATTAGTGCAATCAGTCTTTTGTACAGAACTTCTGTATGAAAGTTCTGATTTGAATAAATTTTTGTATGAATGTTTAGTAAAATGGAATACATCACATACAGTACAGGTTTCTTTCTCATGCAGAAATTATGCAAATTAGATGAATTTTGATTTATTTAGTGCTACTTATACACTGTAAGTGCATATGTCAATACAGCTCGGGCTAGAGGCTGTATTTATCAACCGATCTTCACGAAACTTCTTGGGTACCTTTATTATCACCTTGGGACGAGAACGAGTGTTTCTGAGTGCAGTCCAAAATTCAAGATGGCTGCCAGTGGCCAGTTTGTACCGAAATTAGGTCCAATCAGTGTTTTGTCACAACTTCTATACAGCTCGTATTTATGAACTGATCTTCATGAAACTTCTTGGGTACCTTTGTTTTCACCTTGGGACAGGAATGAGTGTATTTTGGGGTGCCTTTGTTATCACTGTGTTATGAGGTGCCTTTGTTATCACTGTCCTATGAGAACAAATATTTTGGGGTTCAGTCAGACCCACTCTGGGACTCAAAGATTTCTTTTCTAGTTTAGCATCTGACTGTCACCCACCTTTACAATACTTTACCTATAAATTTGTTACAGGCTGCGGTCAGTATTTATGTACAGAACATTACAATACTTTATATGTACCTTTGTTATCAGGTCATTACCTAGATGTTTGTCATTGCTGTGTCACATACTATACATGTACATGTCTTGACAAGTTGAGCTACAGTGTCATTGACACTTTCATTTTAAAAATAGAAAGCATTTTAGTTTGTATGCCCCAAAGATTATCAGTACAGTTTTTTAAAAATATAAATCATATTTGTGTGCCTCAAAAAATTAATTGCATGCAATTTTTCTGATAATCAATGTTTTAGCTCTTTACCTCACATGATTTGCAGATGATACTTGAATAAAAAGTCTTGAGTAATTACAATTTTCTTATTTTTTCCTTTTGTTTTTGAGGCAAAAAATGAAAATTTTTAATACTTACAGAATTTTTGTGTATGTTGCAACTACATCACATTCTAGAATAAAACATCATTCAAATGTAATTTTATTTTATTTTATTTTTTGAATTTTTGCATCCAAAACATCCAATGATAGTCAAAAAACAGCTTATGACCCCCTCATTGGAATGAGCTTAATGATTTTGATCCACTGATGTGTCATTATTTAAGAGCTGATGTGGATACAGAAATTGAAAAAAATAAATTTCAATCAGGGGATGTCAGGAAAAAAATGTTTGCCTATGCTGAAAAGGAATAATCATCAGAATTTTAATTAATGAAGCACCGGGTACAACCCGGTGCTTCATTAATTAAAATTTTGCTGATGGTGATTTTTATTATCTGGTAAATACATGCGCGAACATCACTGCCCACACGTGGATTACGACCAATCCATGGTGACTGTACTGTAGGTATATGACAACTGAATGGCCACTTGTGAGCAAACTTTTTGTGCATGTTTTATTATTTTAAAGAATTACTTTCATTAAATGAAAGTAATTCTTTAAAATAATGATAAATAAACATTCATGACTTGTTTAATTTATTATTGTTTTAAAGAACTATATTGAGTTAGGTCTCAAGTTCATTTGAATGGTCAATGACACAGGAACACTGCAGAAAACTTTTAACTCTTGCCCAACTGTGTTGAAAAGTTTGAGATCCTAGCTTCAGACATGAAGGAATCAGAGTTAGAAGATTACAACAAACCCTCAAGAAAAGTGAAAGATAAATACTGTGTGTCAGAACTACAGTACTGTCGATGTGGACTGGTCACTTTTCATGGGTGGGCAGTATTTCTATGGATGCAATAATATTAGATTCCAAACACTAATTATAGGAATAATCATTAATTACAATTTCGCTGCTGATGGCTTTTATTACCTGGTAAACACATGCATGGACATCATGATCGTTCCTGTGAATATTCCAGTGAGAGGGGCCATAAGTTATGTTTTGGAAGCAAAGAATAAAATATGGGTTTATTTTGAAATTCAATTAAGGTTAGTATTCAGTTAACAGGAATTAAGTAATTTTTCTGTTTTCTGGTAATAAAATGATCATTTTATCTTGTATATATTGTTTGACAGAGCTCATTGAGATCTGTCAAACAAGACATAATAGATTAAATGCTTATATAATAAATTTATGAGAAGAACATTAGGTGTAAAAAAAGTCAACAAATACTCTTGCATTATGTGGAGAATTAGGTCGCTTTCCCTTAAAAATATCTCAAAAAATTAAAATGATAAAATATTGGACAAAAATAATAGAACTATCAGAAAACTCCCTTGTTCGAATTACGTACGAATATTTGAGAAGTGATGACAGTGTGGGGGGTAAAAACTGGGCAAATGAAATTAAGATGATTTTAGAAAACTATGGTTTTAGATATGTATGGCAAGAACAGAAAACGATCTTAATCCCATTCAATGAAATAAGACAACGGATAACCGACAATTACCTACAATACTGGCATTCCAAAATTAATAGTTCAAACCGCTTACAATATTACAGGTTATTTAAAGACAATTTGTTTAGCGAAAAATATCTTGAGATAATTAAAGAAAACAAATATTTAACTGCACTGTCAAGGTTTAGAACATCATCCCATGACCTTTTCATAGAGACTGGGAGATACGATGGCACACAACATGCCGAAAGGCACTGTAAATGTTGCGAAATGAACATGGACGAATCTGAATACCACTTTCTTTTGGTATGCCCAAAATATAGAAACAAGAACAAAATATTTTAACACTTGTTTCTGTCACAGGCCTTCATTAAATAAATTAAAAAAATTATTGAATTCTCATGCGAAAAAATCTGTTCTGAATTTGGCAAAATATCTTCTTCATGCCAGCAAAATAAGGACATCTCATTTACAAAATCTCTTGGATCCCTGTCAAAATGAATAATGTCCATACTTAAGTGTTTACTCTGGTATTATGTAAGCTGTTACAAAATCAAACACACATCTGAAGAGGTTATGTGTCCAGATGTTGAAGATTCTCACCATATGCCCTTATTTGGGGGGAGAAAACATAATATATCTATATATAAGGTTCATCTTAAACTTTAAACTCTTTGCCCAGCACGGTTAACGGACGGCAGTTGCAAAATAAATTCTTGAATTGGTGAAATATAAAATTTTGGCTCATAAACAACGCTTATGGTGGCTCATTGGAGCGAGCTCAGTGAGCTCGTTCCCGTGAGGCATCATAGGTTGTGCTTGTGAGACAAAAAATTGGAAAACAGAACAAACTATATTGCGCTAGTCGGCTTTTGATCGTTACGTTGGGCGGGGGGTTAAGAATTTTTGGATGTTTTTCAGCTAAATTATGTGCACTGCACTCCACCCCTGAACTACAGGTTGGAGGTCGAACCACAATAAACCTTAAAAAAATCAGTTTCGTGTAATATATGTGATGTCGGTTTATATATGTTTGCATTATGTTGTTATCTATTGGACATGTATGTCATATACCCTTGTATGGGGATGAAAGACAATAAAATTATTATTATAACACACACACTGTATAATTAAGGTGGTTCGTTCACAACAATAGTGTATCACTGAACCATGACTCTTCATGTACATTACCATGTTTTTCTTCTCAATCAATTTGTATTTTTCTTTCTGCTATGAACATGTAAATGTTTTATGCAATAAAAGATAGTATATATATTGTTTGCACTGAGGCAGAAAAGCTCTATAAACAAAAGGAATTCAGCTGTGGTTGTCAGAGGCATTATTTGGGAAGCTTGCTAGATTTTTTATTCAATCACTTTCTAACCCAATCAAAACAAGTTATTAATTGCATGAAAATAGAATATGTTTCCATTTTTGAAGTCACTTTATCCAGTATAAGTATTTCTATTAGTTCCTTAAATCCTTCACCCGATGTAATCAACTAACCCTGTGTATTTTTACAGCCTTAGTCAGTGTATATTTTCATGGAGTAAGTGATATGGCTGCATGATAACTAATCCCTAATTTATCCTCTGGGTACCTCTTTCTGTTTAGTTTTGAGACCCTGATTCAGATTGAGATACACAGAGGGTACATTTAGTGATGCTACCCTGCTATGCAGGGTAGCATCAGTAAATTCACCCTCTGGGGACCTCATTTTGCAGATTACAGTCTGCTTATTTTCTGACTTGGGACAGTTACCAATTTTTTTTATAACCAGAAAGTGTGACTTACCCTGTGAATAAAGATTTTCATTATCAACTGCATAACTAATCATGTGCACTATACTGCGAGCCTTAGGCATATAAAAAAATTCTTGTTTCTCAGGCAATTTTTCCTCAATTTTATGATGAGGAAAGGAGGCTTTTTAGCTCACCTCCTGAAGTCAAGCAGAACTTATCTAATCGCTCTCCATACATCATCCGTCTATCCGTCAGTTGTTCATCAACATCATGTTTTGGTCTTCTCCTCCAAAACCACTGGGCCAATTCAAGTAAAAGTTTGTGTGTGTAATGGTCCCGAAGGGGAATTGCATTTTTGTTCAACTCAACATGCCCAGCCCCATAGGGGGGTTGGGGAAAATGCTCCAAAATATTTTTAAAATCTTCTCATGAACCAGTGGGTACAATGACTTGACATTTGGTATGGAGCTTCCTTTTGAGGTGTAGAATCCAATTTGCTCAAACAGAGTTTGTGAAATCATAGTTACCTTTGTAATGAGAGGGGCAAGCTTTTTGGCTCCACCCAAAATTTCTACTTTCTGAACTGATGGTCTGATTTGAACCAAATTTCGTACATGTATGTGGTATTATTGGGTCATAAGTACTTGACTCATGCAAAAAAAAACCCTGCATCCCCATGGGAACCCCAGGAGATAAAAATAGAAATATTTTCAAACGTATATGTTTCCCAAACCTCAGTGAACAGAGAACTGTTATTTGGTATGAATTGAGTGATAAAAAAAAATTGCCATCGGTTATGTCAGGGTGTTCTGCAGGGTGGGGGGAGGGGGCATTGAAAAAATGCTTAGTCAGCATATTTGCAAAATTAAAAAAAAAATGTTTTCTCCAGAACCAGTGATCAGAATCTTTTAATAATTGTATACAAAATCCATAGGGGGGTGGGGGGTGGGGGGGGGGGGGGGGGGTGGGGGGGTGGGGGGTCAGATACAAGTTTATGAAAATGAAATCCCTTGGTTCATATTTGGGCTCAATACAGGAGCCCAAATTTTTAACTTAGGGCAATATGGGAAATAATCTTTTAAAAAAATCTTTTTCTTTAGAACCACCTATCAGAATCTTTTAATGTTTGGTATACATCATTGTTATGAGGGTCAGATTCAAGATTGTTCAAACCAAGTCCCTAGGTTAATATTTGGGCTTCCTATGGAAGCCCAAATTTTAACTTAGTGCAATATGGGGGATTATTTTTAAAAATCTTCTTCTTCAGATCCACCAGTCAGAATGCTTTCATATTTGGTATACAACATCTCTATGGGGGTCAGATTAAAGTTTGTTCAAATTGGGTCCCTAGGTTAATATCTGGGCTTGCTATGGTAGCGCAAAATGTTGTTCTTCATATCCACCTGTCAGAATGCTTTCATATTTGGTATACAACATCTCTAAGGGGATCAGATTCAACTTTATTTGAATCGAGTACCTGGGTTAATATTTGGGCTCCCTGTGGGAATATAGTGCATTATGAGGAAATTTCTTCAAAAATCTTCTTCAGATTCACTGGTCAGAATCCTTTCATATTTGGTTTACAACATCTCTAGGGGAGTCAGATTCAAGTTTGTACAAATCAGGTCCCTAGGTTAATATTTGGACTCCTTATGGTAGCCCAAATTTTAACTTAGCACAATATGAGGAAATTTCTTTAAAAATCTTCTTCTTCAGATCCACCTGTCAGAATGCTTTCATATGTGGTATACAACATCTCTAGTGGGGGAGATTCAACTTTGTTCAAACTGAGTGCCTGGGTTGATGTTGGGCTCCCTATGGGAGCTGGAATTGGCCATGTAGCTGAGGAATTAGAAATTTTTTATTAACCCTTTACCCAATGCAGAGAATATCTAAATTTATTATTTTAATTACTATTTTTTATATTTCTTCCAAAAAATTCAACAAAACCATATCATGTGACCCCTCGTTGGAACAAGCTCATCGAGCTCGTTCCAAAGAGGTGGTCACATGATACGCTTTTGTTGAAATATTTTTAAAAATTTATTTTTTTCAACTGCTCAGTTTGCAAATTACGCGGGTGGATGCGGGCGATTCGTTAGGTAAAGGGTTAAGTACCATCTAGAGACATGTAACTAAGATTAATCCACATAGGTTGTATCAAGGGGCTGAGCTCCACTTTTTACATTATAATCAACTGAAGAAAAGGCAAGAGGCTTGGATTATTTTAATCACTCCTGAGGGGCTCAAGGATTGACAGTGTATCCTATGGAGATTGATTGCTTAATATAGATTCATTCTCGGACACTGTTTATATATTGGGTTCTGTTCAAGGTGAGCACTTCAGACCCTGTGGGGGCCTCTTGTGTTTTTTTTGTTTATTCACAAAACATTCTGAAAATAGTTTAAATCAGAAATTTAACAATTTACACTATTGGCAAACCAATGTTTTCTGCAGTGAAAATTTCCCATAATGTGGTTGAAAATTTAACCAACTATATCTTGTTTGAAAGAGCTCACAGAGGTAATTGGTTAAATATTTGTCCTACAAGTGCAAAGTAGTGTCATAGAAGAGATTCCCATGTGAAAAAAAGGGGATGAGGCAGATTTTCTATGACAAGGAGGTGCAAGAGAAACAAGATCTGTTTTAATAGCCTTTACTCTTAGAAGCCGGGCAATCAGAATAAATTTATTGAACATGACATACGGTGAAAAACTTACAGTAAAGCAGGTGCTTCTAGTCAAGGCGATACTTGACAAGAATCACCTGCTCAGTGTTTAATTCTCCCCAACCCAAAGATAGCCAAACCATCACAGCCAGATTACCTGCCGTATTACATCACAGGCAAGAAAACTTGACTCCCGGCTTCTAAGAGTTATGTAAATCTACAGCAATCAATATCAACTGTTTACCCAACATAATGGCCAAAACCAGCCTGCACTATTCTCAAAATGTGTTCAAACTCCGCAGATGATCCCTCATTGTGAAATTTTTTTTTTAGTGAATTCCAAAAATGAAAGAATACAGTGGAGCCCACTTAATTGGGTATCTCTTAACTGAATAACCCTGTTAATTGAATATAATATCCCAACACAAAACCATTTACCATACCGTACAAATTTGACCTGTTAATTGAATATTGGTTAAAAAGTAAACTCCTGTTAATTGAATAAAAAATCTTGTAACCTGTTGGGAAATAGACCAGTTTTCCTTTGTTTGTAGACCTATTTGGCTTCAGTACATCCAATACATGCATTTAATCTATTATATTTTGTTTGACAGAGCTCATGGAGCTCTGTCAAACAAGATATAATAGAAAAAATACTAAGTTTATCTTTTCAATACAGGAAAGTGACACAATCCCTGCTAATTAACTACTAATGTTAATTGAATAGTTTTTATTGGCAAAGTTCACATTCAGTTGACAGGTTTCCACTTTATTCTATTTTTAATTAATAGCTTGTTTAAGTAGGACTTTACTTTCCAATCCAAATGTAATTAACATGTCAAATTTGTCCTAAGGGTATGGTAAATGGTTTCATGTTTTGAAGTCATATTCTGTCAACAGGATTATTCATTTATGAGGTATACATTTAAGTGAGCACTACTGTACCAATTAAAAATGGGCAAGGGTCAAAATTAGGGAAGACAGATCACACTATTGTTTTATATAGTACAATTTGTTCTAGCCTCAAAAACCAAAACTAAAATACCATCCCTTGAAAAGTATAAGGTTCCAACTTTGATGCTCAAGCTTTCCACTAGTGAAGCTGACTGGACCAAACGACCTAGTGTGGTCTTGTCCCCTGATCAGGTGGTTCAGTCTATCTGGTGTTGTCTAGCCCCAACAATCCATTACAGAAGACTGGACTGGTCCAAAGTGATTAAACTGCCAAGTTATTCAGCTTCTTGTGTATATATCTGTTATATCTTGTTCAAAATGAACCTGAAACTTGGGTACTTTAATTGAATGAAAATTTTACAATAATTTATATCCTTTTAAAAACCTATTATTTCTGAAATCTTCACCAATGTTAGATTTTTGAAAGGGCTAACCAAAATTCTGAGGTTCTGAACGGACTTACTTTCAAATCTCATGACAGCTAAACAAACTTGAAATGTAGCCAATTCGCATGTGAGTCAAAAAAAGATGTTCATATTCAGTACAAATACTGATTTTCAGTTTGTGCACAAAATGAGTTTGCTACGTACATGAAAAAACCCAAACAAACAACCACAACCCCCCCAAAACACTGATTACAGATCGATTTCATTCAGAAAGGCATGAAATAAATTGAAACGATATATACAATTTTCCCTCATCTCACGGGTAGTTCCATTCAATCCGTGCGAAGACCAGCAAACAAGAAGAGAATGTTATAGACGAAGATGCTGGTCGGAAAAAATAGAAAGTGATCTTGGTAATGAATCTGGCCATGAATTCAAACTTTCACGGTATTATATCACTGGCAAACGTAATTGAGTTCAGTGTGTGATTCTCAAAAAACCCCCTTGTAGTTCAGCTATCTGTGTGTGATTCTCAAAAAAGCACAAGAAGGTGGGCACATCTGGAACTAGAAATGAATGGGCTTTCTAATTCTTTGAATTCGTTGGAAAACTTATCACATTCTATTGTTTGCTAAGCTAAAAAGTACTCAGATCTGTCAACTAGAAGCTAAGATCTGTCACATGACATTTTCTTGCCCAGATGTAAAAGAAAATACATGCGTGTATATTGTGAGCACACCATATTGCATTCTCAGAGGGAGTGGCCTGTAGGCTGTATGGTATTTGAACACACATAGAAACAAAGGACATGTCTGCTTGTGACATGACACCATGCCAGTGGCATAGCCATTGGTAGGCTGAGGGGAGCATATGCCCACCCCCCAAATTTTAGTCATCCCCACCCCCACCCCCCCCCCACCCCCAGATGATGTGGCTTGATTATTGATTCCTTTCACAACTTATAAATTATGGACACAAATGGATCTCAGAGTCAAGGAAATTGCATTTTTTTTTATCTTGAATTTGAAAATTTTTCCCTGGGGAGCCCCCCACCCCACTCCCTCCAGGGAGAGGGGGTGCCCCCCTCTTATGCTCAGCCCCATCTTGCCACTACTTGACTTGAATGATGCAACGCATGCTATTCTGAATCCCCCTTGTAGTTCAGCTATCTGAACATACTGGCTACCTCCCTTCGTAGGGGGGTAGCCACTACATTCAGATCACTGAACTAGCTCCTTAGATATCACTATGCCCCCCCCCCCCCCCCACCTTACTTTGATATCCTGGCTGTGCCCGCACCATTCCACTGGATAGTTGCTTTGATTTTGCCAACTTTAGTACACCTGGTCACAAGTGTGATGATGACAGCATATAAATTCATAGTTCTACCATTGTTCTTGCAACATTGTCAGCTTGGTATATGGAGAAGTGGAATAGACCAGAAAATACCCGACCAGGGTGGGGAATCAGTCCAAGGTGGTCCCACATCAGTGGTCCAGTCCATGGTCTGGTCCAGCCCAGGACTGCAGACCAGACAGGTCCACATCACTAATTGGCACCTTTTTGCTCTCAAGGATGAAATAAAGTTTCAGATGACCCTAAAATAATGATTAATTTTTTGCTTAAATTTTATTTAAAATTTCAATGTTTTCAGTCAAAATTAGGATTGGTTGGGTGAATGACCAGAAACATACCTATATTTCTATTCAGGTTTATTTTATTTAGGGGCTCTTTTCTTTATATGCATAAAATTCTGTACCCTACATTTTGTTCAACAAAGCTTTCATCAGGTAAAAACAAGATCATCTGGAGAATGCAATGTACATTTTTCTCTTCAAGAACACTTCACTATTCTCCTCTTATACAAGAAGTCTAGTCAGTTGAACAATCCCTGTATTTTCCATCATCTCAAAATCAACAACTGCTGTGGAGTTATTTGACAAATGTCTACAATCTACCAGTGAAGTGTTTGCATCTGTGGATCTTCATGTATAAACAAGCTGTTAATTGAAAATAGAATGTTTTCATTTTTAGAATTCATCCAAAAAACTTTCCACAATATGTTCAAATCAGGGGTCATAAGCTCAGTTTGAATGCTTTTTTGAGAATAGTAATTGCTAGTTTTGGCCATTACTTTGGTTAACCCTTTACCCAACTTAACGTCCAAAACCGGCCAGTGCTATTCTAAAAAATCGCCAATTAATTTTCTTTATTTTTTCATTTTTTTGTCACAAAAACATAGGTTATGACCCTTCTTGGAATCAGCTCACAAGGGGGTTATAACCTATGTTTTTGAGACAAAAAATGAAAAATAATTAGTTATTCAAGACGTGTTTTTGCAAGTGTCGTCTGCTTTTCAGGTAAAAGGTTAAAAAGTTGATATAGATGAGATTTTCACAAAGGCTGTATGGTGCACAGGGTTATTCGCTCAGTTAATAATGAAAGTATTTCATTTTCATAACCAGAAAGTGTGCAATGCACAGGGTAAGTCACACTTTCTGGTTATAAATACTACCATTTCATACACTGCATGAAAATTTACACTTACTTTGGCTCTGCACAGCTCAGGGTTATTCACGTAATAGAGACGTTCTTGAAAAGAGAGACTAACTCTATATTTTGCACAGACTTTGTTGGTAAGCTGAGATACACTGATTAACCATAGGCATTGCACAGGATTAGATAATAGCCTGCGATATCACACGCTACATGAACATATACACAGCCTAAGGCTGTAAATAGTCACATGGTTAGTTGACTCAATGTTACATAGGGTGAAAGATTCAAGGAACTAAAGGAAATA
Source organism: Pictodentalium vernedei (assembly GCA_031216915.1). Classification (NCBI taxonomy): domain Eukaryota; kingdom Metazoa; phylum Mollusca; class Scaphopoda; order Dentaliida; family Dentaliidae; genus Pictodentalium; species Pictodentalium vernedei. The sequence goes on along the minus strand of CM062297.1, from coordinate 312,336,523 downwards.
CTTAATACTTTCAAAACATTTCCTGAGGGATGACTGCTGGACCCCCAATCAAAAAAGATGATATATCCCTCTCGAGCTTACCCCGTAAATTTTGGCCTGTGCAAGTCACAGGTAACCTTTGGAAATTGAAGGTCCATACAGAACCTAAATTATTATTCACTTAACCCTTTACCTAACATGAAAAGCAGACGATACTTGCAAACAAAATTCTTGAATAAGTAATTTTTTGTCTCAAAAACATAGGTTATGACCCCTCATTGAAATAAGCTCGCCGCACTCGTTCCAAAGAGGGGTCATAACCTATGTTTTTGAGACAAAACATGAAAAAAATAATGAAAATTAAATAGCTATTTTTGTGAATAGCGCTGGCTGGTTTTGGCCATTACATTGGGTAAAGGGTTAATAATTACATTTACAGACATGATTTCTTTTACTTGTATGCAGATAAGCTATTGCCATCATGCGTGCTGAAGTCTGTGAGTCTGTTAGTCTAGCAGTCTGTCAGTCTGTTCACATTTTCTTTGGCACAGGGTACACCCTGTAGTTTTTGTCCGTTCATCACAAAATTTCATATGCATTTTCATGGTCATGTCTAGATGAGAACAACCCCTTCTGGTCCTGATCAGTCAAAGGTGATGGCTGGGAGAGACCGAAACCCAAAAACCTTGAGCGCAGTGTACAGGTCATATTTATGGAGGGATTTCATTGTAACTTGGTAGGGGGACTCTGAATAATGTCTAGATGAGAACATCCCTTTTTAGTCATGATCGGTCAACCGTGATGGCTGCGAGAACCCAAAACCCGAAAATCTTTGGCACAGTCTACAGGTCATATTTATGAAGGGATTTCATTGTAACTAGGTAGGATGACTCTGTATAATGTCTAGATGGGAATGTCTCCTATTGGTCGCGATCGGTTAACCATGATGGCTACATGGACCCGAAGCCCAAAAACCTTTAGCACAGTCTACAGGTCATAATTATGAAGGGATTTTATTATAACTCGGTAGGATGATTCTGTATAATGTCTAGATGAGAATATCCTATTTTGTCTGTGATCGGTCAACCGTGACAGCTGCACAGGCACATGACCTAGATTTGTTTAGCACAGTCTACAGTTCATATTTATGAAGCAATTTCATTGTTACTTGGTATGATGTCTAGATGAGTAAACTGTCATATTTTGGTCATGATCGGTCAGTCATTACCACCACCTGGTGACTTGACTTAGATTACTTTAGAATTGCTTACAGGCTGTTTTTATGAATGGATTCCATTGTAACTTGGGAAGATAACTTGGTATGATATCTACATGAGACTCTCCTATTTTGGTCATGATCTATCAACTGTGACTGCCGAACTGTAACGTGAACTTGATTCCTTCAGCAAAGTCTACGAGTTATATTTGTGAAGAGATTTCATTGTAATTTGGTAGGGTGACTCATTTTGAAATGATTTTACTGTAGCTTGGTAACCTTGGTTGACATGCGTTAACTGTTATGGCCATATCAACCCAGGTCTTAATTCTTTCATACAGTCTACATTTAAATTATTCTTATTGAAAACATAGCCTATAGGGAAAAGAAATTAACATATTCTCAGTTATCAGAATTCTTGTCTAATTTCTTAATCCTTTTATAAACATTGGAACATTATCCTTTTCATCAAACTAAAACACTACACACAGTTAAGTTAAGCTACATTGTCATTGACACTTTCATTTTTTTTTTCATTACCTGAGCTTCACAGTTTGAAATATGAAGATATACCTTCTGCAGAATACTTCTGTTGTTTTACAAAAAGCAATACAGATGGGAAGGAAATGAGAGTGAGGGACTTTTGATATTGTCTCCAAAACTTTGGGGTAGATGGGTGGAATCAATCCACCCCTCCCTCCTCCCCATGTTATCAAGGAGATAAATCCAATTCTATTTATACGATTCTCTTTAAATTTGATATTACTTTTTTTCAATAAGAAAGCACAGGTGCACTTCGAATTTTAAGTATATTTGAAGTATAGTCTTTTAAAATTCAAACCAAAAATTTTAAGTTAAAAATTCCAACTTATATTGTTGACTGCAGATATATTTCCTAATCAACAGAACTATGCAGCTAATGATCTAACTACAAATTTTGTTGACATTTTCAGAAAACACATAAATTTATACTTTCTTTCAGAAAGATGAAAAAAGCAGAGCATTTTTCTTGTCACTTTTTACCAAAATTATTTTTCGGTAGTATTATAATAGAGGATTTTAGAAAGAGAATGTTTTATATCCTGCATCTTTAACCCTTTACCTAACACAAGTTGAAGCCAACAGTACAAATTATTTTTCTGAAACATCAGATCTTTTCATTTTTTACTTCTGACCATTGCTTATTTGTCCTATTTGGAACAAGCACATCAAGCTTGTTACATTAATAGGTCATGAGGTATGTTTTGGATAGAAAAATGAAAAAATAAAATTTGAATAGCAATTTTTGGATATCACGAGTGCAGATATGGCAGATTCGTCAGGTAAACTGTTAGCAAAAAATAGCACAGACTATTTTCTGTCTAAGCATTGTCATTCCTGGGACAGTCGGGCTCTATGCGTGACATCACTCTAGTTTATTTATTTATTTATAAATTGGGGTTTAATGACTCTTTCAACAGCCAGGGTCACCTCTTGTCTGGCAGTTTTATGGGTGGAGGAAGCCAGAGTCCCTGGAGAGAATCACCGAGCAATGGCGCCCAACTGTCAGACTCCCCAACATACTAACTCCGTACAAGCAGGATTAGCATTGGTTGAAGACAAGTGCTCCATAGTCATGTGGTAGGCCTTAGTATGCAGTACCACTGTGCCCCCACATGGGCAATCAGGATGAAGTACCTTGCCCAAGAACACAATACAGTTACTCCTGGAAGGGATGGAACTGTGGACCTTTCGGTTTGAAGTTCATTGCAGTAATCACTAAAACCACTGAACTCCCTCAGAGTTCTGTATGCTCTTTTTAACCCTTTACCTAACATGAAAAGCAGACGACACTTGCAAACAAAATTCTTGAATAACTAATATTTTTCATTTTTTGTCTCAAAACATAGGTTATGACCACGTTTTGGAACGAGCTCGGCAAGCTCGTTCCAAAGAGGGGTCATAACCTATGTTTTTGAGACAAAAATATAATGAAAATTAATTGGCGATTTTTTTAGAATATTGCCGGCCGGTTTTGACCATTACGTTGGATAAAGGGTTAACCAAAGTACTGAATCCATGTCCATCATGGTACTTGAGGCAGTTAAAATTAAAGCTGCTTGAATATCACTGGACCGTCCGGAAGTGCTAGCTAGTTGACCCTTATTGTATGCAGAGACAGGAAGGGAAACCTTGAAAAATGACAGGAAAGGCACAAGTTATTTCCTTACTTTAAAATGTATCATTATCTCATATGTTAATACCTTTTATACAGCATTAATATCTCTTCAACTTTGATTTATTTGTTCCATATAGTTAATATACCATCAACCACCATAGAATGTGCAACAGCTTACCATCCTGAGCTTTGGCAAAATAGCACTTTGACGTAGTTCATTTTGTATTTAATCTCAAACAAATATTTATTTCCAAAATGTTTTGCTGTCACAATACAGCATTTTTCATGCAAAAGCCAAATCCTTCACGGCAGACTAAACTTACAAACTAGCAACATCACTGATTATCTGTGCAATAACATCTTTACAAATTCCCCCTGTGGTGGCTGTGGCATGCACAAAATGATTAACCCCTTTTTCATCCACTCGCCTCTTTATTTAAACATTAGAAGGAACATGCTATACCTCCTTCCTTATACAGTGGACACTGATATAATCTGTTTGTATTGCAGTAGTCTCCAGGGCTTGGTTTAACTGGATTCGCATAGCAGTCTTCAAATCAATTTTCAACTATAGCTAATCAATTTCAAATGAAAAATCATGTAAATAATAGAAAATGCTAATCCAAATTTATCCAAATTAGAAAATGGCTATTCAATTTTCAGAAATTAAATGTATCCCTGGTAGTCTCAAATTAACCTTTTACCCAAAACTGGCCAGCGCTGTATTGCAGTAGTCAACAGGGCTCACTCTGACTGGATTTGCATAGCAGTTTTCAAATCAATTTTCAACTATAGCTAATCAATTTGAAATTAAAAATCATGTAAATAGTAGGAAATGCTAATTCAAATTTATCCAAATTAGAAAACTGCTGTTCAATTTTCAAAAATTAAATCAAACCCTGGTAGTCTCTAATTAACCCTTTACCCAAAACAGGTAAGCACTGTTCCCCAAAATTATCATTCAATTTTCATTATTTTTTTCATTTTTTTGTCTCAAAAAAAAAAATAGCTTATCACCCCTCATTTGAACAAGCTGATTGTGCTCATTCCAACCAGGATCATCAGCTATGTGTTTGATGCAAAAAATGAACAAATTATTTATTCAAGAATTCTGTTTGCAAGTGTTGTCTGTCTTTTGTGTTAGGTAAAGGGTTAAGCAATTAAATGGTTTCAGCACTAGCTTCATCTCTTAAAAAAATGAACTGATCTTCAAATATGTTCAGAGGTGCATAGAATATTACAGTAGACTCCATTCTCTGTTTGCTCCACCCTTAAGGGCCTGGTGATTTTTATATATTTTTGCTACACTTTGACAGTCTACAACCTGTGGCTTTGTAGATGTTTTTAGGCAAGTCTTGGCTGCCTATATAGGCAGCCAAGTCTTGTCTAAAAACAGGGTACTTAGAATGTAATTTGTGAGTTAACCCTGAGACTGCATGTTGGGGCACCTGTTCTGTTGCTGTAAAAGTGATCAACATGGGAATTAGGCCCTCAAGTGTAAGGACTCAAAAGTAATAGGCATTTAGTGGATTGAGTAAGTCTCTCTAATTTTAGGTTAGTTACTCATGTTCCCTGCGGGAACCCTGGGAAGTGAAACAGTGCCTGTTCACTGCGGTAAACAGGCTCTGTTTTACTGGTAAAATAGGACCCAGTTACCAATGCTTGAGAGGTGCAAACCCTCTCTAAAGTGGGCAACATGGCTTATTAATGCTCACTCCTGGTCTTGAGTTGATACTCATGTTGTGGTCATGATTAGCCATTGTACAAAAATATGTGACCTTAAACACCAATAAATAAATAAATAGTTACTCATGTTTGATTTGTGTTTACCTTTTCTAAATAAACTTCAACCTGTGATGCCAGCTTAGGAATTTTTCAGAAGGAATGTCCTGGTGGAAACCAAGGGAAGTGAAGCAGTGCTTGTTTACTGTGGTAAACAAACACTATTTCTGGTGAAATAGGACCCAGTCACAAATACTTGAGGTGCAAGACCTCTAAAATTGGGCAACGTGGGTATAAACGATTGACTAAACTTTGCTTTATTTCCATGTTGTGGTCATGATTAGCCATTGTGCAGAAATATGTGACTTAGACACCAATAAATAAATTAATAAATAAATAAATAAATAAATCAGAGGGAATTAACTTTCAGATCCCTTGTGAAGGGATAAGTGGGCACCATGCTTGGTGGTGGTGATGACCAGGCCCCAGAACTATAAAACTTTTACAGTTGTTTTTTCTAGAATTGTATTTTCTAGTTATGACTTTAAATGGGTTGAAATGAACCATTAGCATTTTCAAAGATATGGCAATTTGCCAGTTGGCAAATTGCCATATCTTTTAAAATACTAATGATTCATTTTAGTCAGTTATATATTAATAAGTAGAAATTACAATTCTAGAAAATACAATTGTAAACGTTTTATAGTATTAGTCCCAGGTGTGCCAAATAAGGGCAATCTCTCAGCATGTGGTGATACTTTTTGGTGATGATCCTTTGTGTTCTTACAGTTGATGTTTTTCCAACTAGAGTCTCTTTCTTGCTTTCTCTCCTCTCTTCTGACACTCCTCTTTTCTACTAGTTCTCTTCTTCTCTATGAATCTCAACAGGTTAGGTCCAAATATGTAACATGTGTACATCTAAAAATGTAATGATGTTGAATTCTCATCAAAGTTACTTGACATTTGTATGATATGTTATTTTACTGTTCAGTTCATTTGCCAGTGTTTGTCTTGTTCCAGTTATCAGCAATTTTGGGATGTACAGTACAGCCACCATGGACTGGTAGTAACCCACGTGATGTCCATGCATGCATTCACCAGGTGATAAAAATCGTCATCAACAAAATTTTAATTCATGAAGCACCGGGTTGTACCCGGTGCTTCATCAATTAAATTTTTGATGTTTATTCCTGTAATTGGTGTTTGGAATCTAATATTATTGTGTCCGTGGAAATATTGCTCACCCGTGGAAAGTGACCAGTACATTCAGTAACTATACAACTAACATATTGTGTGATCCTCCACAAAATGCTAGAATTTTAAGCTGTAAGTTTTTTCCATAATGCAACTAGGAATTTAACCAACCCAGTCTTGTCTGACAGAGCTCAATGTCCTCTGTTTAGCAAGATTGAATTGGTTAAATTTCTATTTGCATTATGTAAAAACTTGCCAGCTTAACATTTAGTAATTTTACTGTACAGGGTGGTAAAATAGTACAGTGCAGGCCTTTAGCTTCTTCTAATCAATGAATATTGTGGACTTGCCAAGTCAGTTACCGTTCAGCCCCATTAAAGAAAAGATTTGTAATACTGAGTCCCTGAAATCCCATTTGTATGATTTATTTTAGCTTATCAGGGCATTATTGGTGCCTTTGAATGTCTGTTAATCCTTAAGGGCATAATTTCAACTTTGATTCCTTTTAATTGCAACAGGACAGGTACATCAACATCCAGTCTTTGACAGCTGTTTCAATTTCTTGACAAGTCTTGGCTGCCTACATCGACAACCAATGCTTGCTTAGAAATAACTGCAAACCCTGGGGGCAGTAATTGCGGTAACCAGTTCTTGTCAGATCGCCGAAGTTAAGCAAATTGAGCCTGGTTAGTCCTTGGATGGGTGACCAGCTGTGCGATCGCTTCGGACTCCCGCATTGTGTCCTTGGGCAAGGCTCTCTCCACCAGTAAAACTGTCACCGACACAATATGACCTTGACTGTTAAAATGTTGTGAAACCCTAATAAATAAATAAATAAATAAATACTGCATACCCACAGAATGTAGACAGCCAATGTGCAGAAAGAATGTATAAACAAAAACAAATAAAAGTATCTGTTATGTCCTCCAATTTGGGAACATATTTGCAACTTTGGGACATCGGTTTTCACTGTGAGTTTGGTGGACTTGAAGACCTGATACAGTGGTCCCCTTTTTAACTGCATACTGATTGTATAAATTAACTGCATACTGATTGTATAAACGTATTAATCTAATCTGTAAATCTCTAGGTCTCTCTCTCTCTCTCTTTTCTATTTCTCTCTCTTTCTCTCTCTCTCTCTCTCTCTCTCTTTCTCTTTCTCGTGCAGTCAGAATTGTGTGAAGAGAGATTTAAACATTATGAAGCCATTTTTTGTTCATTTCACTGTGTTGTAGAGAATATGAGATAAATATTTCTCTTAATGCATTGCGAATACTAAAGCAAGCATTTACATGTTTCACGGCCTTTCTGACCAATTTAAAATACCCGATACCATAATTTGTCTTTGTAGTCCATCACATGCTCATTGCACTGCAAAAAGAAATGGAAATGTCTGCATCGATTACGATTGCATGAGACCTCTCTCTCTCTCTCAGTAGTTAGATTCCTCCTATATATATCCTGGATCAGTGCACCTGAAGACTGCTAGTAGGTACTCGGTAGTAAGGCCTAACAAAGTTAAAAATCTGTTTCTCAGGTCCTCCCACATGATCCTTTTTTTCTGCCACATGCTTTCTTCTTATAATCAATGCAAACATAAAAAAAATCAAAATTAAATGGTTTATGTCTGATATTTTACCCAAGTTATTAAAACTGATAAATTTATTCCTTGAGAGCAACAAGGCTGTGCAATGCTTTCTTTAACATTGCAAAGCTTTCTTGCACTCAAGGGATGAAATACACTGCCACCCATGCTATTCTGTTGATTATGAGGCCTAAAACATAAACACAAACCAAGAACATGAACTTTTGTTGGCAAAGAAATAATTACAAAAATAAAAAATAAAATAAGAAACTGCAATTTTACAAAAAATGGCCTGCGAAACAGATCTACTTTGTAGGGCCTAATTTGTAACAAAGAAATATCGACAAAATGGCATTTACTGTTGAGTAGATATGAGTGCATTGAAGGGATCTTGTAATGAAATCACCTTTTGGTAAAACTATGATGTTTAGCACTGAGACATTTAAGATATTGATTGAACATGTACTTGATAATTTTTTGCAGGTGTGACTGGAGTACCTTCACTAACAGAATGGTTAATATCAGAATTGGAGGCTGGAGATAAAGTTGGTTCATATGCTGCTTTTATGATGAGTAGTAAGCCACATTTGTTAATATTTTTTCTACTTTTTTATCACTTGGTTGTTCATTCCATAAAAGTTATGAGCAAATATTTAATTAGGAAGTTTCAGTTGTGAAGAAAACACCACAAAAAAACACTGTGAAAACACATTGCAAATAAAAAGTATCTTTAAACCATTGGAGGTATGCCTGTTTGATAATGTTTGTGGTGTTTATATATGCCTTGGGCTCATCTTTCAAAACTTTCAAAAAAGAAGATCAGAGCATTCTTTCGATTGTTTCAAGAGCCATCTTTTGAACTTGAGACTTCCTGCTATTACACACAAACTGTATTAGCTTGTGATTGCACTATTGTGGAAATGAAATTTATAAACTCTGAATGACTGATCGTCCATCTGATAGCTGAGAACCATATACTGGAATGTCTCCTGGTCCACAAAGGGTTAAAAAACCATAATTATCATAGCATGTGCATGGAAACCAGGGGTGGAAATTTCTTTAACCCATCACCCGATGTAAAAAATATCAAAATTAATCATTTTAGTTTTTGGTTTTTCAAAGTTTTCCAAAAAATTCAGCAAAAGCTATAAAATGAACCCTCATTGGAATGAGATCAGTGAGCTTGTTACAATGAGGGGCCACATGATATAGTTCTGTTGAAATATTTTCAGTTGCCTAGTGCCTATTGTATATTGTGCAGGTGGATGTCCCATTCGGTAGGGGGGGCGCGGTGGCTCAGTAGGTAGAGGTGCAGGCTGCAAGCCAAGAGGTCCTCGGTTCGAATCCCACCTGCGGCAACTGCGTTGTGTCCTTAGGCAAGACACTTCACCCCCATTTCCCATGTGGGGGCACGGTGACGCTGTGTACTGAAGAGTACTGCATGTCGATGGTGCACCTGTCTTCAACCAATGCCAACCCTGCTTGTGTGGAGTTAGTATGTTGGAGAGCTGACAGTTGCTCGCCGTTGCTCGGTGGTTCTCTCCGAGTACTCCGGCTTCCTCCACCTGCAAAACTGTCATGGTTATGATTAGCCATTGTGCAGAAATATGTGACTTGAAAACACCAATAAATAAATAAATAAATAATGTACCATTCGGTAGTTAAAGGGATAAAATCTACTTGCCCTGCAGATCAAAAGACTCTAAAATCTTAATTGTCCTACTAAACACCTGAAATTCTAAAAAAATCCTAGATCTTATTATTTAGTTCATACCATAGCATCTCTCTTGGTGTGAGCTTAATATAGATTTTCTATACTTATTTAGATTAGAATTTGATGCTGTTATGGGTTATTAGTTTTGCCACTTTTTCATGGAGTTTGCGAGCAAACTATCATTGTAATTCATTTGCTAAATTCGACCTCGTTCTTTCTGAACCCGTAATTTGATTGGTTGAGTGCCGGTTGGGTCCATGCTCTATTCCCAGGTAAATTCACTCTTACTGTGCTCAAATTGCTGGAAGCTGGTCAATTAAAACCAGCTGTGAACATGCTTCAAATGAGCAAATGTGCGAAAATGCTCCTATCACAGATCGAACAACACCCCAGAGTTCTTTTCTATGGCAACGATTGTTAGCATCCTTGTTTTGAAGTTCACCTTGAGAATCCGATCATGGCAAATAGGCTGAGATCGAGAAAGAATTTTTAGCTCATCTTGACAAAGTCAAGATGAGCTAATCTCATCGCTTTTCGTCCGTCGTCCATCAACACCATGTTTTGGTCTTCTCCTCCAAAGCCACTGGGCCAATTCAAGTAAAAGTTTGTGTGAGTGATGGTCCCAAAGGGGCATTGCATTTTTGTTCAACTCAACATGCCCAGCCCCATAGGGAGGGAGTGGGGGGAAAAGCTCCAAACTATTTTTAAAATCTTCTCATGACCCAGTGTGTACAATGACTTGATAATTGCTATGGAGCTTCCTTTTGAGGTGTAGAATCAAGTTTGTTCAAACGAAGTTCATGAAACAATATTTGGCTTTGTAATGGGAGGGGTAAGATTTTTGGCCCTGCCCAAAATTTCTATTTTCTGAACCGATAGTCCAGTTTAAACCAAATTTGGTATGTGATATTATTGGGTCATAAGTACTTGACCCATGCAAAAAAAAATTCCTGCATCCCCATGGGAACCCTGGGAGCTAAAAATAGAAATATTTTCAAACGCCCATATTTCCCATACCACACGGAACAGAGAGCTGTTATTTGGTATGCCATATCCTTTGGGCCAGTAGAATTGAATGGTAAAAAAAAATTGCCATCGGTTATGTCAGGGTGTTCTGTAATGGGCATCGAAAAAATGCTGAGTCAGCATATTTGCAAAAAATTTTAAAAATCTTTTCTCCAGAACCAATCATCAGAATCTCTTGATATTCAGTATACAGCATTCATAGGGAGGGGGGGGGGGGGGGGGGGAGGGGTCAGATACAAGTTTGTGAAAATAAAGCCCATTGGTTCATATTTGGGCTCAATACAGGAGCCCAAATATTTTACATAGGGTAATATGGGGAATATTCTTTAAAAATCTTCTTCTTCAGAACCACCAGTCAGAATCTTTTAATGTTTGATATACATCATTGTTATGAGGGTCAGATTCAAGATTGTTCAAACCAAGCCCCTAGGTTAATATTTGGGCCCAAATTTTTAACTTTGTTCAATATGGGGGTTAATTTTAAAAAATCTTCTTCAGTTCCACCAGTCAGAATGCTTTCATATTTGGTATGCAAGATCTTGGAGGGGGGGGGGGGCAGATTCAAGTTTGTTCAAATCAGATCCCTAGGTTTATATTTGGGCTCGCTATGGTAGCCCAAATTTTAACTTAGTGCGATATGAGGAAATTTCTTTAAAAATCTTTTTCTTCAGATCCACCAGTCGGAATGCTTTCATATTGGGGGTGGGGGGGGGGGGTGGGGGGTGGGGGTGGGGGTGGGGGCAGATTCCAGTTTGTTCAATTCGAGTGCCTGGGTTAATATTTGGGCTCCATATGGGAATCTGAAATTTAACTTGGTACAATAGGAGGGAATTTCTTCAAAAATCTTCTTCTTCAGATTCACTTGTCAGAATGCTTTCGTGTTTGGTATACAACATCTCTAGGGGGGTCAGATTCAAGTTTGTTCAAATCGGATCCATAGGTTAATATTTGGGCTCGCCATGGTAGCCCAAATTTTAACTTAGTGCAATATGAAAATTTTTTTTTTAAATTTCTCTTCTTCAGATCCAACAGTCAGAATGCGTTCATATTTGGTACACAACATCTCTAGGGAAGACAGATTCAACTGTGTTCAAATTGGGAGCCTGGGTTAATATTTGGGCCCCCTATGGGAGCCAGAATTGGCCATTTTGCTGAAGAATTAAAAATTTTGTATTCAGTACCCTCTAGAGGTGTGTAACTTTGATTAATCCACATAGGTTGTATCAAGGGGCTTCATAAGGGAGCTCTACATTTTACATTATAATCAACTGAAGAAAAGGCATGATGCCCGGATTATTTTTGTCCCTCCTGAGGGACTCAAGGATTGAGAGTGTATCCTATGGATATGGATTGCTTCATGTAGAATCATTCTTGGACTCTATTTATATTGTGTTCTTTTCAAGATGAGCGCTTCTTGTTTTTAATTGTTTTTCTTCAAATAAAATGGGTTTGGAGAATTTTTTGACTTCTAATGATGACAGAAATTACAATGGAGATAAACGTCTCTTTTTTCGTTTGACATTCAAGAATTTGACTGTGGAAAACCATTTGTTTTCTCGCCCCATCGGGGCCCGTTAAAAAATTGTTTTCCATTCTGGAATTTGACTATGGAAAACCATTTGTTAATGAGCCCCGATGGGGCGAGTTAACAAATGGTTTTCCATGGTCAAATTCCAGAATGTTTTACTCAACAGGAGACATTTATCTCCTAATTAATGTAATGTGATGTCTCTTCACTCACAAAGATATACAGATATCATTCTGTGCTTTGTTATAGATATTCCAATCAAAAGTATTTAATAATTCACCTTGAAAACATCATGATAGTAACACAATTGGTGGGACTGCACAGCATAATCATGAAACTATAGCTGTGATGAGTCTTCATTCATAATGATAATGTCATCAAAGATTCAATCAAATTACATCTTGATTGAGAAACATTTTTGGTGATTCAAAGAAAATAAATGTTCATCTGGAATATTCCTGTAAATTATTCCAGATGATTGGATCTAAACATAGGCGATGGAAAAGTTTTTTTTTGTCTTGGAAAAATACCGGAGATTCTTTTAGAGATTTGTATGTAAGTAATCTTTGAACTGGCACATTGTTTTAGTTATTGTTAGTGTGAATGGGCCAATCTATACTAGTGGAAAAAAGAAACGCAAGTTTTTCTGTGGTAAATATTTCAAATGTATTATGGATGATTATTTCATTGTTTGGATTTTGATGTTATTTCTTCATTACTGATTAAATTTTGACGAGTTTTGTTGTCTTAACACAGATGGCATTTGCATGGATAGCATTCAAACGTGGTACCCTATGCCATTTCCTGATCAAAATCAATAGTGGGTGTGCCCACTCCGGATTTCAGTCGCTGCACTTGACTGGGCCATAATTTCTTAACCACTAAATATTTTTTAACAAAACTTTGTAACTGTATGTGTATGTGACTGTTTGTATTGTCACTAGACAGTGTGTCATCAGTCATAATGAGATCTGTAGCCTCAAGGTGAAGGTCACTGGCCCATAGATCAGGTAACAGTCAAGAAAACTTTGATATTTTACTATCATTTTTGTCCAGTCCATATAACTTGGTATGATTGACAGATCTTATTTATACTTGGTACAATTATTGCTCATATGACTCAAAGGTTTGTTGCGCCTTTGATCCAAAGTCATATCATCATGGTCAAGATCACAGGCAGCAAACTTTGAAATTGTTATACAGCCCTTGTCTGGTCCATATAACTTGGTATGATTGACAGATCTTATTCATAGTTAGAACAATTATTGCTCATGACTCAAAGATGTGTTGGATTTTGTTCCAAGGTCATATCATCAAGGTCAAGGTCACAGGCAGCAAAACTTTGATATTGTTATACAGCCCTTGTCCAGTTCATATAACTTGGTATGATTGACAGATCTTATACATAGCTGATACAATTATTGCTCATGACTTAAAAGGGGTCATGACTTTGATCCAAGGTCATATCATCAAGTTCAAGGTCAGAGGAAAACTTTGATATTGTTATACAGACCTTGTGGTGAGTTGTATTCACTATGACACTCAATCGCCTTTTGACTAATTGATGTGAGAGTTCAGTACCTGGTCAGTTAGTAATGTAAATGTTCAGCTGTAAGCACCTATTTTTTTGACTGTGTGTCTAGATATTTTGTACTGCTGTGTGCAGTATTTACTGCTGTGTGCGGTAAACTTGGATTATTGTCGTATATTTTTGTCACAGATTTTCATATTTAAAATGTCATTTACTTCATACCATTTTTAGCTCAACTTTGGCGAAGCCAAATTTGAGCTTATGCCATGGCCAGTCGTCTGTCTGGCCGTCTGTCCGTCAACAATTCAATACGGCTCGGGCTAGAGGCCGTATTTATGAACTGATCTTTACGAAACTTCTTGGGTACCTTTGTTATGATCGTGGGACGAGAACGAGTGTTTTGGGGTCCGGTCCGAAATTCTAGATGGCTGCCAGCCGCCAATTTGTACCGACGATGCAGAAATCTGTTTTTTGCACAGAACTTCCATACGAAAGCGCTGATTTGAATAATTTTTTGTATGAATGTTTAGTACCTTGGGATACATCACATATAATACGGTGTTTTTTCTTGTACGTAAATTATGCAAATTAGACTAACTTTAATGTATTTAGTGTTACTTTCAGCACTGTCAGTGCAAATGCCAATATGGCTCGGGCTAGAGGCTGCATTTATGAACCGATCTTTGCGAAACTTCTTGGGTACCTTTGGTATCACTGTGGGACGAGAACGAGTGTTTTTGATTGCGGTCCAAAATTCAAGATGGCCACTGGCAGCCATTTTGTTCAAAATTAGGGGCAATCATATTTTTGCGCAGAACTTCCACATGAAAGCTCTGATTTGAATAATTTTTTGTGTGAATGTTTAGTACCATGCGATACATCACATATAATACGGGTTTTTTTCTCGTGCAGAAATTATGCAAATTAGATGAACTTTGAATTTTTCAGTGCTACTTACACACAGTAAGTACACATGTCAATACGGCTCAGGCTAGAGGCTGTCCTTATCAACCGATCTTCACGAAACTTCTTGGGTACCTCTGCTATCATGTTGGGACAAGAACGAGTGTTTCTGAGTGCGGTCCAAAATTCAAGATGGCTGCCAGTGACCATTTTGTACCGAAATTAGGTCAAATCAGTTTTTTGTACACAACTTCTATACTTCTCAGGCTAGAGGACGTATTTATGAACCGATCTTTATGAAACGTCTTGGGTACCTTTGTTATCACCGTGGGATGAGAACGGGTGTTTTTGGGTGTGGTCCAAAATTCAACATGGCCACCAGCAGCCATTTTGTACCAAAATTAGTGCAATCAGTCTTTTGTACAGAATTTCTGTATGAAAGTTCTGATTTGAATAAATTTTTGTATGAATGTTTAGTAAAATGGATTACATCACATACAGTACGGGTTTTTTTCTTGTGCAGAAATTATGCAAATTAGATGAATTTTGATTTATTTTGTGCTACTTATACACTGTAAGTGCACATGTCAATACGGCTCGGGCTAGAGGCTGTATTTATCAGCCGATCTTCACGAAACTTCTTAGGTACCTTTGTTATCACCTTGGGACGAGCACGAGTGTTTCTGAGTGCGGTCCAAAATTCAAGATGGCTGCCAGTGGCCATTTTGTACCGAAATTAGGCCCAATCAGTTTTTTGTCACAACTTCTATACAGCTCATATTTATGAACTGATCTTCACGAAACTTCTTGGGTACCTTTGTTTTCACCTTGGGACAGGAATGAGTGTATTTTGGGGTGCCTTTGTTATCACTGTGCTATGAGAACAAATATTTTGGGGTTCAGTCAGACCCACTCTGGGACTCAAAGATTTCTTTTCTAGTTTAGCATCTGACTGTCACCCACCTTTACAATACTTTACCTATACATTTGTTACAGGCTACGGTCAGTATTTATGTACAGGCTGTTACAATACTTTATATGTACCTTTGTTATCAGGTCATTACCTAGATGTTTGTCATTGCTGTGTCACATACTATACATGTACATGTCTTGACAAGTTGAGCTACAGTGTCATTGACACTTTCATTCTAATTTTGGAATATCTTGAAAATACAACAATGGCGTCGCTGACAAAAACTACACTCAAAGCCTTCCATCATCCAGATGACAAACAGCTTGAGACAGCCGACGTACAATCAGAATTGAAGAAAATAGCTCAAAGCCAAGATCGTTTAATAACAATGATGGAGACTATGGTAACAGGGCGAGAGATAGAAGCACTGGGGATGGAACTGGTGAAACAGAAATTTGGTGAAGTTGATGGGTACATGACCAGTCTTACAAGTGTGAGAACTGACATGGAGCTGAGAATGGTACAATCCCAACTTGGAGAAGTAAACGAGAAATTGAACCATCTCATGATGTCACAAAATAATGCATGTTCTGTTGGCTCACCTCCTCAATTGTTTGACAATAACGTATCGGATGCAGTAATGCCTCAAGTCCCATCAAGTAACATTCGTGAGCCACTGTCAGCACAGCCATCAATGTGCACAAGGAGTTGGTCATTCAAAACTGGTATACAGCCTTTTCAGCAACAACAAGCACCAGTTTCTTCAGTGTCTGAAGCTTTCCCATGTTCACCTACATTTTCATGTCTTATGGGGACATCACCTTGTCATGAAACTCAGCAACTACAGATCACTCCACCTTCAACAAGAATGCAGTCACCTGTCACCAGTTTTGGGTGAGAGAGGATCCAAATATGTGCATAAACCTGAAAACTATTTCAACCCCTGTAATGATGGCTCATATCCCGACAATAGAAGCTTTGATAAGAATCCGATCTCTGAGGAAGCACTACATGTTCAATCTCACTCCACAGGAGAAAACAGCTTAGTTCAGGAAAAATCATCACAAAACCATGGATGGGCGAAGAATATTAGCTATTCCGCAGTCAAACCTGATACATCGGTTGCTTTCAATTGTTGCTGTCCTGAATCATGCCCAGGGCATGGGAAGTCTTTGAATGACGCAGTATTGACCCAAAAGCCAGAAATAGTTTCTTCTCGAACGTTAGTAAAAATGTATTCCAACCCAATCCCGTCTATGGGTATCTCTGTTGGATATGGCGTTGGAAATCCAGAGTTATCAACTGGAAATGAAGTAAGGCGACCACACTATGAAATCAGATCACTCAATTATGAAAGATACTCAAATAACAGAGAGAAAATAAAAAGGTTGTGTGAACAGAAAAATGCTGGTCCTGCTGTCTCAGCTGGTATGATGTTGCCTTCGTCAAAACTTTCAGACATTAGCACCAGCTGTAATGAAACAAATGTAGATGGGGAGTAAGGTCTTGCAACAGTGCCGAAACTGAGATCGTGAATGGTTTTAATTTGAATGAGAATTCCATTGCTGGGAACATTTTGAATAGCATGGTCGTTATACGAATGTACCAAACAGTTAGGAAAGGCAACAATGACTGGTATAACTGCCCTGAAGCTAAACGCAAAGATGAATATCACCCAATCTTCTCGGAATAAATTCCGAGATACAGATAATGATTTTGCTGCCTATACAAGGCGTACGATACTCTAAGTGAATGTGTAGAGCCATTTATTGAAAATATCCCCGGCAAATAAAAACAATAATGAGGTTATTAGCTTCATTACTGAGATTTGGGTTTTTACCTTTCTAATGGATGGAATTGCCAGGGTATTATTCCAACCGTTATTTTGAGCTGAACAGTGAGGTTATTTGCTTCATTGTGAAATTGTTCCTATCTATTTGAGTCTACACATTTCTTAGTCTCTTTTGTTAGAACATCCTGGTTTTCAGTTATTTGTATGAATGTGTTCTTTAACACTTTAGATTAATATTTGGTTTGTTAAATATTGCACCGTTTTGCACTTCGTTTGAAGCACAACTTTAAGCTCACCCTACTTTCATTCTACAAACATTGCTTGAAATTGATTGTCGACATTTATCACCAAACCACTCAACTACAGTATTGCTGGTATCTTTATTTTTTGTCCGCCACCTGTCATGCAACTGACGTTTGGTGACAAACAGATAAATCTGAGATTTGTGTAATAACTCTGACATCCACATGAGACTTAAAGTCTGTCTATTGTCTGGCGAAAAACTAAATGTATCGGAAAGTATTTCGTGAATTATAATTCTATTGTTTGGCGAAAAACTAAATGTATCAGAAACTATGTTGTGTATTATAATACAGGTTAGAAATTGTAGTTCAATTCATTAAAATATTGCAATAATTATTCTAATAGCTGGTTGCTTCATCACTGTAACTTTCAGTCTATTAAAACATAGATCTCAGTTTTTTTGTTTTCCATAAGTTCTCTCAGATATTGATTCAATGTTTATGGCAAATCAGTAATGGTAGTTTTCATTTCTACAAAATTACATGTAGTTCAGTTTTACAGGACATTTCACTTCTCAAATACAGTCTCACCTCAAGCAATTCCACAAAACTGCTTTTCTAGCTACTCTCACGAAATCAAAAACAGTAAAAAGGTCCTGTATTAATAGTGTTTCTATCCAGGCTTTCTCTGCTACTGCTATGTTTCTAAATTTCACTATTTAGAAATGTTTGTTCGATTTGTTGTGGAATGACAAAAACATATTCTTGGCTCTAATCATCTTATGAATGAAACTCCATCTTGGCTATTCTCTTCTTAAATACCTCGATTTTTTCTGGTCAACATATGGGCATTGTGTGAAACTTTTTGGAACACTGCTCAGAACTTTTTGAGCCGATTACCACTTTAGTTTTCCTCATATAATTTTTGTAATCTTTGTGTACATAAGATTTGAATACAGAAGCAACTATCCAGTAACTTTTTATTTAGTGAACATTTTTGTGTATGTATGGGTTCTCATGTTTTTAGTTTTGAGTATTTGATGAGGTTATTTGCTTCATTGAATGCTGTACTTTGTAAATAGATTTACATACAAATTTGTAAATAGATTTACATACAAATTATGCTTAACGCCCCTTTGTCTTGAAAATTATGAGGTTAATTGCTTCATCATCAATTCTTTCCTTTTCTAGCAGCATCTGAAATGTATATAATTCTTTCCAAACTAAGATTCAGTTCTCAAATAATGTCGGGGGGAATGTTGTAGAATCGCTCCAGCTGAGAGGAGCTTCAGGTGGTGAGTTGTATTCACTATGACGCTCGATCGCCTTTTGACTCATTGATATGAGAGTTCAGTACCTGGTCAATTAGTAGTGTGAATGTTCAGCTGTAAGCACCTATTTTATTAACTGTGTGTCTAGATATTTTGTACTGCTGTGTGCTGTATTTACTGCTGTGTGCAGTAAACTTGGATTATTGTCGTATATTTTTGTCACAGATTTTCATATTTAAAATGTCATTTACTTCATACCATATTTTTATACTGTAACCAATGGCCCAGACTTAGCTTAGCTGGTGTTAACTCTTAAAAATTCAGGGCCAAACACAAATTTT
This sequence comes from Pictodentalium vernedei, assembly GCA_031216915.1. Taxonomy (NCBI): domain Eukaryota; kingdom Metazoa; phylum Mollusca; class Scaphopoda; order Dentaliida; family Dentaliidae; genus Pictodentalium; species Pictodentalium vernedei. The sequence goes on along the minus strand of CM062297.1, from coordinate 312,317,408 downwards.
GCTCCCCCCCCCCAATCCCCAAAATTTGCATCCAAATCAAAAAAAGTAATGTCCTAAATGGTCCTCCATACTTTTACCTACTGCGTATGCGCATTGTCAAGGAAGTACGGAAATTGGCGCCAAGCCTCATTCTTTGTTTGGCCCTTCTGTCAGTAACATCTCACTGACTTCTGTGTTTATAAATCTCAGTTAAAATGATGCCAGACACAATATCATGATGGAAATGGTGGATCCAAGGATGCAATAAGAGGATGAGAGGAAGAAACTGTGGATGGATGTGTTCAGGGCTGTAACTTATAATTTTTATTGAAAATTATTCATGTTCCCTAATTTCGGGACATGGGCCTGATGTTTTCATTCTTGCTATGAAATCTCCACTATTTGTTAAGTGTTTCCTCTCTCCCCTTCCTTGAAATCCCCCTAGTTAATCTCCCATGCTTTTGGAACATTTTTTGAAATTTTTTCTTGAAAATGTCTTTGGGAACCCTGGTCGATTGGTATCATCGGGCGGTCGATTGGTACCATCTCGAAAGTCGATTGGTACCGTCCAAAAAGTTGATTGGTACCGTCCAAAAAGTCGATTGGTACCGTCGGTTCGGTCGATTCGCACCAACCGTAAGTCGATTGGTACCACTACAAATGTATGACAATTTTCCCCCAAAATGTTGCGTTTGAAATGTAGAAAATATTTTCAAAGGTTGTTTTCTCTGGGATTATTATGTGAATGAATGAAATGAAAGGTTCTAGCGCGCCAAAGGCGCGCAGGGACGATGTGGGATTTATAAATCCCCTGCGACCCGGTTAACCTTATTTTATTTCACTTGGATCACACTAGCTTTCCTATTGCCTCAAATGGGGTCTGAGGGGGTATGCACGCGGTTAGAATTTCCTGGTAGTTTACGTTCGAGTGATAGATTGTCAATAAATGTAGAAAATATAATCAAAGGTTGTTTTCTCTTGGAAAGTATTATTATTATGAAAACAGCGACATTTGTAGTTGACATCACTCACTCCTGAAGAGCCTTATTAATTGAAACTAATAGGATTTGTGTTGACAACAACCTATGGAAATCATTATTATTACAAGGTTTTTTTTTCTTCTTGCCGACGCCACTATGTGTACATTGGTAAAATCACATCTACCTGTACTCTAAAGACACTGCAATTGTCAGAGTAAGTTTCCAGTAATTAATGATCTCCTTCAAAGACTACCGCATATCGTTATAACGGCTTTTATGTTCTTGCCGATGTCAATTTGTGTCCATTGGTAAAATCACATCTACCTGTGCTCTAAAGCCGAGTATGTTTCCAGTAATTTCTAATCTCCTTCAAAGACTACCGCCGAACCAAGCCAACAATATTCTATATAAGACGTCAAATTTTCTGGAATTTCATCACTTGAAGATGGATATTCTCATTGAATACTCATGCTCAGGTTGTACCGAAGAGGTTCGACGTCGGCAAGATGTTTTGCAATGCGATTCCTGTAATCAATGGAGACACAGGCTTTGTGGCACTGGAATAACCAGAGATGTCTACAGGAGAATGATGAAACAACAACGAGATGGTGACACAATAACATGGCTCTGCCCAGAATGTCACCAGTCTAGTAACAACACAGTAGAGTCGGATATGGAGACAGATGCTATACCAGAAGAAGGATCGTTTGATGTATTGCTTTCCGTTGATGACATACAACCAGCAGCAGAGCAGTCACTTGAGGAAGAAACGATTCCAGAAAATATAATCGACGACCGACCAACCACATACAAAATCGTCAAAGGAGGTTCAAAGAGAGGAGCAGACATTTTAATTGATTCTCAGGGTTACACATATGCATTGAAACGTAAAACGGTTGTTGCAGCTACGTGGATATGCAGCAGGGCCTGTTAGCGGCACCAAATAAGATGAACAAAGCCCACTAGGCAGAATTCATTGAGTTTTTATCGCATTCTTCTGTATTGAAAAAACTAAAACCTGGCATAATTTCATGGGAAACACGCGGGGAGAAAGCTTCCCAAGAAATTATGTCAAGTGTTAGTTTTTTCAATACAGGAAAATGCGATAAAAACTTCTTGTTGATTGCATTATTTTTCTGATGCAATTTTATCATTGAGTTTCATCACATTTATAAACGTAACCTGACATTTTTAGGAGATCGATGAAATGGCTACACAGCCCCTCCCACACCTCCGGGCCTGTTAGCGGCACCAAATAAGATGAACAAAGCCCACTAGGCAGAATTCATTGAGTTTTTATCGCATTCTTCTGTATTGAAAAAACTAAAACCTGGCAAAATTTCATGGGAAACACGTGGGGAGAAAGCTTCCCAAGAAATTATGTCAAGTGTTAGTTTTTTCAATACAGGAAAATGCGATAAAAACTTCTTGTTGATTGCATTATTTTTCTGATGCAATTTTATCATTGAGTTTCATCACATTTATAAACGTAACCTGACATTTTTAGGAGATCGATGAAATGGCTACACTGCCCCTCCCACACCTCCGGGCCTGTTAGCGGCACCAAATAAGATGAACAAAACCCACTAGGCAGAATTCATTGAGTTTTTATCGCATTCTTCTGTATTGAAAAAACTAAAACCTGGCATAATTTCATGGGAAACACGCGGGGAGAAAGCTTCCCAAGAAATTATGTCAAGTGTTAGTTTTTTCAATACAGGAAAATGCGATAAAAACTTCTTGTTGATTTATGGAGAGCTAATCGCTCCCCTAGGCCCTGAAAGGGTAGCAGCAAATTTTATCCCTCCTGCAGGCCTTAATGTTAATGAACTTCATTCTTCAGCATCAATGTGCTATTCTATATTATTGTTATGTGTACTTTTATTGTTTTATGTTCTATTGATATTTTCTTATTGTTCTGCTATGATGTAGTTTAACCATGATGAGTATAGAATAAAATATTAATAAAGATAAACATGACAAGTGTCTTCTTATTTTTTTTTCACACAACAATAGTTAGCCCTGTACCCGAGTCCACCCCGTTCCCCATCCACCCACCCCTCCCACTCCCGCCACGACCAGATGAAACACATATTGTTCACGGTTTTTATCCAACCTAGGCACCATCGAATGCACTATATTCCATCATTATTTAATTTATAATGATCGACTATACAGAGTATTCAATGGTGCTGCATTCGACTGTTTTGATAATAATCCCACTTACCCAGAGAAAACAACCTTTGAAAATATTTTCTAAATTTCAAACGCAACATTTTGGAGGAAAATTGTCATACAATTGTAGTGGTACCAATCGACTTACGGTTGGTGCGAATCGACCGAACTGACGGTACCAATCGACTTTTTGGACAGTACCAATTGACTTTCGAGATGGTACCAATCGACTTTCGAGATGGTACCAATCGACCGCCCGATGGTACCAATCGACCGTGGTACCAATCGACCGTGGTACCAATCGACCGTTCCCCGTCTTTGGAGATTAGCTTAGTTACAGAATGTTTATTCTGTTTTCTCCATGGTTCCGTCCTCACCCTTGGGGTGTTTAGGCGTTTTTGGTCATGCATCTACCATCTGATGTATTGCAGTTTCTTCTGAGGAAGATTCTGTTTTACATCGGATAGTTTTAAGAATCAGTTACTGACCTCGGGCCGTGTTTTTCAGTGCCTGGAATCTTGTTTCCGGTTTTTATAGACTTTTGTTTAATTTGACAACAGTTACTTTCTTTTAGTAATTCCTTGTCATCTGTTAGGTTAGATATGTAGTCAGATACATCAATATACTCCGTAAGTGTAACATTAATTTTTTAGATTGTTTTAAAATTTTTGTCGACACTTAGGCATTTTTGGGATCCATTTGGGCTCATCGTTCCCATTGGGAACTTGGGTTCATGTCAAAATTTTTTCGAAAATTTTTTTGGGTGAAATTATTTTTCGAAAATCTGTATGGATTGTATTATTATTATGTATCTTTGTAATATTAAGGGTAAGTGCGAGTACTACGGCTTTATAATTTTTCATAATTATGAAAGAATATTGTTCAAATTGTAAATCGAGGAAGTCTTCCTCGGATTCTCATGGTCATTGTACTCGCACTAACTCTTGTTCAGTTTGTGCCAATTGGGATGACAAATGTTGGAGATGTGTGTCACGGTACATTGTTAGTGGTGAAAGATCGATGCCGGTCCTCTCACCACAAGGTCACTCTAGTTTTTCAGTTTCTCCTTCAGAGGAACGAGAACAGGGTGATGTTTCTGTGATGTCTTCTGGAAGTGTGCTGCCGTCGTCACAAATTAATGAAGAGCTAGCTGCAAAAGTGCACAATGAAATTAGACAAGTGCCTAGGTCCCAAAAGGGATTTACGGCCTTGTCGCCAGCTAGCTCGACCAGTGGATCTATCACTCATCAAAGGAGTGATGTGATGCCGGGTATGTCCATTGCGGTACAGGAGAGGAAAAAGGGTGTTGCGAGCACTATAATGTCAGATCATGCACACCCTGCGACAACGGAACGGAGGATGGAACAGAGGAAGCCAGTCAGTCCGGTAGTAAGCTCGTTCAAGTCTGCCTGGACCGCGAGTGGGAGAGGTTCCTCTCTCTTACAACAGCATCTGGGGCCAGATGTTGTTGCTCATAATGTTCGTCAGTCAGAGTATACGTCCACTCCTCCTGTTTGGGACACTCCATCTTATAGATAGCCGGCGTCGGCTAGGCTAGCAGCTTCCTCTTCTACACATCAACACACACGACCACACCTTGGCTTTGTGACCTCAGATATCCAGCCTGCTTCGCCGACAAAGGATTCCATGTCGTCTAGGTCACTCCATCCAGTAGCCAGGGACACAAGGCCTCATCAGTCGGGTTGTTCGCCTAAAAGAATTATGCTGGACACACTGTCCCAGGAGCTTCCAGCAGCTAAGCAACAAAGGACTGCAGCTCCTCAGGCCTCCGTGACGGACTTGCTATCACAGATCAGACAGGGATGACCGAGATTCTCATCTGGTCCACTCGGATGGTGAAAGGGAAATTACGGAGCTGGATTTTTCCCTTCTGGAACAATATAAGGTAGCGATGGAGTTTATCTGTCAACACCTTCCAGACGTTCCATCGGACCAGGTTGCTGCGACAAAGGATAAGAGACTAATAGTGTCATTGGATACTGACTTTTTTGGACGGATTAAGGAAGATGTTCCTGATTATCAGGTCCAGTCCAGCAATGTCTCATGGACGTTTGAATTGCTGAATGATGCTATTTTTAATTTAGCCTCAAAGACAGGCAAAAATAGTTTCTTATCTCAAAAAGCTCTAAATCTGCCGATCATCAGCAGTAAGAATAGATTTGCAATGGCAGGTCAGGGCATACCGAGAGTTCCTCTGCGTTTAGACGAGCAGGCTGAGGATTTAGAATTGTCCCTGCCTTCGTCTTTGTCTATTCTCCCTAGTACTTTGGAGACAACAATTTTCTCTAATAGAGCAAATTTAGACGCATTATCATACGCAGATCACCTTACCAGACCGTTAGCGCAACGTCTCGACGGTAAAGAATTCGAGGATGCTCTCTCATCCTTAAGAGTTCTTTCTAGGGCTATTGCATTTTCTACGTACAACGACGCCCTATCAGTGGCTAATTTGGAGTTGGTTAGACGTGATGCTGCCCTGGCTTCAAAGGTGAAAAACTCTCTTCGGGTCGCTCCGGTTTCCGGGGATTTTCTGTTTGATGATTTTCTCTTTGACGCAGCTGAGAAGAGTAAGACAGGAGCTTCTGGTGCGAGTACGTCCAAGGGAGGCTCCTATAAAGGATATAAGAAATCCTGTAGCTCTTACTCCAGAGACCGTCAGAGTAGCGACTCAGGTAGGGGACGTAGTTCTGGCTGAGACAACCGGTCAGATGGCCCTAGGTGCTGCACAGGGAGGGCGTAGTTTCTCTTCCCGCAGGCCTTGCAGGTCCAGGAAGCGATGGTCAGGACCTCTATTGTGGTCTGGTGGGCGGAAGGCTGACAAAGTTTTTAACCAATTGGTTGTCAATAACAGACGACCATTGGGTAAAAGAGGTTATCTCGGATGGCCTAAAGCTGTCTTTCCGAGAGAAGCCTCAGCTTCCGTCCAATCTTCAAAAAAGAGATTCGCTTCTATCAGAGGTGCAATCTCTTTTGGAGAAGAATGCAATAGAGGTCGTGGAAAACCAGGAATCCCGGGTTTTTACAGTCACCTGTTCCTGGTGCTGAAGCCAGATGGCTCGTTCCATCCAGTTATAGATCTGAGCTGGATAAACAAGCTGATTGTGGCTCCAAAGTTCTATATGGAGAACATTCGATCAGTGAGGGCAAGCATTCGAGTGGACGATTATGCTTCAAGTATAGATCTCAAGGATGCCTACTTTCATGTCATGGTACATCCAGCATTCAGAAAGAACCTTTGGTTTGCCGTCCTAGGAGTCGTTTATCAGTTCCGAGCGATGTGCTTCGGACTCAATCTAGCGCCCTGGGCTTTCACTCGAATAATGAACTCGGTAATGGCTTATTTCCGAGCTCATTCGTCTGCGGTAACGTCGGCCTACTTGGATGACATTCTTCAGAGATATCGCAACAAAACAGTTCTTCAGAACGATGTTCAGAGTCTGCTTCAATTGCTCTGACGTCTTGGTTTCATCGTAAACGAAAAGAAGTCAGATCTAGCTCCGTCCAAGTCGTTCATTCGCTTGGGAATGAGCTTCGAGGCTCACAACAATCTGGTTCATCTTCCGTTACCCAGAGTGAAGTTAGTCAGATGCTATGCTCGTTTTTGACTACACTCAAACGTAGTAACAGCGAGGGAATTCATGCGACTGATGGAATTGTGCGGAGTGGTGGCGGATCTCATTTTGATGGGTCGCTTTCGCACATGTCCACTCCAGATATTTTTCACTCAAAATTGGAGTTTGAAGATTCATTCGCTCAAAACAAATATCGTTTTATCGAACCATGTAAAACAAGAGATTCAGACTCAGGGAGTTCCACTGCAACTGCCGGATCCGGTTTTTACGATTATGATGGATGCGAGTCATACAGGTTGGGGCGCGACATTGAGCCCAACAGATTCGAGGTGCCAGGGCCTTTGGGATCCGGTGTTTCTGAGCAAGCACATAAACATCAAAGAGGTGATGTCAATTTGGCATGCGCTATGTCATTGGATGAATGTAATTCAGAATTCACATGTTCATATACTGTCGGACAAGTTGACTGTAGTAGCAGATTAGGAACCAAGGAGGCACTCATTCGATTCCGTTATTCGACCTAACAGAAAGAATTCTTCTGTTTGTTCTAGAGCATCATGTTCTTCTGTCGGTCTGTCATATTCCGGGTCGTCTGAACGTTCTAGCAGACTCTCTCTCTTGGAAAGGTTGCATGTTACCATCGGAATGGACTCTCAACAAGCGAGTGTTCAGTCAGATTTGCTGCCAATGGGATCGACCAATGATAGACTTGTTTGTGACACACCTCAGCAATCAGTTGCAAACGTATGTGTCGCCATGCCCAGATCCTCGGGCGTTTGCAGTAGACACTCTCTCAATATCTTGGGATGGAATGATAGGATATGCATATCCTCCAGCACTGTTGGTTCAACAGATCTTGCTAAAGATCAAGCAATCGCACTGCAAGATACTGTTGGTAGCGTCTCTGTCATCTCAGAAACCATGGATAAATCTACTCAGGTGTCTGTTATGGGACGTTCTGCGGAAGCTTCCTCCATGGGAGGACCTTCTATCTCAGGTGAAATCTCGCACACTGCATCACAACCCGCAAGGTCTCAACCTTCACGTATTTCCGTTGTGCGGTCCTTCTTGCACAGCAAGCAATTTACAGTACGAGCAGTGGACGCAATTTCTAACTGTAGGAGGGCCTCCTCTTTGCTAAATTATGCAGCAAAGTGGAGGTTTTCTCTCATTGGTGTAAGGATCAGTCGATAGATGTTTATAATCCTTCCATTCCAGACATTGCTAATTTTCTTGTCTACTTGTTTGACGAACTCAAACTGCAGCCAGTAACCATCAAGGGTTATAGGTCTATGCTATCGGACACATATGCTCATCATGATAGCTTACAAATTGGATCTAACATTTCTTTATCTAAGTTAGTTAAAATACCTTTCGATAAATAGACCTAGAACTCTTAGGTTAATTCCTAAATGGATTTTAGCTTGGGTTCCGCTGAAGCTCAAAGAAGCTCCTTTTGAACCACTGAACACTATAGACTTCAAATTCTTGTCATATAAGACAGCTTTTCTCTTAGCCTTTGCTTCCACAAGAAGAGTTAGTGAGCTTCATGCTCTGCCTGTTGATGATTCTCATTATCGTAGTATTGGTAACATTATTACTTTAACTTTTGGCTTAGAATCAGACTCCTAATAAGTATCCTGAGCCTATTGTTATTAAGGCTCTTCCATCCTCAGATGGCCATAGGCCTTTGCTGTTTCCAGTTAGAGCTATGCGTATCTATAAACGCAGATCTGAGTTTATCAGAAAGGGGCGAAAACGCTTCTTGCTGTCTTTAATTCACAATAGAAAGGACATTTCTGTTCATTCTATTTCCAGATGGATTCAGTAAGCAATTCGTACTGCTTATGAGAGTTTATCTTCCAATCAGCAGTCCATGCTTAAGATTTCAGTGCATGAAGTTAGAGCACTGTCAACATCTTGGGCTTATTCTAACTGTATTGCTATATCTTATGAAGGCTGCGTACTGGTCACTGCCTTCTACTTTCACTAATTTTTATCTTAGAAATATAGAGTCTATTTCTGGCGGCCTTAGATGATTAGGTCCGTTATCTGTTGCTCAGAATGTCGTCCACTAAACGATTATAGCTATAGTTATGTAGGTTTTCTGTTCCAGCAGTGACTCTGTCCTGCTGCCCTCTTCGTTCTGTGTTGATTTGACCCAGAGCAAGGGGAAGGGGGAGGGGGGGAGGGTGTTCCCTTATATCACTAGCTTTATAGTGAAAAGCAAGGGAATACCTCCTCCTGAGTCAGTAATTCCGAGTCGGTGCTGGGATGGTTTTAAAGTGTAAAGCTAATGTCTGTCTCATTTATGTAATATTTTTAAGTGTAGCTCGGTGTGAAGCATTTGTATATTCACGTGTCATACGAGCGTTAATATACAATCCTTGGACACTTTTAAATGAGTATAAATAGTCTCATTCTCTGGACTATCTTTATTTATTGGCTTTCCTTTAAGGAATTAGTATAATGGGTTATACTGGATGTTAATAGAGATCATCGATGTTATTGTGCTCAATTATTGATTGGTAATGTGTCTTTCTTATTTTTAATAAACAAGAAAGATATATGTAATCTTTCTCTCCTTTTCTTCTTGAGGGGATAATTCTTTATATATAATTGAGCCTATTAGATTTTCCTTTATGTCCTAGGCCCTCTAGCTTTTTTCTATTCATCTAAGTCTGGGTCATTGGTTACAGTATAAAAAATTTGAAAAAATTTATAGTAATTTATATATTTTTTATACTTACCAATGACCCAGATGGGGATGGCCCTCCCATAAGTTGGGAACTCATACCTCCCGCTGATTATATAACATTTAGCAGGCACTGGTTGTAAGAATGAGGCTTGGTGCCAATTTTGGTACTTTTTTGACACTGCACATGCGCAGTAGGTAAAAGTATGGAGGACCATATAGGACATTAGTTTTTTTTATTTGGATGCAAATTTTGGGGATTGGGGGGGCAAAATTTGTGTTTGGCCCTGAATTTTTAAGAGTAAGCACCAGCTAAGCTAAGTCTGGGTCATTGGTAAGTATAGAAAATATATAAATTACTATAAATTTTTTCATTTTTCTAATTTGGAATATCTTGAAAAATACAACAATATCTCATACATAGTTGGTACAATTATTGCTCATAACTCAAAGGGTGTTGTGACTTTGATCCAAGGTCTTATCAACAAGGTCAAGGTTACAGACACCAAAACTTTGATATTGTTATACATTACTTGTCCAGTCCATATAACTTGGTATCATTGACAGATCTATTCATACTTGGTACAATTATTGCTCATGACTCGAAGGTGTGTCACGACTTTGATCCAAGGTCTTATCATCAAGGTCAAGGTCACAGACAGCAAAACATTTATATTTTCATACAGCTCTTGTACGATCTGTATACTTGAATCTATGGGACAGATCTTGTTCATACTTTACACAATTGTTACCCATAACCTAACATTGTGTCATGACCTTGACCCATTGTCAAATCAGGAGTGATAAGGTAACAAGCAGTAACACTTGGATTCTTGTCTTGTATTTAGCTTCCCCTAAAAGCAGTGACCCTGGGTGGTGCTTTCTAGGCCAAGAGGCCTCTCAATGTTCTTTTATTTTTTCTTGGACAAAGGTCTGTTAAACAAGGTATAATAGTATAAATGACTGTTGTGGATGTTCTAAGGTCAAACAGGTCTACAAATAACAGAGAATTGGTTATCGGGGTAATTTCTCAACATAATATAAGAATTTTTTTCAATTATCAGGAGTTTCCTTAAAAACCTACATGTAATTAACAGGTCAGATTTGCATTTTAAAAGTCATATTCAGTTGACAGGTTATTCATTTAAGAGTTATTCAATTAAGAGATATCCAATTAAGTGGACTCCACTGTATTACATGTACATGTACATGTATAAAAAACATTTCCATGAAAATAACATTCATTTTCCTCAGCAACTTCTCTGGACTTAATCTGCAATGACGACGTTTTACCTCCCCTAACAGACCATCTTAACCCTTTATCCTTGAGAGGCTGCTTTTCTGTTCCAGAAAAATGATACATCATAATTTCATAAAGTAGGATGGCTGCTAAGATAAAATGTGGGGAAGACCAATCAATATTGTCAATATACAGCCATTGGCTGCATGTTGAAAATATTAATTGATCTACCCTTGGGCCCTGTGAAACTTCAAGATTTGATTGGATTTCAAATCTTAAGTAGATAGTCGGTTCGATTTGAAATCGGGTGCACGATTCATTTCTTCTCAAATCTTTTTAGTAGGAATATAGCTTGGTATCAGTCAACTTCACCATTTCACAAAACGTATATTTCAGATGGAAATTGTACTTAAATAATGTTGAAATAAGACTGAGTGTAACTTCCACTACATTAACATAAACAACATCTTCAATCATGGGACCAGCTATGCTATCCAATATCACTAGTCCCTATCACTGTTAAATACACATTTCAGTTTTCGAAGCAGTGTTGATGATGAACTATAATCCTTACAAGGTAATACTCCAAATATATTATCAAGGCATGCCTTCAATGAAGGCATGCCTTGATTATGTAGTTGGATTATTTTATCGGTCAGGACTTGAGCCATTACAGTCGGAACAAATCAGGTTTATAGCATTTCCACTCCCATCAGTCATTTTCAAGATCCCACTGATTTGATTCAAGGTTCAATTCGATTTCGAATAATAGACATTTTGATTCGAGATTCAATTCAAATTGAAAATGTGTGATTTGCAGGACCCTAATCTACCCCCATATATTGAATATGTACTCTTTCAATTGCTGCCATAGAACTGATATGGAAGATACCACCAGAGTTCAAAAGGTTAATGAATTTAGATGTGCTATTTTTTACTGGCCCCTGTGTTGAAAGAAAAAAAGCAATGTTGAACATTCAAACAAATTCTCATGATCAGACATTTGATCCTGAAAAGAAGGACACACAGGCAAACAAAAAAGTAACACCAGTACTCTCAAACAGCTCACTTAAAAATCTGACATAACTCTAAATTTTTGATTAAATCCTTGGTGTAACCTCCAACCACCCTCAACTAACCTGCCCATATCGGCCACTCCCATATATGCACTAGTTACTAGACTTTGAAGTTAAGATTGTGTTTTTAAGTTCTGTGCTTACATGCTTTTGTTACAATTTGTATTTTAGGCACATGGTCATCATATAAGGAAAAACTGGAGAAAGAACAGATATCATTGGTGGACTCAAGCAACGATTTAGTTGGTGATATATGGACAACTGATAGACCTCCAAAACCTAATAATACCATCAATGCATATCCTGTGAAATATTCAGGTACACAACTATCAAAGAATCATACCTAGTGAGCCATAAACGCTACTCTCATGGTCTGGTTGAAACACAGTCAGCCCTTTACCTTATTAGTCCTTCACATGCACTCATGCAATTTACAAACTGAGTGGTTAAAAATAATGTTTAAAAATAAAAAAAATATCGTGCAGGGACTGGCCTAGGGAGAAATTTTAGGGAGACTTCATGTCTCCCTCCAGAAAAAATAGGGAGACAGCAGAGTCAAGTAAGGAGACTTCATAGTCAAGTGAGGAAAATTAAGAATATTTATGTTCCACCCCCTGCCACCCCTTCATATTTTCAGCTTGTAGTCTTCCATTAATGCCTGATTAATCAAGGTCCAGTTTTCTATGATGCATCTATGCCAGGGTAAAAAATCACAAAGTAATTATTGATTGAAAATCCCCCACTGCTACCCTCTCCTTCATGACCCCTCCCTTCTTCTTTATGCCAATCCCCCAGCACCCGCCTGTGGTGTTGCCTTTCACCAAAGTTTACTAAGCTAATAATTTCCTAAGTCTGAAAGTGTGAACAGGACCAGATATAACTTAAGAAGGTTGCTTGGAAGGTACTTTTTCAAGATCCTTCCTATGCACACCTGTGCCCTGTACTAAGCTTTTCTTGTCATCACTAAAGTATTTTTTTCATGTGTTTCAATTCCATTCGTGTTTTTCTGGGAATAGACGGCCCAACAGTTAACAGTCATCAGCAAATCGAAATAAAAATTCAGTGTTAGAGAACAAGTCCATTGTGTAAACAGTTTCAGCAGAGAATTTTTGGCATCCTAAGCGACGTAACCTACTTTCAAACTGTGTTATTTTGTTGAGTTGAGTAAGTCACCTATTTTCATTTCAACACTTGAAGCTCCAACTGAAACGGAACAAAATAGAAATAAAAAATCCACAAAAAGCAATAATGGACAATTGATTCACCTGTGATTTCAAATAAATGGTCGCTTATTTGACGAATGAAAATGCCCATTTATCACACTCAAGCACATTCGATTCTTGAAAATAATTGTTTTTATGTAAACCTCTGATCACTCAGTTCAGTCTTTCCTTATTTTCCCCAATTGTTAGAGGGTGACATGTAAACTATTTCTCTAGGCAACTTTGGGCTTAAAAGGGTGACATAATCTCCCTAGTCACCCTCACGGCTGGTCCCTGCATGTGACCATCAAGCTCATTCCAATGAGGGGTCATATGATATGATTTTGTTGACAATTTTTGAAAACTTTAAAAAAAAGATCATTAAAATAATAAATTTTGATACAATGTGCATTGGGTGGAGCGATAAATTCACAGTAGAGACCTTGCATATTGTAAATTGACACACTCCAAGGCCAGTATAAGGTCATTATTGAAAGTGATGGAAGCCACTACATTCAGAAATAGTATTTTCAAGGGCTTAACTATGGAGGGGGTGCTGTAGGGGGTGGTGTTGGGGTGGTGACTCTCCTACAATAATTCTCCATTTTCATCTGAATTGGAGTCTGAGATATTAATTATTTCTTGCTAGTAATCATGTACTTTCTCAACTGGTAGGGAGCTGAATTTTTGGGGTCATCAAAATGTTTTTGCCTTCTTAAAATTTGTATGAGAGTGCATATCCATAACATAAATTATAAGAAGGCAGATCTATACAGACTAAATAATTTTACTTCAAAAATAGTATGTAGCACATCCACAGACTATAAAGTCTTTACATTGCAGCATCTGCACTTCAGAATAAAGCCCAAATGTGGACTTTTATTTCCAAATGAAACAAAATAAAGCATTTTCAATGGCTGAGAGGTTCGGCGTAACTTGCAATCCATAGTGGCTTTTTTTTTTCACTGTGTTTAAGCACGGTGCAAAAATAAGAATATACAATAGCAAGCTATATGGCTAAAAAAAGTACCCATTTTTAATTATTAATTCATACCTTCTGCTCGGTTATGTTGTTATGTTAGAACAAAAATAAAAATACTGGAAATTTAATATTTATGTGCAATAAAATATTACAGATATGGATGTCATTGGAACTGGCTCATTGAGCCAGTTCCAATGACATCCATATTTGTCTGGTTTTATTAAGAAACTTACAAAGTAAAAATTTTCTGTCAGTTTTTGCCAACAATGTAGGTTAAAGTATTAAGTCCACCAAATACTTGGAAATAAATCCATTATCCTTGTGTTTTTCAGGGTGTATGGGAGTTTACACCAGTCTGGGAGCACATAACACCCTTCGGCTTCACCTCAGGGTGTATGAGTTCCCAAACTGGTGTAAATTCCCATACACCCTCGAAAACACAAGGATAACTAATACTATCACTCTACCAGTCAATTGGTAGAATGCTGGAAGCCCATACTTGGGCTTCATTCTGAAGTGTAGGTAACAAGATTTGAAGGCTAAATATTCTAAGGATGTGCTTTGTATTATCTTTGAAGTGACATTATTTAGTAGGCAAGGATTTGCCTTGTTATAACTTACGAGAGACTGCCTATGGGCACTCTCCCATATATTGTAACAAGGCATTGACACATGAATAAAAATTTGATGACCAAAAATAATTTAGCACTCTACCAGATAAAAGACTTAATTTGTTGCTTGGATTTGTGTCACACAGACTATTAGTTATCCTTGAGTTTTCCAGGGTGTATGGGAATTTACACTGGTTTGGGAACTCATACACCCTGAGGTGAAGCCGAAGGGTGTATGAGTTCCCAAACAGGTGTAAATTCCCATACACCCTGGAAAACACAAGGATAACGGATTTATTTCCAAGAATTTTAGTGTATTAATACTTTAACCTACATTGTGGCAAAAACTGACAGAAAATTTGCACTTTGCAAGTTTCTTAAATAAAACCAGACAAATATAGTTGTCATTGGAACTGGCTCAATGAGCCAGTTCCAATGACATCCATATCTGTAATATTTTATTGCACAAAATATTAAATTTCCTGTATTTTTATTTTTGTTCTAACATAACTGAGCAGAAGGTATGAATTAATAGTTAAAAATGGGTACTTTTTAGCCATATAGCTTGCTCTTGTATATTCTTGTTTTTACACCTTGGTTAAACACGGTGTAAAAAAAAAGCCACTGTGGATTGCAAATTACACCGTACCTCTCAGCCAATCAAAATGCAGTATTTTGTTTCATTTGGAAATAATTTGTATTATCTTTGAAGTGATATTATTTTGTAAGCAAGGATTTGCCTTGTTATAACTTACAAGAGACTGCCTATGGGCACTCTCCCATAAATTGTGACAAGGCATTGACACATGAATAAAAATTTGATGACCAAAAATAATTTAACACTCTACCAGATAAAATACTAAATTTGTTGCATGGATTTGTGTCACACACACAGTTTATTATTCAGATGGAGGTCTGTAGAACCCAATTTGGACTGTTGGGGGCTCAGCACAACCAATTTGGAGTACGAGTGTGTAAAGAGTTAATTGAATAGTAGTAGTAGTAGTAGTAATATCATTTTATTGTGACATGTGCTTTACAACATGAAAATGTTTACAAACATTATAAAATAGCACTCGGCCCAGCGGACCTATATGTCACCTAAATAATCAAAAGTGTAGGATAAAGTGCACCTTTGTAGGGGGAGATTTGAAACATTTCAAAGGTGAATTTTAAATTGTTAACCCTTAAGTTAATGAGAATTAAAAGGTTGTGACCTGAGTGATGAGCTTTGAGAACAGCCAATATGCAGTTTCTAAGGTGTGCCTGGCCATTCTTTCCCTCTGCAGCCTGCAGAACTGCAGAGTGAATGGATGAGCACGCCATCCTCTGAAAAACGCACAACCTATAACGTTTTTAGTGTATTAGTAATTATACACAGGTTTGGTGAGTTGAAATTTGTCAATTGTTTATTAAGGTATGAATAAGAATGAAGCTATGTTACAACTACCACATGTATATTTTATTTATTCACTGATAAATTTCCAAGAAATCTTGAGTTTTTTTGGGAACTATAATCCCAACTGACTAATGTCCCAACTCCATCATCAATGCATGATGAAGTAGTTGGAATATCAGTTAGTCAGGACCTGAGCCATCACAGTCCGGACAAATCGGGTTTACACATCCCAGTCAGTCATCTTTAAAATGCCCCTGAGTATTTTGTTGTTGGATAATATTGGAGAGTGCCGTAACAGGCACTCTCCAATAAAATCACAATAACACAGTACATATATGTTTTTGAAAAAACTGGCTTTGACTAATGATTGTTTCTTGTGATAAAACACAATTCAGATTTTAAATTATGCTCAAAATAATTAATTTCTCAGACAGTTTTCATTGGAGGAACATGCAGCTACTTTTTAAAGTTTAGTGAACTGTTAAAGATATTCAGATTTTGTGTTCCAGGCAAAAGCTGGCAAGATAAAGTCAGAGATGTGAGGGAGGAAATGAGAAGCAATGAGGTGTCTGCTGTTGTTGTTACAGATCTTGCAGAGGTGGCATGTAAGTTAATATTTTGTAATCTTGAATCTGAGGGAAGGATAGATAAAAAAAAGTCTGTAGCCTTTAACCCTTTACCTAACATGAAAAGCAGATGACATTTGCAAACAAAATTTTGGAATAACTAATTTTTTTGATTTTTGCCTCAAAAACATAGGTTATGACCCCTCATTGGAACAAGAAAAATTTATGCCACCCTACAGTACAGTCTCCATGGAGTGATCGAAATTCACACATGGGCAGTGATGTCCTCACATGTGTTTAAAAATAATCATCAGCAAAATTTTAATTAATGAAGTACCGGGCTGCACCTGGTGCTTCATTAATTAAATTTTTGATGATTATTCCTGTAATTAGTGTTTGCAATCTAATATTATTGTGGCCGTGGAAATGTTGTCCACCTGTGGAAAGTGACCCGTACACAGCATTCATACTGGGGCTTCCCTGCCCCTCCCCCACACACTTTTAAGTTTTCAGAACAGGGCAGGCAGTTTGTATTGAAAATGGTATGCAGTAATTATTAAGTGACATAAACCTGATTCATTCAAAACAGTTTTTCTAGCACCCCTATGGAAACCTCAGGAGTTACAATAAGGAAATTCAGTTGCCCACTGCTCCTGAACCACATGAGACAGCTACATTTTTATACTGTACCAATGACCCAGACTTAGCCGGTGCTAACTCTAACAAAACCAGGGCCAAACACAAATTTTGCCCCCCAATCCCCAAAATTTGCATCCAAAACAAAAAGAAACCATGTCCTAAAGGACCTCCATACTACGCCTCTACTGCGCATGCGCAGTGACGCAGACATCCCGAAATTGGCGCCAATTATCATTCTCTGTTTGGCCCTTCATCAGTCAACATCTCACTGATCTTTGTGCTTGTAAATCTCAGTTTAAAGGATGCCAGACACGTAATTTTTGGAGAAAATGTGATTCTAAGGAGGATAGAAGGAGGAGAGGAAAAAGAAGTGACAAAAAATAATCAGGGCTGTACTTAAAATTTTTTGATGAAATTATGTTAAGTTGCCTATTTTCGAGGCATGGGCCTCTTGTTGTCATTCTTGCTAAATGTTGCACTGCTTATTCAGTGTTTCCTCTCCCCTAGCCTTCTAAAGTCCCCCCTTGCAATTCTCCCATGCTTTTGGCATATTTTTGAGAAATTTCATTTCTAAAATTTCCTGGGAGAGTTGCTTGGTTACAGAATGTTTTCTGTTATTTTCCCCATAGTTACGTTTTCACCCATGGGTGTATAACGTTTGTGTTCTGCATCTTCCATCTGATGTTCTGCAGATTCTCCCCTGGGAGTCTCTGTTTTGCATCAGATAGAGTGTAATTTGATGACTGATTCCGGGCCAGTTTTTTCAGTGCCTGGAGTCATGTTTTCTGGTGTTTTTACACTGTTTGTTTACATTGGCAACAGCCTTTTTTGAGGGGGGCTGTTTGCCTTTGCTGTAGTTTATCTCACTATAAGATACATTTATATTATCCGTAAGTGTCTCATTAATTATTTAATATAAATTTAAAATTTTTGACCACACTTTGCCATCGGATCCATCGGGGCTCAACGTTACTTTTCAGCAACTTGGGCTTCGCTGAAAAAATATTTTTTCAAAATTATTTTGATTTGCAATTCTTTTTTCATTTATTAATGGCTCATGTTATTATGTATCTTTGTGTCAGGGGTTTTTGCGAGTAACTAGGACTTGTTGTTGTTCTTTCACAATGAAGGGACATTGTTCAAATTGTAATAGGAAGAAATCTTCCTCTGACTTTCATGATCATTGTATTAATTGTAGTCAGTGTTCTCGCATTAATCCCTGTCCTATATATGAATATTGGGATGAGAAACATTGGAAACGTGTGTCACGATATGTTGTTTCTGGAGAAAGGGCTATGCCGGCTCTTTCTCCGCAAGGTCACTCTACTCTCTCAGTTTCTATTTCAAAGGAACCAGAACAGGGTGATGTTTCCATGTTATCTTCTACTAGTGTGCGTCCGTCGTCACAAATGAATTCAGAGCTAGCGGCAAAAGTGCTCATGGAGATTAGACAAATGTCGTCCGCTAGCTCGCCCGGTGTAGCGTCCATTCACCGAATGGTTCGGCAGCCGGGTTCGTCCGATGCGGTCCAGGAGGAAATTTTGGGTGATGCGAGCACTATAAACATAATAGATGCACACCCAGTGACGGCGGATAGTAAGCGAGAACGGAGGAAGCCTTTGAGTCTGGTTCCTAGCTCATCCAGGTCCAGCCGGGCCGCGAGCGAGAGAGGCCCCTCTCTCATACAACAACATCTGGGATCAGATGTTGTGGTACAAAATGTGTCTTTAGCGGAGCATACGTCCATCGCTCGGGATGCTCCGTTGCATAAGCAGTCCATGGAGACTGTAAAGGCTTCCTCTTCTCGTCAGCGCACACGACCGCACCTTGGCTGCGTGACCGCCGATATATTACCAGCTTCGCCGATCAAGGATTCTTCGGCGACCAGGTCACACCATCCGGCAGCCAGGATTCGAGACCGATGGACTCCGGACGTTCGCATACGAAAAGTATGCGGGAGCCATCTGATGCGGAGCTGCCCTCGGCGAAGCAGTGAAAGACTGCACCTCCGCAGGTCTCGAAGCCGGACATTCTTGTGCAGATAGCACAGCTTATCGCAGCATCTCAGCAGCCGACAGAAACGGTGTCGGATCGAGAATTATCCGACGGCGCTGGGTCGGTACGCTCTGCCGAAGCATCGGGGGCGGACGACCGGGAACATCATGAGGTCCGACCGGATGGTGAAAGGGATACGGATGACTTGGAGCTATCCCTTTCGGAACAACATAAAGCTGCCGTGGACTTCATCCGGCACTTTCTCCCTCAAGTTGTTCCGTCGGGCCAGACTGCTGCGGTTCCGGACAAGAGGATTATAGCGTCATTGGACTCTGAATTTTTTGAGCGGTTCAGGGACATCGCTCCCGAGTTTCCGTCGCAGTCCAATAATGTTGCAAGAACATTTGAATTATTGAACGACGCTATATTTAAACTTGCTTCCAAGATGGGGAAAGCAGGTTTCTTGTCCGCTAATACTCTCAACCTGCCTTTCATTAATGCAAGGAATAAATTCGATACGGCAGGACAGGGTATACCGAGAGTTCCTCTGCGTATGGACGACGAGGCAGAAGACTTAGAGCTATCATTACCGTCGTCGGCTTCTATTCCAACCGCGGTGTTGGAAACAACTATTGCGTCTAACAGAGCCAATTTAGATGCCTTATCTTACGCAGATCACCTTACTAAGGCGTTATCACTGCGCCTTCAAGGGAAAGAGTTTCAGGATATACAATCCTCTTTAAGACTTCTTTCAAGGGCAGTAGCTTATTCCACGTGTAACTCCGCCCTTTCAGTGGCAAGTCTGGAGTTGGTTAGACGTGACGCAGCCCTAGCTACATCCACACTAGTGGATACTAAGGTGAAGAACTCTCTTAGAGTCGCTTCGGTCTCAGGAGAACTTCTCTTTGATGGCAAGCTTTCTGCTATTTATGATAAAATTACAAAGAAAGCTAAGGATTCTCTGTTGTTCAAATCTGCTCCTAAGAAGTCGGATACAGCAGACACGAATAAGACAGGCACTTCTGGGTCTAATGCGCCCAAGAGAGGTTCCTATAGAGGTTCCGGTGCGTCCTCTTGGTCTTATTCGAGAGACCGTCAGGGTAGCGACTCTCGTTCGGGACGTCCTTCAGGCCGGGACAATCGGTCGGACGCCCCGAGGTCGACGGGGCGAGGTGCGGGCCGTGGAGGACTTTGTTTCTCCTACTGCAGGCCTCGCAGGTCCAGGAGGTGATGGCTTAAACCTCTATCGCGTACCGGTTGGCGGAAGGTTGTCGAGCTTTTCACAAGAATGGGCGTCGATTACGGACGACCCTTGGGTGAGAGGAGTGACTTCGGAAGGTCTAAAGACATCCTTCAAACGAAAGCCTCCATTAACTCGAAGTCCAAAGTGGACTCATCTTCCGTCAAATCCGCAGAAAAGAGACGCTCTGTTATCAGAGGTGCAGTCTCTTTTAATGAAGAACGCGGTAGAGGTCGTAGAAAACCAGGAATCTCCGGGATTCTACAGCCATCTGTTTCTGGTTCCGAAACCAGACGGCTCATTCCGTCCAGTCATAGATTTGAGCTGGATAAACAAGCTGATCGTCGCTCCGAAGTTTTATATGGAGACGATTCGATCGGTCAGAGTGAGTATTCGGGTGAACGATTATGCAACGAGCATAGATCTCAAAGATGCGTACTTTCACGTCATGGTACATCCGACATTCCGAAAGTACCTACGCTTCGCAGTCCTAGGAGTGGTGTATCAATTCCGGGCGATGTGCTTCGGATTGAATCTAGCACCCTGGGCTTTCACTCGGGTAATGAACTCGGTAATGATCTATTTCCGAGCTCATTCGTCTGCGGTAACGTCGGCCTACCTTTTGACATTCTTCAGAGGTACGGCAACGAGTTAACGCTTCAGAACGATGTTCAGAATCTTCTTCTATTGCTCCGACGTCTCGGTTTTATAGTAAACGAGGAGAAGTCGGATCTGGTGCCGTCCAAGTCATTCACTCATCTGGGAATGAGCTTCGAGACGCACAACAATCTCGTTCGTCTGCCGTTAACCAGAGCAAAATTAGTCAGTTGTTACGCTCGCTATTGTCTGCACACAGACAAAGTCACGGCGAGAGAATTTATGAGACTGATAGGTCTGTGCGGAGCCGCCGCAGATCTCATTCTGATGGGGCGATTACGCACACGTCCTCTTCAAATTTTCTTAACTCAGAATTGGAGTGTGAAAATTCATTCGCTCGATGTAGACGTTCTCTTGTCAGATCAAGTGAAACAAGAGATTCAGACTTGGGCAAACATTCAGTGGTTAACTCGGGGAGTTCCGCTGCAGTTGCCGGATCCGAGTTTTACCATTATGACGGATGCCAGTCAAACAGGTTGGGGTGCATCACTAATCCCAACAGATTCGAGATGCCAGGGTCTTTGGGATCCCCAATTCCTGTGCAAGCACATAAACATCAAGGAAATGATGTCAATTTGGCTTGCGTTACGTCACTGGATGGACATTATTCACAATGCTCATGTCCAAATCCTATCCGACAATACGACAGTAGTGGCGTATATACGGAATCAGGGAGGCACTCATTCAGTTCCGTTGTTCAATCTAACGGAAAGAATCCTTCTGTTTGCGCTAGAACATCAGGTTCTTCTTTCGGTCCGTCACATACCGGGTCGTCTGAATGTGCTAGCAGACTCCCTTTCACGAAAGGGTCGCTTGTTGCCGTCAGAGTGGACTCTCAACAAACAAGTATTCAATCAGATTTGCTACCAATGGGAACAGCCAATGATAGACTTATTTGCGACACATCTCAACAATCAGTTGCAGACGTATGTGTCTCCATGTCCGGATCCAAGAGCATTTGCAGTAGACGCTCTGTCGATCCCTTGGGACGGAATGATAGGATATGCGTATCCTCCAGCGCCGTTAATTCAACAAGTATTGCTAAAGATAAAACAATCTCAATGCACGATTCTGTTGGTAGCATCTCTGTCGCCTCAGAGACCGTGGATAAATCTACTCAGGTGTCTGTTGTGGGATCTACCGCGAAAGCTTCCTCCACGGGAGGATCTTCTTTCGCAGGGGAAATCGCGCCAACTCCATCACAACCCGCAAGGTCTCAACCTTCACGTTTTTCCGTTGTGCGGTCCTTCTTGCATGGCAAACACTTTACAGGACGAGCAGTGGACGCGATTTCTAACTGTAGGAGGACCTCCTCTTCGCTAAACTATGCGGCTAAGTGGAAGGTTTTTCGTCGTTGGTGTAGGGATCATTCTGTAGATATATTCGATCCCTCTATACTAGACATTGCAAACTTTCTAGTATACTTGTTTGACGAAATTAAACTGCAGCCTGTTACTATAAAGGGTTATAGATCTATGTTATCTGATACCTATGCACATCATGATAGTTTACAAATTGGATCTAATGTCTCTTTATCTAAGTTGGTTAGAAACTTTTCGATAAATAGACCCAGAACTCTTAGATTAATTCCTAAGTGGAATTTAGCTTGGGTTCTTCTTAAATTGAAGGAAAAGCCATTTGAACCTCTTGGGACAGTAGATTTCAAATTCTTATCTTATAAGACAGCTTTTCTCTTAGCTTTCTCTTCTGCTAGAAGAGTCAGTGAGCTTCATGCACTGTCGGTGGATGATTCTCACTATCGTAGTGTCGGGAACACTATCACCTTCACTACTAATGTGGGTTTTTTAGCTAAGAATCAGGCTCCTAATAAATATCCGGAACCTATTGTTATTAAGGCTCTTCCGTCTTCAGACGGGCGTAGGCCTTTACTCTGTCCTGTTAGAGCGTTACGTATCTATAAACAGAGATCTCAGTTTATCAGAAAGGGACGGAAACATTTCTTTCTGTCTTTGATGCCTAATAGAAAGGACATTTCGGTCCATTCTATTGCTAGATGGATTCAATTAACTATCCGTACTGCTTATGAAAATTTATCTTCTTCTCAGCAGTCTGTGCTTAAGATTTCTGCTCATGAAGTAAGAGCTCTTTCTACTTCCTGGGCTTATGCTAATAGTGTTGCTATTACAGATTTAATGAAGGCTGCTTATTGGTCTCAGCCATCCACATTTACGAATTTTTATCTCAGAAATATTGAGTCCATTTCTGGAGACCTGCATTGTTTAGGTCCGTTATCTGTTGCTCAGAATGTCGTCCACTAAACAGTTGCAACTATAGTTATGCAGGCTTTCTGTTCCGGCAGTGACTCCGTCCGGCTGCCCTCTTCGCTCTGGGCTATTTGACCCAGGGCAAGGGGAAGGGGGGGGGGGGCGGGTGTTCCCTTAGGTCACCTGCTTTATAGTGAAAAGCAAGGGAATGCCTCCTCCAAGTCAGTATTTCTGAGTCGCTTCCGGGATGGTTTTAAAGTGTAATATTAATGTTAAAATTCATTCATGTCTTATTTTTAAAGTGTAGCTCGGTGTGAAGCATTTGTATATGTCAAGTGTCAAACAGGCTTTAATATACAATACTCGGACACTTTTAAATGACTATAAAGAGTCTCAATTCTCTGGACTACTTTATTTATTGGCTTGCTTTAAAAATAATTAGTATAAGGGATATACTGGATGTTAATAGAGAACATGAATGTTATTGTGCTCAATTATTAAGGGTAGTGTATCTTTCTAATTTAATATTAAATAAGAAAGATACATGTAAAGCCTAATAGTCCTTTTCTCCTTAAGGGGTTACCTCTTTACTATATAGTTGAGCTTATTGGATTTTCCTCTATGTCCTAGGCCCTCCAGCCTGTTTACTATTCAGCTAAGTCTGGGTCATTGGTACAGTATAAAAATGTTAAAAAATTTATAGTAATTTATATATTTTTTATACTTACCAATGACCCAGACGGGGATGGCCCTCCCTGGAGTTGGGAACTCTTGCCTCCCCGCTGAGTACATAGCGCTGACCAGGCACTGCCAGTAAGAATGATAATTGGCGCCAATTTCGGGACGTCTGCGTCACTGCACATGCGCAGTAGAGGCGTAGTATGGAGGTCCTTTAGGACATGATTTCTTTTTGTTTTGGATGCAAATTTTGGGGATTGGGGGGCAAAATTTGTGTTTGGCCCTGGTTTTGTTAGAGTTAGCGCCAGCTAAGTCTGGGTCATTGGTAAGTATAAAAAATATATAAATTACTATAAATTTTTTAACTTTTCATACATTGTTATGCTTTTGTATGTGCAAATAAAATGGCTATCAATTACCTCAAAGGGCACAATATGGGGACACCCATTTTACAACTATTGGTAATAGCAAAAAACATTAAACAGTAATTTCCTCAAGAATTTCTGGATACATTGATTTGATATATGGTATGCTATCTCCTTTTATGGTGTTGATTCAACTTTATTTCAAGAAACTTTGAGGCAATATTTGAGCTGACCTGTGAGGAGCAAAACTTATTGCCCCAACCTCATTTCAGTTTTCAGAAGCGGTCAGCTGTGTTCAACTGAAATTGGTATACAGTGTGCAAAATTTGATGAGAATGCTCATTTCATTCACGTGGTGGTATGCAAATTTAAATATATGTGAACGGATGACCGGTTAACCAAATGTTGCATCTTGAATGGTATAGTCTGAGTAACTTAACTGGTAGAATGCTCAATTTTTTCTCAGCCTCAAGATTTGTTCACACATTTCTGTCTTGTTACAATTTATGGGAGAGTGCCTATAGGCACTCTCCCATAAATTGTAACATTGCAAATCGATGGAGATGAAGTAATTTTACTTCCAAAACTAAGATAATAAGAAGGAAATCCACAAAATATGAAGTCTTCAACTTTAGGTACATGCAGTTCAGAATAAAGCCTGAAAATGGGCATCCAGCACTCTACCAGATAACCAGCCTTCCTTGTGTCTGATAGATTTTTAGACTTTTTCCTTGAGAGCTATTATAGATCTTCACACCATGTGAACAGTCAGTCGGTTAGAGTCATTTTTGAAATTTTGCACACTGGTAATATACATGTGCATATTTTGTATATTATCTATTGACTAGCATGTATTCTTAAATCTGATGAGTTGATAGTTACGTGATATGGAGCCATCTCACGATATTTTTACCAAACCAGTGACAAATTTCCTGTATCACATAGCCTTGGTCATTCAGGAAAGAACCATCTGTCTTCCTGAAAAATAATTCTGCGGTTATCGTCTTGCTCTGAACACAGAAGTGTTGCACAGACTTCAGAATATCTTCAACAACAATGACAGTGGTGAGATTTGCTCAGTTTTCTGATGATAATTATTGTGAAAGAGATGTCAGCAGATAAAATTGTTACCCTGTGTCTGTTCAAGTAGTACAGGTTTTTACGTTCCCTCAGTCATTAATCCCATTTGATCTTTGGCCTCAAGGGATATGGCTGGCTTTGGCTAAGTAAAACCCCATAATTTGTGAACAAACAGTGGGTAATTAATTGTATTACTGGGTGCTGTATATTTGATTCATGCACAAAAAGAAAAAAAAAATGTCTGTTCCTTTTGATGGTATAGATGAAAGTTTGTTCAAAGAAAATATCTAAGACAATATTTGGGCTTGTTCCTGGAAAGACGATATTCACAGCCCTGCCACCATTTTCAAATTTCTGCAACTGATTGACTGATTTGATCCAAATTTGCAAAGCAATATTATTGGGTGACAAACTCAGTTCCTGCAAAACAAATCTCCACTCATCCTCTGAGGTAACAGCATGGCTAAAAATAGAAAAGAATTTCATAGAATATATACTTTGGTTTTTGTTTCGTTTGAATTTCCTTATGAGTAGTGAGATCAAATTGGCTGAAAATAATTTTAATAAATAAACAAAAATCTCCCACAACTCATGCTCTCTCCATTCCCTGTGGTCAACTTGATCCAGGTAAGTGTTTTAGGTTTACTTGAGCCTTTTAGTTACCACATGAAGGAAACCTTTGATCTTCCAAGATGCTGCCGTGTTTCAGGATTTACCTAATAATGCAAATGTGTAAATTGAACACCAAAATGTGTGTTCATTTGACATATTTCTAATTAAAGTCAGCCAGTAGGTGTTTGGTCACTCTTGGAAAATGGCTTAACTCAGGGAATGCAGAGTGGAGAGGCTGAATCTGAGGTCTGACTTTTCGAATGTGTGTGTGTGTGGGGGGGGGGGGGGGGGGGGGGGGCATAGGAGGATGGTTTGCCTCTGTGTGATTTGTTAAAGACACCCTGTGGACAGACTACTGTCAATGTATCGATGGTAGTCCATGGTTGTTTTCAACTCGTGTTACTTAAAATGAACAATTTCACAAAATGTGTGCAGCAAGGCAAAGCAAATAAAAAATCAAGAGGCTGTTAGCTGAAGGTAAAAAAATACAGAAGTTTGTATTAGGTAAAGTTTGAGGTTTTAATAGGATATTTTGGTTAACCACTGAAGGTTTATTTCCAACTTTAATCACCTTTATATTGAAACTTAACAGATGCCTACTGTCTGTTTCTTTGCAAATCTTTTCTGCCTATATAAAAACAATTGTAAAACCAGAGGACGTACAGTTAAAACTAGAAGTCCTGTCAAGAACTGTGCGCTTATCTAAGCTTAATTGCGTGTAGAAATTGCGAGCAATTACCGTATCAAATGGTATCCAAAGCACGGCCGGTTCTCCTGGTTACTCCTAGCAAACACAGGCAATGTTTCTACCAATGGACCTCCGGGTTACCTGGAGGTCCATTGGCTGAAACATTGCTTGTGCACAGGCCATATATACAGAATTTGATAGCCTTACTGTGGTCATAAAACATAGATTAACACGCAGATCGACGTGCTATTTGTGTGCATTTCATGACAGGACTTCTAGTTTTAACTGGAGACTTTCAAAGTGTAGCAAGTATTTCATGCTTCCCCCTCCCTCCACCAAACTGGCTAGGCATCCCTTACTTTGGAATCATAGCTATGTTTTGTTTAGTGTATAGATCTGATAATATTTTATTGTTCTTTACAGGGCTAGTTACATCACGATCAACTGACATTAACTATAATCCATTCTTTGTTGGATTTGCTATAGTAGAATTAGATCGCGTTCGGTGAGTACCTTTCTTGTTTTTTGACACAAATGTATCTCCAAACATCAGATATAGAATATGATCATCTCCTAAATCAATGAATATTCCAACTTGAACCAGCACAAGTAACCTATATATTATACCTTTCTGTCAACAAAATTATCAAGTAGATCTATTCATAACAAAATAGTTGTAATTAGAAAAAGGAGCAACGTAAATGCATTACATATGCCCCATCATGCAATACCACAGATGGCATTATGCTGCTCATAGGAGTGGTGGCATTTTTCAAGATAAATCAAACAAGGGGCATAACTGGGGTAAGTATACATAAACAAAACCTACAATATGTAGATATCCTTTTCCCCATACAGGTCTATCACTATACACCACATCCAAACCTGACACCAATGCATGAGTTATAATGAGAAATATTAATAGGAACAGTTTTGTAAGTATAACAGGTGACATAACTCAGGTACCTATGCTTGGTCGAAACCTGCAATATGTGGATATCCTTTCCCATGTGCTGGTCTCTTATTGTACCAAAGAACATCAAAAGTCCACAACCAATGCTGGAGTTATAATGCAAAATGCTTGTACATGAAGTTTTCTAAGTGTAATAAGGCCCATAACTCTAGTATATACGTGTGGATTAAACCCAATTAAATATTTGAATATCCTTTCTCCCATGCTGGTCTCTTCCCAAACCAAAGGACATCAAAATTTGACCACTGAGGCTTGAGTTATAATGTAAAATGTTCACATGGAAGTTTTTTAAATGTAACAAGGGTGATAATTCTAGTATGTATTCATAGATGAAGCCTGAAATATGTGGATACTCTTTCCCTCATGCTGGTCTCTCCCCATACCAAAGAACATCAAAATCTGACGACTTATAATGCAATATGTCTGTATAGAAAGAGACAAGTACCATAACTCTAGTGCATGCATATAGGTGGATCAGAAGCCTATAATATGTGGATATCCTTTGCCCCATGCTGATCTGTCACCCAAGAAATGGACGTCAATCAAAATGTTACAATCAATGCTGGATTTATAATGCAAAACATATGTATGGAAGTATGGATATGCTGAAGTAGAGATGGATGAGCGTATGTAGCTTTCGACAATATGTCGACTGAGACCTCCTTTGTAGGTTGGGTGTATAATAAAGAATATATACAAATAATTCATTGATTTTTCATCTTGTGCTGAGCACCTGCAATAACAGAAAACGTTGCATTTTTTTTTAAACGAAAATTTATGATCCTTTCAACACTGGTGCTCTGGATGGTATTGTCTGATACAACACTTTCTATGGCAAAATAGTTGAATTCATTCTACCTTTGTCAGGAGGTTCAGTAATAATAAATCCTTTAATTCAGTAGCGTTGTATGATTCTGTTATTAGTGATCCTTCAAACTGATTTATTGTTCAATGCGTCATTTTCCCATCGACTGCCAAATTATTCATGCAAAAATTTATGCATACTGGTTTGAAAGGAATAACACATTAGATTATCAGTGCAGTTTTCACAAATTCAAAGTATATTTGTGTACTGCCAAAAAAATGAATGGTTTGGTTCAGGTTGCATTAAATGAAAAATCAGAAACTGGACTATTCAATGAAAGACAAGATTGACAGAATAGACAGATCGATGGAAAGACAATATGATGAAAGACAAAAATAACGGAAATTGTTTCAAAAGATAATTTTGGCAGAAGTGTTTTTTTAAACCAAAAAAATCCAGCTTACTACTTTAGCAGGCGAGGTATAAAGGCCATTTACTAACAAGCCTTGTTGCTCTGGATCTCTTAGTCTCATGGTAATTCGGTCGCTAAAAATGTGTGCTAGAGGTTTGAGCCTTGGCTCCCGCACTTCTCTCTTGATTTGTTGCATTGGTGCCGTTGACCAGCCCTCAGCAGTTGATGAAATTGTGGATGCTGTGGTGAAGCATGGTGGATGTTTCGACTGCTATGAGGTGGAATTTATGGTGAGATTCCCATTGCTCAGTCCCATTGTGTATTTGATTGATTCATTTTTCACATAGTGTGACAAAAACACAAGTATTTGAATGTCAATTACAGTCGTAGATATTGCGGCTAATCCTTTAAATTATATATTTTTTCAGCACAGCTGGTAACATGTGATCTTGACAAGATTATAACAGCAGCCTTAAGGTTTCATCTCTGTTGTTTTTAGCTTAACTTGACATAGTCAAGATAAGCTATTGCCATCATGCGTGCGGAAGTCTGTGAGTCTGTTAGTCTGTGAGTCTGTTACGTCTGTTCACATTTTCCTTTAGCACGGGCTACACCCCGCAGTTCTTGTCTGATCGTCACGAAGTTTCATATGCAGGTTTGGGGCCATGTCTAGATGAGAACGTCCCCTTTTGGTCGTGATCGGGCAACCTGTATGGCTGCCCGAGCCCAAAATCCGAAAACCATTAGCACAGTCTACAGGTCGTATGTATGAAGGTATTTCATTGTAACTTGGTAGGATGCCTCTGTATAATGCCTAGATGAGAACGTCTCCTTTTGGGCATGATCTATCAACTGTGATGGCTGCCCAAGCCCGAAAACCAAAAACTTTTAGCACAGTCTGCAGGTCATGTTTAATGTGGAGGGATTTCATTGTAACTCGGTAGGATGACTCCTTATGATGTCTAGATGAGAATTTCCCCATTTGGGCATGATCTGCCAACCGTGACGACTGCCCAAGCCCAAAACCCAAAAACCTTTAGCACAGTCTACAGGTCATATTTATTGAGGAATTTCATTGTAACTTGGTGGGTTGACTTCATACAATGTCTAGATGAGAAAGTCCCCTTTTGGACGTGATTGGGCAACTGTGACGGCTACAGGAGCCTGAAGCCCGAAAACCTTTAGCACAGTCTAGAGGTCATATTTATGAAGGGATTTATTGTAACTTGGTAGGATGCCTCCAAATAATGTCTAGATGAGAATGTCCCATTTTGATCGCGATCATGCAGCCTTGATGGGTGCCCGAGCCCAAAAACCTTTAGCATAGGCAAAAAGTCATATTTATGAAAGGATTTTATTGTAACCTGTTAGGTTGACTCCATATAATGCCTAGATGATGACATCCCCTTTCGGTCGTGATTGGTCAGTTGTGATGGCTACAAGTGCCCGAAGCCCGAAAACCTTGAGCACAGTCTACAGGTCATATTTATGAAGGGATTTCATTGTAACTTCTTAGGATCACTCCAGATGATGCCCAGATGAGATTGTCCCCTATGGTTGCGATCATTCACCCATGATGGTTGCCCGAGCCCAAAGCCCAGAAACCTTTAGCACAGTCTACAGGTCATATTTATGAGGGGATTTCATTGTAACTTGGTAGGATGACTCCAAGTAATGTCTAGATGAGAACGTCCCCTTTTGATCGTGATCATTCAGCCTTGATGGGTGCCTGAGCCCAAAAACCTTTAGCATAGGTAAAAGGTCATATTTATGGAAGGATTTCATTGTAACCTATTAGGTTGACTCCATATAATGCCTAGATGATCACATCCCCTTTTGGTCGTGATTGGTCAGCTGTGATGGCTACAAGTGCCTGAAGCCCAAAAACCTTGAGCACAGTCTACAGGTCATATTTATGAAGAGATTTCATTGTAACTTCATAGGATCACTCCAGATGATGCCTAGATGAGATTGTCCCCTTTGGTTTGCGATCATTCAACCATGATGGCTGCCCGAGCCCGAAGCCCAAAAACCTTAAGCACAGTCTACAGGTCATATTTATGAAGGGATTTCATTGTAACTTGGTAGGTTGACTTCATATAATGTCTAGATGAAAAAGGTCCCCTTTTGGACATGATTGGGCAACTTTGACGGCTAAAGATGCCTGAAGCCCGAAAACCTTTAGCTCTGTCTACAGGTCATATTTATGAAAGGATTTCATTGTAACTTCTTAGGATCACTCCAGATGATGCCCAGATGAGATTGTCCCCTATGGTTGCGATCATTCACCCATGATGGCTGCCCGAGCCCAAAGCCCGGAAACCTTTAGCACAGTCTACAGGTCATATTTATGAGGGGATTTCATTGTAACTTGGTAGGATGACTCCAAGTATTGTCTAGATGAGAACGTCCCCTTTTGATCGTGATCATTCAGCCTTGATGGGTGCCTGAGCCCAAAAACCTTTAGCATAGGTAAAAGGTCATATTTATGGAAGGATTTCATTGTAACCTATTAGGTTGACTCCATATAATGCCTAGATGATCACATCCCCTTTTGGTCGTGATTGGTCAGCTGTGATGGCTACAAGTGCCTGAAGCCCAAAAACCTTGAGCACAGTCTACAGGTCATATTTATGAAGAGATTTCATTGTAACTTCATAGGATCACTCCAGATGATGCCCAGATGAGATTGTCCCCTTTGGTTTGCGATCATTCAACCATGATGGCTGCCCGAGCCCGAAGCCCAAAAACCTTAAGCACAGTCTACAGGTCATATTTATGAAGGGATTTCATTGTAAGTTGGTAGGTTGACTTCATATAATGTCTAGATGAAAAAGGTCCCCTTTTGGACATGATTGGGCAACTTTGACGGCTAAAGATGCCTGAAGCCCGAAAACCTTTAGCTCTGTCTACAGGTCATATTTATGAAAGGATTTCATTGTAACTTCTTAGGATCACTCCAGATGATGCCCAGATGAGATTGTCCCCTATGGTTGCGATCATTCACCCATGATGGCTGCCCGAGCCCAAAGCCCGGAAACCTTTAGCACAGTCTACAGGTCATATTTATGAGGGGATTTCATTGTAACTTGGTAGGATGACTCCAAGTATTGTCTAGATGAGAACGTCCCCTTTTGATCGCGATCATTCAGCCTTGATGGGTGCCTGAGCCCAAAAACCTTTAGCATAGGTAAAAGGTCATATTTATGGAAGGATTTCATTGTAACCTATTAGGTTGACTCCATATAATGCCTAGATGATCACATCCCCTTTTGGTCGTGATTGGTCAGCTGTGATGGCTACAAGTGCCTGAAGCCCAAAAACCTTGAGCACAGTCTACAGGTCATATTTATGAAGAGATTTCATTGTAACTTCATAGGATCACTCCAGATGATGCCCAGATGAGATTGTCCCCTTTGGTTTGCGATCATTCAACCATGATGGCTGCCCGAGCCCGAAGCCCAAAAACCTTAAGCACAGTCTACAGGTCATATTTATGAAGGGATTTCATTGTAACTTGGTAGGTTGACTTCATATAATGTCTAGATGAAAAAGGTCCCCTTTTGGACATGATTGGGCAACTTTGACGGCTAAAGGTGCCTGAAGCCCGAAAACCTTTAGCTCTGTCTACAGGTCATATTTATGAAAGGATTTCATTGTAGCTTTGTAGGTTGACTCCAAATAATGTCTAGATGAGAACGTCCCATTTTGGCCGTGATCATTTAGCCTTGATGGGTGCCCGAGCCCCAAAACCTTTAGCATAGGCAAAAGGTTATATTTATAGAAGGATTTCATTGCAACATTGTTAGGTTGACTCCATATAATGCCTAGATGATGACATTCCCTTTTGGTCGTGATTGGTCAACTATGATGGCTACAGGTGCCCGAAGCCCGAAAACCTTGAGCACAGTCTATAGGTCATATTTTTGAAGGGATTTCCTTGTAACTTCATAGGATCACTCCAGATGATGCCCAGATGAGATTGTCCCCTTTGGTTGCGATCATTCAACCATGATGGCTGCCCGAGCCTGAAGCCCGAAAACCTTTAGCACAGTCTACAGGTCATATTTATGATGGGATTTCATTGTAACTTGGTAGGTTGACTTCATATAATGTCTAGATGAGAACGTCCCCTTTTGGACACGATTGGGCAACTGTGACGGCTTCAGGGGCCCAAAGCCCAAAAACCTTTAGCATAGTTTACAGATTGTGGGGTGGATCTGATTCAAGTTTGTTCAAATCGGCCCCCTGGGTTTATATTTGGGCTTCATATAGGAGCCCAAATTTTAACTTAGTGCATTTCAGGCATATTTCTTAAAAAATCTTCTTCTCCAGATCCAGCAGGCAGAATCTTTTGATATTTGGTATGCAACATTGTGGGGTGGATCTGATTCAAGTTTGTTCAAATCGGCCCCCTGGGTTTATATTTGGGCTCAGTATAGGAGCCCAAATTTGAACTTAGTGCATTTCAGGCAAATTTCTTTGAAAATCTTCTTCTCAAGATCCAGCAGGCAGAATCTTCTGATATTGGGTATGCACCATGCTTAGGGGGGTGAGATTCAAGTTTGTTCAAGCCAAGTCCCTGGGTTCATATTTGGGCTCACTGTGGTAGCCCGAATTATAACTTAGTTCAAAATGAGGAATTTTCTTTAAAAATCTTCTTCAGATCCAGCAGTCGGAATGTTTTGATATTTGGTATGCAGCATCCTTAGGGGGTGAGATTCAAGTTTGTTCAAGCCATGTCCCTAGGTCCATATTTGGACTCCCTGTGGGAGCTCGAATTGTAACTTAGTTTAAAATGAGGACTTTTCTTTAAAAATCTTCTTCTTCAGCCATGTCCCTAGGTCCATATTAGGACTCACTGTGGGAGCTCGAATTGTAACATAGTTCAAAATGAGGACTTTTCTTTAAAAATCTTCTTCTTCAGATCCAGCAGTCGGAATGTTTTGATATTTGGTGTGCAGCATCCTTAGGGGGGTGTGATTCAAGTTTGTTAAAGCCAAGTCCCTGGGTTCATATATGGGCTCCCTGTGGGAGCCTGAATTATAACTTAGTTCAATATGAGGAATATTCTTAAAAAATCTTTTTTTTTTAGATTCACTGGTCAGAATCTTTGGATATTTGGTATAAGCTTTTCTTTGGAGGAGCAGATGCACCTTGTTGAAATCAATTCTCTGGGTTGATATAAATTTAGGCTACCATGTCA
Organism: Pictodentalium vernedei; assembly: GCA_031216915.1. Classification (NCBI taxonomy): domain Eukaryota; kingdom Metazoa; phylum Mollusca; class Scaphopoda; order Dentaliida; family Dentaliidae; genus Pictodentalium; species Pictodentalium vernedei. The sequence continues at coordinate 312,283,335 of CM062297.1, read as the reverse complement.
GGTGAGCGCCCTCAGGCCCCTTGGGGCCTCTTGTTTATTTAATATTTAATTATTTTTTATTTAATTATATCTTCAATGATTTAAGTACAGAAATTAAGATTTTGTTTGTGTTTGACATTATTTTTTAGCTTTTGAATACGATAACCATGGAAAATTGATATTATTGTTAAAAGAGGAAATTTTTCAAATTTGCCAAAAAGTTGACGGAGCAAACTAGTATGGGTTCAGTATCGAGTATGAGACCCATTACTGTTAATTACAGCTTGACAATGCCTTCTCATGCTCCCAATCAGGTTCCTGATGGTCCTTTGTGGGATGTTGTTCCATTCTTGTACCATCATGGCACCAAGCTCCTGGACACTAAGTCTTCTTGGCTTGACTGGATGGGTTGAAATTGCAAGCTGCAACTCATTCCAGACATGTTCGATTGGATTTAGGTCAGGGGATCTTGCTGGCCAGTCCATATGCTCAATCCCCTCCACCTGGCGGTACTCCCTGGCAGCATAGGCAACATGAGGACAGGCATTATCGTCCATCAGAATGAATCTATCACCCACTGCACCTGCATACAATCTGACGTGGGCATCCAGGATCTCATCAATAAACCGCTGTGCAGTCAATGTACCACAGTCAAGGACACAAAGCTCTGTACGTCTGTCCCAGCTGATGCCGCCCAGACCATTATTGATCCTCCACCATAGCGGTAATGTCCAGCAATGTTGGCTGCATGGAATTGCTCTCCTTGACTTCTCCATACCCTAGAATGCCTATCTGTGTGGTCTAGGAAGTACCTTGACTCATCTGTAAAAAGGACAGGTCGCCAATCTTCTCTGGTACATCCAACATGGTCCATGGCCCTTTCATATCGTGTCTGGCGGTGGTTTTGGAACAGCGGAATGCGAATACATGGTCTTCTTGATTGGAGACACCTTCGTGGAACCCTTTTCTCGGATAGTCTGCGTCAAAACATTTACCTCTGATGCATTCTGAATGCTGTGTTGCTGTTGCAAAGCGGTTCCTACAGGCCTGAATGAACAAAAACCGGTCTTCAGCTGCAGATGTTGCCCTGTCTCTGCCACCACCATGCCGTCTTACTGGTGTGCCATACTGCTGAAATCTTGCCCAGGCTCTGGTGATCAGCATATTGTGCACACCAAGGGCTTCACCAACCTGACGATGCTCCACCATCCCAACAGCCCACCTCATTTCTGCTTCAGACAAATGTCTTCTTACATTTGCATTCGCCATATTCAATCATTAAATCACATTTAATCATTTGTGTTAAAATGAAGATTGAATACCCTACACATGTCATGTACATGTAGAGAGTACACAAAAACATCATGAAAATCAAAGGGGACATGCTTTTTATGACTGTCACGAAAAGTCTGCATGTCAAGAGAGCTAATGTAAACACTGGGGATCATCTCAATACATTTCTCAATCATATCCACCAAAAATGTCGCAAATATGTCACAAGCAAATTTCACAATGATGTGTCAAATATGTGATGCTTAGCAAACTTTGAGTAGTATATGTGGATGCAATACTCAACCTTTTAGTTGAAATAGTTCTGAAAGATTGTCAAGTCTTTCTGGTAAAACATGCACAATTAGTAATTTAATAAAGTTTTGTTTTATTTTTACTTTGTCCTATAACCTGTAGTTCATTCACGTAGTTTACAATTTACGAAATCTAAACAGTTGTTCGCAGATTATTTCCAGGCCTAACAGCACACACTTTTTCTCTGTATGACTCTAAATCACCCCTCTGGCCTAACTGAGCTTGACCAAGCCCTGGTAGTCCTGGAATGATGCCAACTCTTACAGGAGCTAGTACATACCTGGACCAATTCACTTGTGTCCATATCACTAGGTAATATCACTTCACGTAACTCAATTGCTGAATCCAGGCACAGAAATTGGCTTTCAAATTTTATTATTTTTGGTCTCAAAAACATTGCCATGACCTCTGATTGGAATAAGGGTGTTTTTGACTAGTATTGTCTACCATTCATGTTAGGTGAAGGGTTACTTGTGTCATTAGTACTCGTTAACCATTTACCAAACGAATCGGCCACATCCGCCCACGTAATATGCAAATTCAGCAGCTGTAAAAATATTATTTTTTCAAAAATTTCAACAAAACCATATCATGTGACCCCTCTTTAGAACAAGCTCATCGAATTCGTTCCAATGAGGGTGTCACATGATATGGTTTTGTTGAAATTTTTGGAAAAATAATATTTAAAATAATAAATTTTGATATCATCATCAGTGGGTAAATGGGTAACCTGAACCTGGTGTAAGAGACCAAAAATGGACAAATTTAGATATAAAAAACAAAACAAGACTGAACGTATGACCCTGCAAAGTTTTGAGATTCCTTTCGATTTGGAATTTTAAGTTGATATTTGATTTGCTTTGAAATCAGCTGCCCAATTTGTTTCCATTCAAATCTTTATATGAAAATATAGCTTGGTATTAGTCATTGCCATTGTCTCATAAAATGTATAGTTCAGATGGAATTTGTACGTAAGTAATGCTGAAAATAAAGACAGAGTGTAATTTCATCTCTATTAACATAAATAGCATCTGACCCATGCCACCTCTCATGCTAATTCCAGTCTCACTACTCTCGATCTACCATGGTTGAAAACAAGCTTGAAGTATCCAAACAATACAATGTGGCGATAAACTGTTGCTAGTGGCTAGTCCTGTGCCCTGCTTAGTGCTGGTAAGTATCGCACAAATTCCTGGATAATATTCCAACTACATCATCTAGGCATGCCTTCCAGGAAGGCATGCCTTGATGATGTAGCTGAAATATTTTATCAGTCAGAACTTTAGCCATCACAGTCAGAACAATCAAGTTTTCAGTCCCCCCATCACCTTATCGGTTATCTTCAAGATGCCCAGAATTCAATTTGATATTTGATTCAATTTTGACTAATAGACCTGCTTTGATTCGAGATTCAATTTGAATAAAAACTGTGTGATTTGCAGGCTCCTAACTAGCCATATTGGAAAACTCACAGTAGCTGAAAATGTTATGGATTTAATTGTGCCACTATTGTCAATTTTCCGAAACGAAGTCACTGAATGGAACCCCTCCAATTAGACACAAAAATATACACTAAAATTCAGCAAAAAATGAAAAAAAACTCTGATCTTAACCAATTATATCTTCTTGTTGGGAACTTTCAAGGAAGATATAATTGCTTCAATTTTTAGCCATATGAGAATGAAGTCAACAAAGAAAATTGTATTATATTTTCAGTGTTCTATGAATTAATTGTTATCCTCGTTTCTATATCGTAATGAATATCTTTCTTTTATTAAATGTGTTCCTGTTATTTCTCATTTCCATTTGACAGGTTGTATATAAATGACAAAGATTGGAAGTTGACTGCCCGACCATCAGATGTTGAAAGCACTCAAACTCTAGCTGAGCACCTTAATACATCCTCAGATGGTTCATGTGCTGATTCAGCTAAATGTGTAGAGGTCTGTAAAACAAACAAAATTCATTTTCACTGTTTGAAGCAGTGTTTGAAGAAAATATTTCTCTATTTCAGACTGTAGCCTACTTTTGATGTCCAGTGCCATGACTGGTTCAAATTATGTCATTTTATCCATCCATGCAGCTGATCCATGGGGATATGTAGTGTTCCATCCATCCATCCATCCATCCATCCATCCATCCATCCACATCAATCCATCCATCCATCCATCCATCCATCCATCCATCCATCCCAATCCATCCCAATCCATCCCAATCCATCAAATACACAGAAAGTGCAGATCAAGTTTGTATTTGAGGTGTGTCTGACATATCGTTAGGAAAGTTATTGCCTTTTATATTGTTTTGAATTTCCATGATTTATATTTTCCGGATGATAACTCTAAGCCTTATTCAATATAGCCAATCCATTTTTGGCACACAAACACTTAGGTAAGAGGCAGATCAAGTTTGATTTTGACAATTGTGTGACATTCTGTTTTCAGAAATACTCAATATACCCAATACATTTTTAGCATTCAGCCAAATTGGCAGATCAAGTTTGATTTTGATGTATGTGCGATATTTTATAGCGGCATTATCACCCATTATTTTCATAAAATTTCCATGATTTTAGGTTTCCAGATGATTACTTGAGCCAAACTTAGCCATCCATATTCTATGTGGTCTTATCCAGAGATAATGCAGATCAAGTGCAAATTTGACATTGCCCTGACATTCGTGAGGAGTTATTGCCATTTATTGACTTAAATTTCCATGATTATAGGTTTCTAGTTGCTAATACCAGCTATGCATGACATACTGGATCCATAAGCAGGGATGCATAAATAGGATGAACGTCTGTTACATTCGACTAGCAATTTTCTAAAAAACATTTGGATAACCGTTTCTCGCTATTCTAAATTGTTGACGCATTTAGAGTTAGCTCCTCAAAGAAATTCAACATGTAACTTCACAATTTCAAAGAAAGTGCCGATGAAGCAAACGCGATGCAACAGTGTAGATAGCAAAACAAAGCAGGTCGCTATAATCCATTTCTACTAATGTGCAAGCAGTACGATAGGCATTAGCTAAATGACATCACATCCTGAAATAAATAGACCGTAAGGAATACATAACAATTTTGTAAATGCCATGATGGTGTCATGATGGTCACAGCAGGCCAACACAGTTTGTGATAACTCGTAGTGAGGCTGGGTCATTGTCGAGTGTTGCGAGCGACATGAATCTTGTGATTCCTTTCATCCTTTCCGACAAAGCAATGCACATGTTCTCCGAAATGCACAGACAAGTTGACTCTTTGAAGTTGATTGACAAAACAGTATTCCATGATGTAGGACAGGTGCAAAGCAAACGTTTAATGACATTGTGTCTACAGTACATCGGTTTTCTGTGAGTACTGTCAATGAAATATACCCCCTATGTATGCCGGTATGGAGATGAATTTCTTAGTAGTTCAACGTGGGTTGTTCCTGACTTAAATAGTAATACCTCATATTATTGGACACAATATATGGTTGTCTGGTTGATGGCTTTTCTAACTGGTTGAGTTTCTTTGCAACCGGATGCAAACCGGATATCCAGCAAACCGTGGCAACTCTATATATTACAAATTAACAAAAATGCAAATATACATGTGAATGGTTATCTAAATTTGGAGGGTTATCCTGGGTTATCCAAATTTTTTGGCATAAATGTTTTGGGGTTGTCTAAATTTTCAATTTGTGAATTGCTGCATATGTGTACTCACAGAGAAGGAAGGACGTGTTATACCCTGCTTGGGTGGGGATGGTGTGGGTTTGGGGAGTACATGGGATCCTTTGGACGATTTTTTCTTCTTTTTTAAAATGCATTTTAAAGGATTTCAATTTGGCATACACAGGCCTGCAAATAACTCGCGAATGACAGTTTAGGTTACCTGCAGGTTTTGTCAATTGTAAAATACGCTTGGTCCGGTATTTTTTTTTTTGGCAAAGTTATTGTACTTTTCTGACTTGTTGATATTGATTTCTGGATGATTACTTTAGTTTGACTGAATGAATTGAAACAAAATTTTATACATTGGTTTATTACCACATAACACAGTTTGTGATTGATAGTGGGCTTGGTCTGACATTTTTTGGCAGAGTTATGGCCGTTTTCCTACATAAAAGACATGTTGATATTGGTTTCCAGATGGTAACTTGAGTTATAGGTGTCCGATTTCAATCAAACTTGGAATATACCAGACTTTTTGGTTTTTAGAGTAGTGTGATAATTTTTAGCTTAACTTGACAAAGTCAAGATAAGCTATTGCCATCACGCGTACGGAAGTCTGTTAGTCTGTGAGTCTGTGTGTCTGTTCACATTTTCCTTTAGCAGAGGCTACACCCCGCAGTTCTTGTCTGCTCGTCATGAAATTTCATATGCAGGTTTGGGGTCATGTCTAGATGAGAATGTCCCCTTTTGGTCGCGATCGGTTGACCGGTGGGGCTGCCCGAGCCCAAAACCCGAAACCATTAGCACAGTCTACAGGTCATATTTATGAAGGGATTTCATTGTAACTTGGTAGGATGCCTCTGTATAATGCCTAGATGAGAACGTCCCCTTTTGGGCATGATCTGTCAACCGTTATGGCTGCCCAAGCCCGAAACCCAAAAGCTTTTAGCACAGTCTGCAGGTCATGTTTAATATGGAGGAATTTCATTGTAACTTGGTAGGATGACTCCTTATGATGTCTAGATGAGAATTTCCTCATTTGGGCATGATCTATCAACCATGACGACTGCCCGAGCCCAAAACCCGAAAACCTTTAGCACAGTATACAGGTCATATTTATTGAGGAATTTCATTGTAACTTGGTGGGTTGACTTCATATAATGTCTAGATGAGAAAGTCCCCTTTTGGACGTGATTGGGCCCGAAGTCTGGAAACCTTTAGGACAGTCTACAGGTCATATTTATGAAGGGATTTCATTGTAATTTGGTAGGATGACTCCAAATAATGTCTAGATGAGAATGTCCCATTTTGATCGCGATCATTCAGTCTTGATGGCTGCCCGAGCCCAAAAAACTTGAGCATAGGCAAAAGGTCATATTTATGGAAGGATTTCATTGTAACCTGTTAGGTTGACTCCATGTAATGCCTAGATGATGACATCCCCTTTTGGTCGTGATTGGTCAACTGTGATGGCTACAGGTGCCCGAAGCCCGAAAACCTTGAGCACAGTCTACAGGTCATATTTATGAAAGGATTTCATTGTAACTTTGTAGGATCACTCCAGATGATGCCCAGATGAGAATGTCCCCTTTTGGTTGCGATCATTCAACCATGATGGCTGGCCGAGCCCGAAGCCCAAAAACCTTTAGCACAGTCTACAGGTCATATTTATTAAGGGATTTCATTGTAACTTGGCAGGTTGACTTCATATAATGTCTAGATGAGAACATCCCCTTTTGGACATGATTGGGCAACTGTGACGGATACAGAGGCCCGAAGCCCGAAAACCTTTAGAAGAGTCTACGGGTCATAATTATGAAGGGATTTCATTGTAGCTTGGTAGTATGACTCCAAATAATGTCTAGATGAGAACATCCCCTTTTGGTCATGATCTTTCAGCCTTGATGGCTGCCCGAGCCCAAAGACCTTTAGCATAGTCTATAGGTCGTATTTTTTGTAGAAGGATTTCATTGTAACTTGTTTGGTTGACTCCATATAATGCCTAGATGATGACATCCCCTTTTGGTCGTGATTGGTCAACTGTGATGGCTATTGGTGCCCGAAGCCCGAAAATCTTGAGCGCAGTCTACAGGTCATATTTATGAAGGGATTTCATTGTAACTTCATAGGATCACTCCAGATGACACCCAGATGAGAATGTCCCCTTTTGGTTGCGATCATTCAACCATGATGGCTGCCCGAGCCCAAAGCCCAAAAATGTTTAGCACAGTCTTCAGGTCATATTTATGAAGGGATTTCATTGTTACTTAGTAGGTTGACTTCATATAATGTCTAGATGAGAACGGCCCCTTTTGGACACCATCAGGCAACTGTGATGGCTACAGGGGCCCAAAGACCGAAAACCTTTAGCACAGTCTACAGGTCATATTTATGAAGGGATTTCATTGTAACTTGGTAGGTTGACTTCATATAATGTCTAGATGAGAACAGCCCCTTTTGGACACCATTAGGCAACTGTGATTGCTACAGGGGCCCGAAGACCGAAAACCTTCAGCACAGTCTACAGGTCATATTTATGAAGGGATTTCATTGTAACTTGGTAGGTTTGACTTCATATAATGTCTAGATGAGAACGTCCCCTTTTGGACACGATTCGGCAACTGTGACAGCTACAGGGGCCCAAAGCCCGAAAATCTTTAGAACAGTCTACAGGTCATAATTATGAAGGGATTTCATTGTAACTTGGTAGGTTGACTTCATATAATGTCTAGATAAGAACAGCCCCTTTTGGACACCATTAGGCAACTGTGACGGCTACAGGGGCCCGAAGCCCAAAAACTTTTAGCACAGTCTACAGGTCATATTTATGAAGGGATTTCATTGTAACTTGGTAAGTTGACTTCATATAAAGTCCAGATGAGAACAGCCCATTTTGGACACCATTAGGCAACTGTGACGGCTACAGGGGCCTGAAGCCCAAAACCTTTAGCACAGTCTACAGGTGATATTTATGAAGGGATTTCACTGTACCTTGGTAGGATGACTCCAAATAATGTCTAGATGAGAACATCTTTTGGTGACGATCATTCAGCCTTGATAAATAAATAAAATGAACTTTGTTGCTATTTTTATACAGTGTTGGCCACTTAATTGTATATCTCTTAATTGAATAACCCTTTTAATTGAATATTACTACCAAACACAAAACAATTTACCATACCTTCAGTACAAATTTGATCTGTTGATTGCATAAAGGTTATAGAGCAAAACTCCTGTGAATTGAATTGAAAGCCTAGTAGTACAATGTCAAGAAATTACACTGACAGTCAGCAAATTCACCATGTTAAAAGACATATTTGGCCTCAGTCCCTTATACAGACATTTAATCTCTTATATCTTGTTTGAGGGACCTCTGTCAAAAAAGATATAATGCAATAAATGCTCAGTCTATCTCCAGAGTACAGGAAAGTGACCAAATTGAATTCTCCTGTTAACTCTTTAACGACCCAAACTAGCCAGAACTATTCAAAAAATCACTGTTCAGTTTTCATTATTTTTTAGCTCATCTTGACAAAGTCAAGCTGAGCTAATCTCATCGCTTGCCGTCCGTTGTCCGTCAACACCATGTTTTGGTCTTCTCCTCCAAAGCCACTGGGCCAATTCAAGTGAAAGTTTGTGTGAATGATGGTCCCAAAGGGGCATTTCATTTTTGTTCAACTCAGCATGCCCAGCCTCATAGGGAGGGAGTGGGGGGAAAATGCTCCAAAATATTTTTAAAATCTTCTTCTCAAGAACCAGTGTGTACAATGACTTGATATTTGCTATGGAGCTTCCATATGAGGTGTAGAATCAAGTTTGTTCAAACAAAGTTCGTGAAGTAATATTTGGCTTTGTAATAGGAGGGGTAAGACTTTTAGCCCTGCCCAAAATTTCTATTTTCTGAACCGATGGTCCGGTATGAACCAAATTTGGTTTGTGGTAGTATTGGGTCATAAGTACTTGACCCATGCAAAAAAAAAAAATCCCACATCCCCCATGAGAACCCTGGGAGCTGAAAATATAAATATTTTCAAACGCCCATATTTCCCAAACCCCATGGAACAGAGAGCTTTTATTTGGTATGAAGTATCCTTATGACCAGTAGAATTGAATGGTAAAAAAAATTGCCATCGGTTATGTTAGGGTGTTCTGTTATGGGCATCGAAAAAATGCTGAGTCAGCATATTTGCAAAAATTTAAAAAAATCTTTTCTCCAGAACCAATCATCAGAATCTTTTGATATTTGGTATACAGCATTCATAGGGGGGTCAGATAAAAGTTGGTTGAAATAAATCTCATTGGTTCATATTTGGGCTCTCTACAGGAGCCCGAAGTTTTAACATAGGGTAATTTGGGGAATATTCTTTAAAAATCTTCTTCTTCAGAACCACCAGTCAGAATCTTTTAATATTTGGTGTACATCATTGTTATGAGGTTCAGATTCTAGATTGTTCAAACCAAGTCCCTAGGTTAATATTTTGGCTTCCTATGGAAGCCCAAATTTGATCTTTGTTCAATATGGAGGGTAATTTAAAAAAATCTTCTTCTTCAGATCCATCAGTCAGAATGCTTTGATATTTGGTATGCAACATCTCTATGGGGGTCAGATTCAATTTTGTTCAAATCAGATCCCTAGGTATATATTTGGGCTCACTATGGTAGCCCAAATTTTTACTTAGTGCAATATGAGAAAATTGCTTTAAAAATCTTCTTCTTCAGATCCACCAGACGGAATGCTTTTATATTTGGTATACAACATCTCTAGGGGGATCAGATTCCAGGTTGTTCAATTCGAGTGCCTAGGTTAATATTTGGGCTCCATATGGGAACATGAAATTTAACTTAGTACAATATGAGGGAATTTCTTCAAAAATCTTCTTCTTCAGATTCATTTGTCAGAATGCTTTCACATTTGGTACACAACATCTCTAGGGGGGGCAGATTCAAGTTTGTTCAAATCGGATCCATAGGTCAATATTTGGGCTCGCTATGGTAGCCCAAATTTGAACTTAGTGCAATTCAAAGAAATTTCTTTACAATTTCTCTTCTTCAGATCCAACAGTCAGAATGCTTTCATATTCGGTACACAACATCTCTAGGGAAGTCAGATTTAACTGTGTTCAAATCAAGAGCCTGGGTTAATATTTGGGCTCTCTATGGGAGCCGGAATTGGCCATTTTGCTGAAGAATTAAAAATTTTGTATTCAGTACCCTCTAGAGGTACTAAGATTAATCCACGTAGGTTGTATCAAGGGACTTCGTAGGGGAGCTCTACATTTTACTTATGATCAACTGAAGAAAAGGCATGATGCCTAGATTATTTTTGTCACTCCTGACGGACTCAAGGATTGACAGTGTAGCCTATGGAGATGGCTTGCTTAATGTAGACTCATTCTTGGACTCTGTTTAAATTGTATTCTGTACAAGATGAGCGCTTCAGGCCCTGTGGGGCCTCTTGTTTCATTTTTTGTCTCACAAACATGACCCCTCATTTGAATGAGTCTGTTGAGCTCATTCCAGTGATCATTGATGGGTCGTAAGCTATGTTTTTGAAGCTAAAAAAAGGAAAAAATGAGTTATTTTAGAATTGTGTTTGCAAGTGTCGTCTGCCTTTCGTGTTAGGTAAAGGGTTGAATGAATAATTTATAATGTAATTGCATCACTTAATTCTACATACTGAACGTCATGGAAATCAGTGAGAACGTCTTTTTTCAAATTTCCCATGTACCATAGAATGAACAAAAGATTCTGGCTTTATTTACAATGGCATAGTAGCAGGGTCAAATTCAAGTTTGTTCAAATCGGCCCCCTGGATTCATATTTGGGCTCAGTATAGAAGCCCGAATTTGAACTTAGTGCATTTCAGGCAAATTTCTTAAAAAATCTTCTTCTCCAGATCCAGCAGGCAGAATCTTTTGATATTTGGTATGCAACATTATGGGGTGGATCTGATTCAAGTTTGTTCAAATCGGCCCCCTAGATTCACATTTGGGCTCAGTATAGAAGCCCGAATTCAAACTTAGTGCATTTCAGGCAAATTTCTTAAAAAATCTTCTTCTCCAGATCCAGCAGGCAGAATCTTTTGATATTGGGTATGCGGCATGCTTAGGGGGGTGAGATTCAAGTGTGTTCAAGCCATGTTCCTAGGTCTGTATTTGGGCTCACTGTGGGAGCCCAAATGATAACTCAGTTCAAAATGAGGAATTTTCTTTAAAAATCTTCTTCTTCAGATCCAGCAGTCGGAATGTTTTGATATTTGGTATGCAGCATCCTTAGGGGGGTGAGATTCAAGTTTGTTCAAGCCATGTCCCTAGGTCCATATTTGGGCTCACTGTGGATGCTTGAATTGTAACTTAGTTCGAAATGAGGAATTGTCTTAAAAAATCTTCTTCTTCAGATCCAGCAGTCGGAATGTTTTGATATGTGGTGTGTAGCATCCTTAGGTGGGTGAGATTCAAGTTTGTTAAAGCCAAGTCCCTGGGTTCCTATTTGGGCTCACTGTGGGAGCCCGAATGATAACTTAGTTCAAGATGAGGAATTTTCTTTAAAAATCTTCTTCTTCAGATCTAGCAGATGAATGCTTTTGATATTTGGTATGCAGCATCCTTAGGGGGGTAAGATTCAAGTTTGTTTAAGCCATGTGCCTAGTTCCATAAAATTTGTCTCTCTTGACTTCATTCCTTTGTAGAGTTGATGAACCATGTCTAACTGAATGTGACCCCAAATACTTCTTTGAATCACTTTGGCCAGTGAGCGATTAAGGCTCCTTGGGGTCTCTTGTTTAAGTTTGCATTGGTTATAAAAAGAGACCATGCCGCAGCCAAAAGGACCATGCGGTAGGGTCAGAGAAACATATTTTTACCTTTTTTAGGCCTAATCATTAATAAAATTATATGGACAACTGCCAAATCCTCAGTTTTACAGACCTCTTTGGCCTTAGTACTCCCAACGTAAAAATTTAATCTGTATACAGTGGAGCCCACTTAATTGGATATCTCTTAATCAAAAAAGCCTTTTAATTGAATATAACTTCCAAACACAAAACCAGTTAACCTGCCTTCTAGGTCACATGACCATGCTCTGGTAAAGGCATCCCATCATGACCAGAATAGGACAGTCTCATCTAGACATCATGACCTAGATTCCTTTTGCACAGTCTACTGGTTGTATATATGAAGGGATTTTATTGTAACTTGGTAGGATGACTCGGTATGATATCTAGATGAGACTGTCCTAGTTAGTTCCCGATATATCAACTGTGACCACCTGATGGGCATGTGATCTAGATTCCTTTAGCAAAGTCTATGGGTCAAATTTGTGAAGGAATTTTATTGTAACTTGGTAGGATGACTTGTTTTGGAATGATTTTACTGTAAATTGGTAACCTTGGTTGACATAAATTAACTGTGAGGGCCACATCAACCCAGGCCTGAATTCTTTAGTACAGTCTACACCTCTAATTATTCTTGTTGAAAACATAGCATATAGGGTACAGAACTTAACATATTTTCAATTATCACAATTCTTGTCTTATTTCATAATCCTTTCATAAACATTGAACATTATTGCTTTCATCAAACGCTATGTGCAGTGAAGTTAAGTTAAGCTGCAGTGTCATTGACACTTTCATTTATTTTCATATCTTAAAGCAGGCTTGTTAATTAATTAGCCTTCTTTCATTTGTTTTCAAGGCAAAAATGTGTAACCTCATAAGTATTCTTTCAGATGCTGGCAAGGCATAACTAGAAACCTCAGCAGAGCTAGGAGCCTTGTAAGTTAAGGTGCTAAGAAATTTAAACTTTGGGGTAAACTATTAATGCGCTCAGAAGCTAATTTCTCTTATATTAAAATTTTTTGAACCAATTTTTATATTAATATTTTTCAGGTTAAAAACTATGAATATATTTATGCTGATGTACAAGACCTCAGTAATCTTCCCAATAAGACATGGATTAGCTATTCTTGCAATTACAGGATCTTCAATCTTATAACAAAGGTAAGGTCAACCTGGGGCCAATACTATAAAACTTTTACAATTGTATTTTCTAGAATTGTATTTCTAGTTATACCTTTAAATTGGTTAAAATTAACCATTAGCATTTTGTCAGTGCCATACCAATGACTCTAGGTGCCTTAACTGAGAAAACTGATGCTTTCTTTCACAAAAATTGTAAAATGTTCAGCAAACACAAGGTGGAATGTCTTCAGAAGCCAGAATGTGATTTAAAATCTATCACAAATGGGAATTTAATATCAAGGTGGGGGGGGGGGGGTGTTTTGGGTCAATATCAATTAATTTCTGAATTATGTCATAGATTTTGATGAAAAGGGGCATACCGGGGGTCCTATTCAGGGCTACATTTTACCACATGAGTAGATAGAAGAAAATTTTACATAAGCTCTTAGGATAAAATGGCAGAGTTGGTAAAATATAGAGCTGCAGCCCCAATTTTTGAAACAAAATTGACATTCATATTGTTTTGTAGGGGTTGGGGCACTGTTTTGCCTGTGGTATGGTTAAATGGGACAGATTTTTTTTCAAAAATATTGTGTGCTGATGCAGATTTTAGTTTTATTTTGGGATCAGGGTAGTTTTTAAAGAAAGCTATAAATTCTCATCTCTCTCAGCTAATTTATTAGGTAACAAGCTAGAAAAATCTTTTGGAGGCAGTACCAGTTTTTAAGTACATTTGACACAGTTTGGACACTTTTCCTTAAAATAGCAAATTCCCTATGTTTTTGACTCAGTAGAAGCCAAAAGTTGGATTCTAATGCAGAAATGATTCTTTTATCTCATGAAAGTGGTAAAATGTCTCTTTTGTAGGGATGGGTTTGATTATAGGTATCACTGAACTAAATATTTGAATTAGAAATACCCACCTTGAAATGTTTCACTCGGAAGTGATGCAATCTCTAAAAATAAACAGCCTTGGGAAAATAAATTGTTTCAATAAACGTTTGAAGCATTCTATTGACATCTTGCATTATTGATGAATATTCCAGATAAAAAAGAGGGTGATTTGATGACTTTTGGACCTAAGAAATACAATTTACATTTGGTGTGTTTTTGTAGCGAATTTCCAGAAAAATATGTGCACGTGACTGTTACTTCCCTTGTTGTCAATTTTCCTCTCTTATTTGTTGCATGACCCCCTGTTTTGGGGTCAGAAAGAGTTGTCTGAAGGGCTATACTTGACAGAGATATTTAAATGCCAAAATTCAAGTGATGCGGTCATAGTTTTTTTTGCCTGAACATTATAATGGTCACCTATGGGAAAATATTTAGTTCTGTGATACCATAAGTAGGCACTTTTTACGCACCACTTCATGAAAAATTAAAATAGGTACAGCACTGATATTTTAAATACTAATTATATTATGTCATATATTGTGCATTTCACAAACAAATTATAAAAAAATTGTTATCCTTTGAACTGTTATCATCAAATTTAAATTTTTTGGTTATCCAAATATTATGGAAAAAAGTATAAATTTTCTTTGTAAAAGGAGAAATAGATTATATACATGACCTTGCAGTTCAAAATTTATTGATTGTCATGTATTATATCATACAGGACTTCATTTTTAAGAACATGCTGCTCATAACTGTGTTGTTGAAATTTTATGAATATGAGTACAAATACACAAAGTTTCCCGTATATTGGAATACAAATACAAATACTTTGAAATTTATTCATGAATACAGTTTTTTAATTCTTGAATATATTTTAGCTCCCCCGAGTGTAGCTAAAGGGGAGCTATAGTATTCATTTTCAGTCCGTCAACTGCCATCCTTCTGTTGTCTGTCCATGTGAGCCAAGATTTTAACTTTGTGCAATATGAGAAATATTCTTTAAAAATTTTCTTCGGATCCACCAGTCAGAATTTTCCAAAGTTTGTTCAAATCAATAACCCAGCTTATTATTTGGACTCTTTATGGGAGCCTGAATTTTAACTTAATGAAAAAATTCTTCAAAAATCTTCTCCAGATCTACCAGTCAGAATCTTCTTGTTCAGTATCCTTATGAGGGGCAGATTCAAGTTTCTTCTGTTCAAATCCCTGGTTTCATATTTCTTCAGATCCACTACAGTTGAATCGTCTTAATTGAATATCCATTTTGCCAGTGAAAATTATTCAGTTAACAGGAGTATATAGTTAACAGGGATTTGGTCAGTTTACTGTGTTCTGGTGGTAAACTGAGCATTTATTCTATTATATCTTGTTTGACAGAGCTCTATGAGCTCTGTCAAACAAGATATAATAGAATAAATGCCTGTATTGGATGTAGTGAGACCAAAAAGGTTGATAAATAAGGGGAATTTGGTGTATGTCACTGTAATTTTTTCGACATATTATAAAAATTTATATACAATTAACAGGAGTTTACTCTACAACCCATATGCAATTAACAGATCAAATTTGTAATGAAGGTATGGGAAATGGTTTTGTGTTTGAAAATTATATTCCATTAACAGGGAAATACAATTAAGAGATATCCAATAAAGTGGGCTCCACTGTATTTAGAATTTTTTGATATTTGATATATTTGGTGGGGAGAGGTTCAAATTTAAATTTGTTCAAATCAAGTTCCTCTATTCATATTTGATCTCACTATGGGATGGGGGCAAAATTTAACTTAGTGCGATATGAGGAATATTCTTCAAAAATCTTCTTCAGATCCACCAGTCAGACTCTTCTGATATTTAGTATACAACATCCTTATGCTAGGAATATTGACAATAGTGATTTTATTTCTGACACTGCACCATCCCAATACCACTTACGTTTCAAATGAAACGATACCCATCAACTTTTTCAATTTACATTTTGCTGTTCTGTTTACAATGTTTTTGCACTGAAACTGATTTGAGAAATTTGCCACATTTGTCTTACAATAGAATGCACACCTTGAATGACCAATTCTCACAAACTCGTATTGCCTGTTTACTGATAGCACCTAATGGATGACAACATATCGACTTATCATGTGAGGATTGGGCTTTTCAGGGGTGGAGGCAGAAATAAATCATTTTTGAATCCCAATGTCGTTCTCCTTGTGATGCTTTTATGCACGGTTGGACATCGAGGATTAAATATAATGATTTTTATGCATCTCTTTACAAGTAGGGATATTGAAGTTAATCCTGGGGAAATGAAGATTGTACATATTAATGTTAGAGGTCTCCGCAACAAAACAGATATAATAAGCGCCGAATTAGGAAGGTACGATATCATTTCTGTTTCGGAGACTCAGTTGTCAAACACCGTTCAAAACAAAGATATTCAAATACAAGGCTACCATTATCCACCTATTCGTATGGATCGAGGAGAGGGGTCGGAGGAGGAGTGGCCGTTTATATTAAGTCTGACATAGTTTGGAAACATTGATATGATCTTGAAATCCCAGACTTAGAATTAATCTGGACAGAACTTCGAAGTCAGAACCAGAAATTTATACAGGGAGTTACATACAGGCCCCCCCCCCCCCCCACTGGCAATAATTATTACTGGAGTCTTATTGATGAATCTATCCAAAAGGCAAGGAATGATATGTCGCTGAAATGTGTGATAGTTGGTGACTTCAATTTTGACTGTCTCAACAATACACACCCAAGGATCAGGCAGCTGGAAAACGATTACAGCTTATCTCAAATTGTCAAAGACCCAACGCGAATAACTGAAGACTCTTGCAGTTTACTTGATCTAATTTTAGTATCGTGTCCAATGCTAGCTGAAAATTGTTCTGTTATTCCTCCCTTCTGTAGTGATCACCATGCTACTGCTGTTACAATAAAATTCCCCGAAAGTAAAACTGCCTGCTTTAAAAGACAAATTTGGGATTATAGTAATATGGATATAAATGGATTACGGGCTCATTTTGCTCAAACTACGTGGGAAGACTTTTTACTGAAAACTTAAATGATACCACAGAGAACCTTACATCGTATATCATGGACTCAGCTAAAAACTACATACCACACAAAACCATTGTAGTACGTCCGAATGATAAACCATGGATGAACTCAACAATCCGAAAAATGATGAAAGTGTGTGATCGATCACACAAAAAAGCCAAACAGACAAATAGGACAGAGGACTGGGCTAGATTTAGGCATGACAGAAACGAAACTATATCACTCATACGAACAGCCAAAGTGGAATACGATATTAAAACTGAAACTTATGTATCATCTCGTAACTTTGGCAGCAAACATTGGTGGGGGACCCTTAAATCTTTCTCTAAAGAGCACAATCTATCGAATGAACTCTTCCCACCACTTGAAGAAAATGGGGAAATAATTAGTGATGCAAAGTCGATTGCAGACGTATTAAATACGTATTTTGCTGGTTAAGCTAACTCAGTTGGTGACAAAGAATTACCACCCATTCCACATTGTGAAATGAGTCTTGAATCCATAGTAATTTCTGAAGAGGAAGTCATGTCAATTATTAGTAATTTCGACCCCCCAGAAAGCTAGTGGGCCAGATTTAATTAATAACAAGAATTATTAAGACATGTGCCCAACAGTTAGCTCCTCCTCTAACTTATCTTTTTAATCTGTCCTTATAACATAATGAGTTTCCAAATTTATGGAAGATGGCTAGTGTTGTGCCTATTCATAAGAAATTATCTGTAAATGACAAGGCAAACTATCGGCCAGTCTCTCTAACAAGTTCTGTCAGTAAAATTCTAGAAAAAGTAATTTTCAGAAGCATTTTTTCCTTCTTGGTTGAAAACGGATTTTTACCATCCTTACAATCAGGCTTCATTCCGGGTGACAGTACAATTTACCAAATCATAGATATTGATAACTATATTGCCAGCAATATGGACACCAATAAAGAAGTCAGAATGGTATTCTGTGATATAAGTAAGGCTTTCGATAAAGTGTGGCATGTCGGATTAATTCATAAATTAGACTCTATTGGAATAAGAGGTAACCTACTCACATGGTTTAAAAGCTACCTAACAAATCGCTCCCAGCATGTAGTCGTAAAGGGTGAGAAGTTTAAAAATCAAATCATTAAAGCTGGTGTGCCACAAGGATGCGTTTTAGTCCTTATTCTGTTTAATATTTACATAAATGACATTGTTAAAGATATTACGTCTAATATTAGACTTTATGCCGATGATACCACACTTTATCTAGTAACTGAAGATGCAAACTTAGCAGCAGTAGTTTTGAATAATGACCTGAGAAAAATTGCTCAGTGGTCGAACACATGGCAGGTCTTATTTAATCCACTAAAGACCGAATCATTGTACTTTTCAAGTAAAGTAAACCCTATGCTTCGTCCCAATCTTTACCTCCTAGGACAGCAAATAGAAGAGACGGACACTCATAAACATCCTGGGCTGATCTTTTCAAAAGCGGGTCAATGGGATTCACATATAGAGAGTATTATAAATAAAGTCAGCCCCATGATAAACTGCCTCAGAAGCCTAAAATACAGACTGTCTAGACACGCATTAGAAACTCAATAAAAATATCTCATTCTCCCGCTTTTTGATTATGACGATGTTATATTGGATGGTTGCACGGAGACCAAATCGACACTCCTAGAAAATCTGCACTTGGATGCTCTACGAACTATAATAGGGGTAACTAGGGGAACAAGTCATCACCTTATTTATAGGGAATCGGGTTTCATCCCTCTCAAAGAGCGCAGACGATGTCACAAATTAGTAGCTCTGTATAAAATTAAGTTCACAAACGTGCCAAACTACATTAGGCTGCTCATTCCGTGACCTGTATCAGAACTGACCTATTACCCGCTAAGATCTTCAAACTCACTAAGGGAAATTAAATGCAACACTAATAGGTTCTCTAACTTGTTTCTGTCATCAGCGATAAAACTTTAGAACGGCCTACACGCAGAGATGCAGAAATGTACTTCCGTAGACCTATTTAAGAAGAAACTTTCAAGTAGCGACAATGATGGGTTTTATCATGTGGACGGCAGAAGGGAACAAATCTTTCACACGAAGCTACGTTTAAATTGTAGTGATCTAAACGGACACAAATTTGATAGATTTATAAGTAATAATGCTTCTTGTAGATGTGGCCATTTATATGAAGACACTGAACACTATTTATTATTGTGTCCTCTGTATTCAGAACAAAGAAATTTGTTTCTAACAAAATTGGGCCACACCAATAATATCATTCTAATGTTATATGGTGATCCAGAGAAAACTGCTTTGGAAAATGCTAGTATATTCAGTGCGGTACAAGAATATATTAGGGAAACAATGAGATTCGAGTAATTAATTATTAGCTGGTGGAAATGAATCCTTGTCTTTTGCCCTTGGAGATTGATTTTTGATAGTGCACCTCAAAATGGACATTCATACTTTTGGCCTATTATACCTTCATCTATATACCAGAGTGCCTCCCTACTTGATAGGTATTGGATATATAGGGGGCACTGTGGCTCAGTTGGTAGAGGTGCAGGCTGCAAGCCGAGAGGTCCTCGGTTCGAACCCCACCTGCGGCAACTGCGTTGTGTCCATGGGCAAGACACTTCACCCCGATTGCCTACATGGGGGCATGATGATGCTGTGTACTGAGGTGTACTGCATGTCGATGGTGTGCATGTCTTCAACCAATCTAACTCTGCCTGTGCTGCGGTGCAGAGTTCAGAGTTACGATGTTGGAGAGCTGACAGCTGCTCGTCGTTGCTCGGTAGTTCTCTCCGGGTACTCCGGCTTCCTCCACCCGTAAAACTGTCATGGTCACGATTAGCCATTGTGCATAAGTATGTGGCCTTAAACACCAATAAATAAATAATAAATAAATAAATTGGATATATAAGAAATGACGAGATATTTTGTGGTACTTTCTTTCTAATTCATTTGATCAGTTTCTGTTTTCTGTACAGTTGCACTTGCACCATTGTAAATGTGAGTTTTTGTAGGGCTACAGAATCTAACACTAATTGTTCCTATAATTAGTGTTCGATTCCAAACAGTAATTATAGAAATAATCAGCAAAAATTTAATAAAGTACCGGGTTCAACCTGGTGCTTCATTAATTCAAAAATTGCTGCTGATGATTTTTAGTTTAACTTGACAATGTCAAGTATGAGCTATTGGGATGGGTTGTGATCCATCATCCATCCATCTATCTGTGTGTCCACATGTTCATACATCTGTCCCTCTGTACGTCTGTTCCTCTGTTCATCCACAATTCCCTTAGCACTCCCTACAGGCCACAGCTCTCACACAATCAATTTTTCTGAATTTTGTTGAAAACCATGTCCTCCAGCAGCCATCTTGGATTTGGCACATAAATTGTCAACAATTCCATTGGCACACCCTACAGGCTACATCTCTCACCCGTTCAGTACCAAATTTCATATGTGCCTTTAGGACAATACCTAGATGGGTGCTATTGAATTTTTCTGAATTCTGTTGAAAAACATGGCTGACAACGGCCATCTCAGATCTGGCACATAAATTGTCACCAATTCTATTGGCACACCCTACAGGCTGCTTCTCTCACCCGATCAGTTCCAGATTTCATATTCGGCTTTGGGGCAATGTGTAGATGGGTGCTTGCTATTGAATTTTTCTAAATTTTGTTCAAAAACATGTCTGCCAGCAGCCATCTTGGATTTGGCACATAAATTATCACCAATTCCATTGGCACACCGTACAGGCCACATCTCTCACCCGATCAGTTCCAAATTTCTTATATGTGGCTTTGGGGCAATGTCTAGATGGAAGCTATTGAATTGTTTCGATTTTAGTTGAAAAACGTGGCCGCCAGCTGCCATCTCAGATTTGACATATAAATTATCAACAATTCCATTGTCACACCCGACAGGCCACATCTCTTACCTGATCTTTTCCAAATTTCATATGTAGCTTTGGTACGATGTTGAGATGGGAGCTATCAAATTTTTCTGAATTTTGTTGAAAAACATGGCCACCAGCAGCCACCTTGGATTTGGCGCATAAATTAAACAATTCCATTAGCACACTGTAGAGGCCACATTTCTCACCTGATCTTTTTCAAATTTTGTATGTAGCTTTGATGTATGTAGCTTTTCTCAATTTTGCTGAAAAACATGACTGTCAGCAGCCTTCTTGGATTCGGCATATAAATTGTCAACAATTCCATTAGCACACCCTACAGGCCACATATCGCACCCAATATTTTTGAAATTTCATATGTAGCTTTGGTGTGATGTCTACATGGGAGCTGTTAAATATTTTTGAATTTCATTCAAAAAACATGACCATCATTGGTAATCTTGGATTTGACATATAAATTAGTAAAAATTCCAGTAGGACACCCTACAGGTCGCATCCCTTACCTGATCTTTTTCAGATTTCATATTTAGCTTTGGTGTGGGGTCTTTTCTGTAGAAACTTCATAAACCCTTTACCCAACGCAGACGATTTCAAAATTTATTATTTTAAATATAATTTTTTTAATTTTTTCAAAAACTTTCAACAAAAACGTATCATGTGACCCCTCTTTGGAATGAGCTCGACGACATCATTCCAAAGAGGGGTCACATGATATGGTTTTGTTGAAATTTTTCGAAAAATAATATTTTTTCATTTGCTGAATTTGCATATTACGTGGGCGGATGAGGTCGATTCGTTGGGTAAAGGGTTAGATGACTTGGCATTGCTGAAGCTTTCTATTTAGTTCAGTCCCTTCTTGGGACAAGTTGAAGAGCAGTGTCATTGACACTTTTATTATTACCTGGTAAATGCATGCGTGGACATCACTGCCCACACGTGAATTACGATCATTCTATGGAGACTGTACTGTACTGTTTTTGAATAAGTACTAGAATTATCTTATGAGTGACTCCATTGATATGGAAGTTTCCATGAGTGGCTGCAAGCTATAAGATTTCTTTGCAGTCACAAATAAGATAATTGTGATACTTACTCAAAAACATTAAGTATTGTTTTTATTATCTACAGTGCAATGTTTTACGCCTAAAAAAGTTGAAAATCTGTTTCTCAGGCTCTCCTGCATGGTCCTTTTGGCTACCACATGCTCTCTTTTTTATAACAATGAAAACATAAAAAAGTAAAAATTAAATGGTTTATGTCTGATATTTTATCCAAGTTAATAAAATTGATAAATTTGTTTCTAGAATGCAACAAGGTTTTGCAATGCTTTAGCATTGCAAAGCCTTATTGCTTACAAGGGAAGAAATACACCACCACCCATTCTGTTCTGTAGATTATGAGGCCTAAAACATAAAACAAACCAAGAACATTAACTTTTGATGGCAATAAAATAATTACAAAAATAAAAAAAATAAAAACACACCTGTCCACATGCAATTTTACACAAAAAGTGGCCTGAGAAACAAGATATACTTTGTGGGACCTTACCGGAAGTTGCAAATTGAAACAATGTTTTAATTGCAATTAAAATATTCAAATGCCCCAAAAAGTGATTTGATATCAACCTGAACTCAATATGTGATGCATATCACTTCCAGAGAGATTTTCTTTTACATTTCTCTTGTCAATAGATAAAGAAATAAAGTTGTTAGTTAAAGAAAACTAGGTTCTGGTTATCAGGCAATTAAAATTGAACCCCCTCATTGAACATTTTTACTAGTTTGCAGTGTTTTTCGTAGTGTGAAATCATGAGACTTTAGGCTCCCTGCGGGAACCCCCAGGAAGTGAAGCAGTGCCTGTTCACTACGGTAAACCGGCTCTGTTTTACTGGTAAAATAGGACCCAGTCACCAGTGCTTGGGAGGGGCAAACCCTCTCTAAAATGGGAAACATGGCTTACTAATTCTCACCTCTGGTCTTGAGTTGATACTCATGTTGTGGTCATGATTAGCCATTGTGCAAAAATATGTGACCTTAAACACAAATAAATAAATAAATGAATAAATAAATAAATAAATAAATAAATAAATAAATGAGACTTTAGGCCTAAAAAAATAAAAAATCTGTTTCTCAGATCTTCCCACATGGTCCTTATGGCTGCCACATGCTCTCTTTTTTATAACCAATGCAAACTTAAAAAAAGAAAAATTAAATGGTTTGTGTCTGATATTTTACCTATGATAATAAAATTGATAAATTTGTCCCCTGAGTGCACCAAGGCTTTGCAATGCTTTAGCATTCCAAAGCCTTATTGCACTCAAGGGACGAAATACACCACCACCATGCTATTCTGTAGATTGTGAGGCTTAAAGCATGAAACAGAACAAGAACGTGAACTTTTGATGGCAAAAAAATAATTACAAAAACAAAACAACAACCCACCCACCCACATGCAATTTTACAAAAAATGGCCCGAGAAATAGAAGATCTACTTTGTGGGGCCTTAAAATTTCACCTTTTTGATTGATGTATATTTATTTGGTCATGTTCGCAACAAAGCGTGATTAAAATACAGTGTCTGCTTATTATTCTATTTGTCATGTAAACATCAAATTTGCTATCTTGTACAGGAAGTAACACAAATATTATGTGGACTGCATTTATTTTTCAAAAGGTGCATTTTAGTATAACCGACCACAAATGTATTTCATACTTCATTATTAACTGGTAGTGGGAAACATGGGTATAAACAATTGGCTGGATTTGACTTTATATCCATGTTGCAGCCATGATTAGCCATTGTGCAGAAATATCTGACCATAAACACCAATAAATAAATAAATTAACTGGTAGTGTGCTAAATTGTTTTGGTTGCCAAAATTTGTTCTCATGTATTTGCCTTGTTACAATTTAAGAGAAAGTGTAGGCACAACACTATGAACTGTAACAGGGCAGAGACATACAGATGAAATAAATTCACTTTAAAGATAATGTGAACCACATTCGCAGAATACAAAACCTTCAAGTTGTGATACCTGCACTAAAGAAAGGGGCCCAGCACTCAAACTGTTAACAAACAAAAGAAAGAAAAAATAAAAATTAAAGCCTCCTTCTCTCATTGATTTGAAAAATTAATTGCTTAAGAACCAATATATTTTTTCTATTCAGCCTTAGATATTTCCTGCTATCTAAAATGATAGCATGCAAAGAATTATATTAACTTAGATATGCTTTACATACTTTTATGATATTTATGGATGACCATATAAAATGCCCAAATGCTTTCCTACTTCTTCTTGGACAGGATATTGTTTCTTAACCCTTTGAACCCTAGCGGCCGTTTTTCCGTTCTGGAACATGATACGTCATAACGTCATTATGAAGGATGGTTGTTCAGTAAATGTGTGGTGTAGACCAATCAATATTTTCAACGTGCAGCCCTGAGGCTGCACGTTGAAAATATTGGTTGGTCTACCCCAAATAATGAATATGGACTCTTCTAATTGCTGCCATTGAACTGGCATGGAAGGTACCACTAGAGTTCAAAGGGTTAAGACAATGATATTTATCTTCAGAATTTTAAAAGCTGAATTTGTTGTTGACATCTTGCGACAGTTGTCAGCAATTTTGGTTTTGGTGACAACTCTTGATGTATTGTCAGTTTTGAACCCTAGCGGCCATTTTTCCGTTCTGGAACATGATACGTCATAACGTCATTATGAAGGATGGTTGTTCAGTAAATGTGTGGTGTAGACCAATCAATATTTTCAACGTGCAGCCCTAAGGCTGCACGTTGAAAATATTGGTTGGTCTACCCCAAATAATGAATATGGACTCTTCTAATTGCTGCCATTGAACTGGCATGGAAGATACCACTAGAGTTCAAAGGGTTAAGACAATGATATTTATCT
Organism: Pictodentalium vernedei; assembly: GCA_031216915.1. Taxonomy (NCBI): domain Eukaryota; kingdom Metazoa; phylum Mollusca; class Scaphopoda; order Dentaliida; family Dentaliidae; genus Pictodentalium; species Pictodentalium vernedei. The sequence continues at coordinate 312,258,384 of CM062297.1, read as the reverse complement.
TCAGAATTTTAAAAGCTGAATTTGTTGTTGACATCTTGCGACAGTTGTCAGCAATTTTGGTTTTGGTGACAGCTCTTGATGTATTGTCAGTTTAATGGTAAAATTTTAGCATTAGGAACATGAGATTTTTCAGTTTTCTATCTGATTTCAGACTCTTGTTTCAGTTTTATTCCTTGAAATTAACATAAAAATGGCCTTTCAGGCCATTTTCATGTAAATACAAAGAAATGAAAGGTCCTTCACAGCTTTTATTGAACATGATATCATTTATTTGGAGGCATAATGGATGGTATGTTATTTTCATATCTGTAACAACGACACTTTGTCGACAGCAGGCAGTATATAATGGAATATGTCTTGACTTACAGGATAAGAGACTGCAAGCCAACACCCCTATTGCTTTGATGAAAGCAAAGAAGAATGAAGTTGAAAGGAAAGGGATGATGGATTGTCATGTAAGTGATTAATGCCTTTCCTTCAAATTATCAGAGGTCTTAATTGGATCTGACTGTGATATACAGCATGAAATCTGGTACTCCTACATAAATCTGTGTGGAAGTATTTTGGATGGTTGATGCAATGGAACCCACTTCCTTGGTTATTTTTTGGTTATTTTTTTTATTTGAACAACCATTTTAATCCACTTAAGCATACAATTTCTAAGCACCAAACCATTTACCTAATCTTTAGTACAAACTTGACCTGGTAATTATGCCCCGACCTCCAAAGGAGGATTTGGGGTTATCTAGTGAAGCCCTCTGTCCCTCCATCCATCCATCCATCTGTCTGCCTGTCTGTTCATCTGTCTGTCTCTCCATCTGTGTGTACAACCACTTTGCAATTTTAAGGCCATCAGTCGTATTTTGGATCTCCTTTGGTATGCTGATAGACCTGCATGGGGGAACAGATATGCACAAGGAACGGATTCCGTCCAATACTTTTTTCCAGAGTTATGTTCCTTTTTCAACTTAGAAAATTTTTCTGTCCCACAATTCCCTTAAGGGTACTTCAAACATGCCTACACGTCAAGGCAGTGGCCCACGCTTACTTATCCCTTGTTGCATATATGTTGTAGAGTAGAATCGAATGAACCAGTTAATTGCATATCATTGTTAAATGCCAAAACATTTGCCATACAAATTTAATCTCTTGAGCACATATGGATTATAGAACAAATCTCTGGTAATGAAAAAGTAAAGTCATATTAGTTGAACTTAATGCATACAAAAGAGCTCTTATTAACTTTGTCTTACAGATGGCTTTGCCCTGAAAACTTCAGTTGTGAGCATTTTTAATTTTGGACTATACCCAACTCTGGGGCATATATTGTTGTAACCCTGTAACTCCAAATATCTGCCCATAGGTCCATATGTATGTCCAAAATGTATGCAACTCCACCCATATTTATAAACTAAATTCATATGCAGACTACTAACAGGTCAACGTATTCCAAAACCTTCAAGCTCTGATAATTTTATTTCCTCTTCAACTTTTTAATACAGGCTTTTATATGAAATACTTGCAGGTGCAACTCCAACAACACTTATGGTTTGATTTTGATGAAACCTTTCATCCACAGTGATTAACAAGTGAACATGTGTATATTTTTAAATTATCATTCTGCAACATTTTGAACAAGTTATCTTCCCTTGAACTTGGACAGATTTCTATTTGAGACTAAGGTGTGCTCCTCTCCAACATTTATGAACCAGTTTTAGACCTACTCATACAAATCAACTTACCAGTGAGCATGTGCATATTTCAGAATTCTTAAGGTGTGACATTTTGTACAAACTTATTGCCTCTTGATCTCTAACTTAATGCAGACCTCTATATAAAATTCCTGTGCACATAACTCCTACATGTATGATTTGATTTTGATGAAACCTTTTGTACCTATAATGACTAGCAAGGGGACATATACATATTCCCAATTTTTCAAGCTGTGAAGACATTAACTAAGTTATCTTCCCTTGAACTTCGATTTAATATCTTACATTAGGGCCCAGTGAATCAGGCTTTTCCATTTGAATTGAATATGAATTGAATCGCATGTTTAAGCTTCGATTTCAGACCAAATTGGAATTGAATCAGACATTCAGTCGGTATATGTGGTGGCTGCATGGATCTCAGTTGAAACGCCTCTCACATTCCTGCCTCTACAAGTTCACACATTGTTGAGCCGTCTGTACAACTGATACACACACAGGCATTCTGACATAATGTCCACTTAGTTGCCCCTAATGGTTTTATTCAGACAGGCTACTTACTTTTAAAATAATAACCACTGGACAGCTCTGACTGACCAGTTATTCTTGATACAGTGGAACCCTGTTAATTGAATAGCCACTTTGCCAATGAAAATTATTCAATTAACAGGAGTATTCAATTAACAGGGATTGTGTCACTTCTCTGTATTCTAGAAATAAACTTAGCATTTATTCTATTATATCTTGTTTGACAGAGCTCCATGAGCTCTGTCAAACAAGATATAATAGATCAAATGCCTGTATTGGATGTACTGAGGCCAATAGGTCTATAAATAAAGGAAAACTGGGGAGAGTCAGTGTAATTTCTCGACAGGTTGCAAGATTTTTTATTCAATAAACATGAGTTTACTCTATAACCTATATTCAATTAACAGGTCAAATTTGTACTGGCAGAATGGTAAATGGTTTTGTGTTGGTAAAATTATATTCAATTAACAGGATTATTCAGTTAAGATAAATATTAATTGGCAAGAAATAATGACCACATATAATGATACATGTGAAAAGAAAGGACATGAGTTTTCATGGTTGTCATTGGGATATTTGGTTTTGTTATTCGGTGGTCAGGTATTTGAAAATTAAATCGAACTGTATTTGACAAATGATTTGAAATTCAAATCAAATTTGAAGATTTGCAGGTTCCTGTCCTACATTTATGAACAGATTATGATGAATCTTCACAAACAAGCACACTAACAGGCGAACATGCATATATTCCAAAATTTTAAAGCTATGATCATTTTTGCCAAGTTATCTTCTCTTAACATAGACTTAATTTTGATTTCTGTATGAAATTCTTCCATGTGCAACTCATACTACATATAGGATTTGCTTTTAACCCTTTGAACCTTGGTGGTGCCTTCCATGTCATTTCAACAGCTGCAGTTGGAAGAGTTTATATTCATTATTTGGGGATGGACCACTTAATACTTTCAGCATACAGCTGTGGGGCTGCACATTGAAAATATTGATTGGTCTACCCCCACATATTCACTCCTACTTAATGAAATTATGAAGTATCATGTTCCAGGGCTAGAAAAATGGCCTCTCAGGTTCAGAGAGGTGATTAAATTTTTTAAACGCAATGAGTAGTAAGTGGACACATGCATATTTTCACATTTTTCAAACTGTGACAATTCTGGTCCAGTAATTTTCCACTAAACTTCCAAGCCAGAAAATAAGCAGACTGTCATCTGCAAAATGAGGTCTCCAGAGGGTGAATTTAGTGATGCTACCCTGCATAGCAGGGTAGTATCACTAAATTTTCCCTCTGTGAATCAGGGTCTCAAAACTAAACAGAAAGAGGTACCCAAAGCATAAATTGGCCCACTGTATGGGATAGCATCATCAAATTCACCCTCTGGGGACCTCATTCTGCAAATGTCAGACTGCTTATTTTCAGGCCTGTAAACTTCAATTTAATACTGATTTCAAAATGAAATTCTTGAGTGTGCAACTCCTCCTCCTACATTTATGAACTGATTTCAGTTGAGCTCCTCAGACATGCCAACTAGCAAGTGAATGTCCACATATTCTAGAATTTTGAAGCTTCAGGCCTGGTGTTTTCAAAATTTTGTGTAACTCATTTGTCATTCACCTGGTCTGAGCTTTGGTAACCTATCTTCATTCCCCTGTACTTGATTTAGGTAACCCGTTAGGTAACCTAAATATATATGTGTCGCAACTGTGCTGATATATGAACTTTCATATATAAAAAAAAATCATCTGCATGAAAATGATCTTTTAGAGCCTTTCCAGTCTGCATACAAAGCCAACCGCAGTACAGAGACAGCCTTACTGTGAGTCAACAATGACATTGTTAAATCAGGGTAAGGCTGTACAGCTTGTTCTCTTGGATTTGTCAGCAGCAATCGACACAGTTGACCATGATATTCTCATGCAGACATTGACACAGCGTGGCATATGTGGAACTGTCTTATCGTGGTTTGCATCATATCTAGAAGGTTGCTGTCAACAAATATATATATCAATAAGATCGGTTCAGAAAGCAGGATGTTAAAGTGTGATGTTCCTCAGGGCTCAGTTCTTGGGCCACTCTTGTTTACTCTGTACACTTCTTCTCTTGGTCACCTTCTTAAAAAGCATAGCATATCATATCATCTGTATGCAGACGACACCCAACTGTACATTACATTCAACCCATCTTTTCCAAGTGACTCATTCACTGCAGTCAGTGACAAGGAAACTTGCATAAATCTGGCGTGGGAATGGATGATTTTAAACTGAAAATGAATAACTCTAAAATTAAATTCATAGTGATATCCAGGGTTTGCTTGCCTACACCCTCCGTTACATCAATTCTGGTTGGAAACAACATCACTATCAAAAGTGAATTGGACAGGAACATTGGACTGATTATGGACTGGCAGCTTCGTAATGTTGGAAGACTGCTACCTTATCTTAAACAGTCAGCACTTGAAAAACTTGTGCACTCCTTCATCACCTCACAACTAGACTGTTGTAATTCAGTGTTAGTGGGGCTGCCCCAGTACCTGATTCAGAAGCTTCAAAAAGTTCAGAATACTGCTGCTAGGATAATTACCTGTACCAAGCACTCTGAACACATAACACCTGTTTTAAGACAACTACATTGGCTTCCAGTTAAACAGAGAATTGATTTCAAAATATTGATCTTAGTATTCAAATGTATCCACAAACTGGCTCCAGTTTACCTGCAAGAGCTCCTCACTGTATATCCACCATCACACAGTCTCAGATCTGAAAACCAAATTCATCTACTGGTAGTTGTATCTTTAGCAGATTTAATCTGGCTAATGAACGTGTGTTCTCCATCGTGGGACCCAGATTGTGGAATTTCCTGCCTGTTAGTGTCAGAAATTCAGAAACTCTTGATATCTTCAAAAGAAATGTTAAAACTTTCCTATTTACTGAAGCATTCTCCTGTACCTCTATAAGAGGCAAAGGAAACAGATGTGACTCTATTTCAGAAAAGTGCATTTATTTCTTCAAGCATTTTCGTGCACTATTTGTGGTTTTACACTCTAGAAAATCAATTATTATTATTATTATTATTATTAATATTCCAAAAACATTATCATGGCATGACTTTGATAAAGGCATGTCTGGTAGTGTTGTGCATTTTTTTTTTCTGGCTTCAGTTTCGGTTTGGTTTGGTTTTGTCCAAAAAACTTGGTTTATAGGTTGGTTTTCGTTTTTTTGCAATAAAAAAGTTGTAGACTTGAAAAATATCACACAGTGGCAATAAAAATACATATTTTGTCATATTTTAAATAATAATTTATCTGGTAATGGCTAGCATCAATTTATTTCCCCCCCAACCACACACACAGATCTCCTATTTAGGTGGACATGTCCAATACCACAACCCCACAAAAAATACTCTAAAGGACTAAAAGGCAGGAGGGGTGGCTGGAAATTGGCAGCAAACAAAAGTTGAGGGAACAGGTAAATTGTTAGGTGGGGGTAAGCTGCATTGCATCTCAGCAAGAAATTCCCACTCACAAAGACCCCCCCCCCCCCCACCCCCCCCATTTACTGCCGACCCTAAGATTCTGGTATTACTGTAAGACTCCTTGCAACCACTGGCTCTCCTGGTTTCAAAATTCAGGTAAGCCTAATAGCCAGGTACTGGCCTACCAACCCCCCTACCCCCACCCAGAGATATTTGAAAAAAAAAAGTACTCTAAACTACGCCATCTGAGATGGATCACTTCTAAGTAAGACCAGTTGTTCATTGATAAATAGTATAGGTTTCTCTCAATACGGGTGCCCCCACTTCCCCCCTCCACCCTGTTATGCAACCTGATTTGAAACAGTAACTGGTAGTTTGGAATAGAGAGGCAAGAGCATCTCAGCCAATCCAGATTGTTGAGTATGCGAGTTTCTAGTTCAGCGACCTGAATGTAGTGGCTATCCCTCTATGTTCAGATTCCTACCATTCAATTCTGTAGAAAAATTCCCCATCAAGTTTTTATGGGAACTCAAAACAAACTCGAAAATAGGAATATATATCAAGCTTTTGCCCTCATCACTGGCTGCATTCGATAGCACACATATTTCCTTAAATTTGTGCAGAGAAAATTGATACAAACTGTATGTTATCCTTTATTTATCGACATTTTAATATGTTTGAAGGATCAACAATCGTTTCGATGTCGTCCATGTTACTTTTCGCTTGTATCGGCTATAATATAATAACCCGGAGTCGCGCCTAAACAAATATCGATGCGGAAATGGAAATACGATCGCATTTGATCAGAGGAGTTCAATTATGATCATTGCGTGGGGGGTATTTTATTAGGAGTTACTGTTTCCGCATCGATATTCATTTCAGCAACAAATCCAGGTTGCACAAAAAATATGGGCGACATCGAAGTGTTTGTTGACGCTTCAAACATTTTAAAATGTCGATAAATAAATCATTGTTTGGGGTTATCTATAGATGGGAGCTATCGATTATCTTCCATTTCCATCAAAAATGTTGCCTCTGGCAATGACCTTTAATGAACTCAGTGCACTTATGCATCAATATTTCGCTTTGGCACACCCTGCAGGGCACATTTATAATCGGATCAATGTGAAACATGTTATGCTTGTTTGGGGTGACCTCTAGATGGGAGTTATCGATTTTCTTCCATTTCGGTCGAAAAATGTTGCCGCATGCAATGGCCTTTGAACTTAGTTTAGTCAGACCTCAGTATTTTCCCTTTGGTACACCCTACAGGGCTCCCCGTGGGAACCCCGGGAAGTAAGCAGCACTTGTTTACTGTGGTAAACCAGTTCTGCTTTACTAGTAAAATAGGACCCAGTCACCAATGCTTGGGGTGAAAGTCCTCTAAAATGGGCAACATGTAGATCAACGATTGACTAAACTTGACTTCATCTCCATGTTGTGTCACGATTAGCCATGGTGCATAAATATGTGACGTTAACCACCACCAACAACAAACACCCTACAGGGCACATTTATAATCAGATTTCTTTGAAACCTGGTATGCTTATTTGGGGTGACCTCTAGATGGGAGCTATTGATTTTCTTCCATTTCCGGCAAAAAATGTTGCCGCTGGCAATGAGCTTTGAACTTAGTTTAGTCAGGCATCAATATAGTTCTTTGGCAAACCCTACAGGATGCATTTATTATCAGATCGGTTTGAAACTTGGTATGTTTGTTTGGGGTTACCTTTAGATGGGCGCTGTCGATTATCTTCCATTTCTGTTAAAAAGTGTTGCCACTGGCAATGACCTTTGATGAACTTAGTGCACTTATGCATCAATATTTCCCTTTGGCTCACCCTGTAGGGCACATTTATAATCGGATCAATTTGAAACTTGGTATGCTTGTTTGGGGTGACCTCTAGATGGGAGTTATCGATTTTCTTCCATTTCGGTCGAAAAATGTTGCCGCATGCAATGGCCTTTGAACTTAGTTTAGTCAGACCTCAGTATTTTCCCTTTGGTACACCCTACAGGGCTCCCCGTGGGAACCCCGGGAAGTAAGCAGCACTTGTTTACTGTGGAAAACCAGTTCTGCTTTACTAGTAAAATAGGACCCAGTCACCAATGCTTGGGGTGAAAGTCCTCTAAAATGGGCAACATGTAGATCAACGATTGACTAAACTTGACTTCATCTCCATGTTGTGTCACGATTAGCCATGGTGCATAAATATGTGACGTTAACCACCACCAACAACAAACACCCTACAGGGCACATTTATAATCAGATTTCTTTGAAACCTGGTATGCTTATTTGGGGTGACCTCTAGATGGGAGCTATTGATTTTCTTCCATTTCCGGCAAAAAATGTTGCCGCTGGCAATGAGCTTTGAACTTAGTTTAGTCAGGCATCAATATAGTTCTTTGGCAAACCCTACAGGATGCATTTATTATCAGATCGGTTTGAAACTTGGTATGTTTGTTTGGGGTTACCTTTAGATGGGCGCTGTCGATTATCTTCCATTTCTGTTAAAAAGTGTTGCCACTGGCAATGACCTTTGATGAACTTAGTGCACTTATGCATCAATATTTCCCTTTGGCTCACCCTGTAGGGCACATTTATAATCGGATCAATTTGAAACTTGGTATGCTTGTTTGGGGTGGCCTCTAGATGGGAGCTATCGATTTTCTTCCATTTCTGTCAAAAAACATTGCCCCTGGCAACGGCCTTTGAACTTAGTTTAGTCAGACCTCAATATTTCCATGTGGCACACCCTACAGGGCACATTTATGGTCAGATTGGTTTGAAACTTGATATGCTTGTTTGGGGTTACCTCTAGATGGGAGCTATCGATTATCTTCCATTCCCGGCAAAAAATGTTGCCACTGGCAATGACCTTCAATGAACATAATGTACTTATGCAGCAATATTTCACTTTGGCACACCCAGCAGGGCACATTTATAATCGGATCAATTTGAAACTTGGTATGCTTGTTTGGGGTGACCTCTAGATGGGAACTATCGATTTCCTTCCATTTCTGGCAAAAAATGAAAAATGTTGCCACTGGAAATGACCTTTGACCTTAGTTTAGTCAGGCATCAATATATTCCTTTGGCACACCCTACAGAGCACATTTATGATCAGATTGCAGTGAACCTTGGTATACTTATTTGGGATTACCTCTAGAAGTGAGCTATCGATTATCTTCCATTTCCATAAAGAAATGTTGCTACATTGTCATTGACACTTTCATTTATGTACATTTTACTTTTATTATTTCTCTCTTAGATCAGAGATTCTGCTGCCATAATGATCTATGTATCCAAACTGGAAAAAGAGGTGAGCATATAATAAACATTCAGTGATGAATGACACAATGGGCCCCATCAACAAAAGCTGGCTCAGATAAATAGAAGCAAAACACTTCACAAGAGTTCATATTGATTCTGGAAAGGTCTTAAATTTCCAAGACCTTGAAAGTGCTCGAAAATTGAACATTTTTGGAAAAGGTCACGGAAAGTGATTGCACAATATTTCTTGGTCACAGATCATGCTTATAAATTGTGGAAAATATGTGGTATTTAGCACACATGAAGGAGCTTAACTCGTTAACATGAGAGGCCGCTTTTCCGGTCCAGGAACGCGATACATCATAATTTCATTAAGTAGGATGGCTACTAAGTGAAAGTGTGTGGTAGAACAATTAATATTTTCAGCATGCAGCCTGAGGGCAGCACATTGAAAATATTAATTGCTCTACCCCCAAATAATGGATATGGACTCTTCAAATTTCTGCCATTTAACTGGGATGGAAGATACCTCCAGTGTTCAAAGGATTAACTACTCATATGCCATCTGCCACCAAATTTTAATTTAGTGCAATATGATGAAAATTCTTAAAAAATCTTCTTATTCAGATCAGATTCAGATATGAGGAATATTCTTTAATATCTTCTTCAGAACCACCAGTCAGAATCTTTTGATATTTGGAATACAGCATCCTTAAGGAGGGCAGATTCTAGTTTGTTTGGGAGTGTGGTGGCTCAGAAGGTAGAGAGGAAGGCTGCAAGCCAAGAGGTCCGCAATTCGAATCCCACCTGCGGCAACCGCATTGTGTCCTTGGGCAAGACACTTAATTGCAACTGACCACGTGGGGGCACAGTGACGTGTGGAATTAGTATGATGGGGTGTCTGACAGTTGCTCACCATTGCTCAGTGGTTCTCTCTGGGTACTCCAGCTTCCTCAACCCATAAAACTGTCCCAACATGAGGTGACCCTGGCTGGCAAAAGTGTTGTTAAAACCCCAATAAATTAATAAATTCTAGTTTGTTTAAGTCTGGTCCCTGACTTCATATTTGTGCTCCCTTTGGGAGCCTTTGTTTTAACTTTGTGCAATATGAGGAAAATTCTAAAAAAATCTCCTCCTTCGGAACCACGCATCAGAATCTTTAGATATATGGTATTCTTCATCTGTAGTAGGGTCAGATTCAATTTGACATTATCTGACATGCACATAAGAGTTACAAATAGTTACATGACTTCATTCCTCTGCAGTGTTGACTAGCCATAGATGTGGAATGTGACCTTAAATCTTTCTTTGAACAATTTTGTCAGGTGAGGTCTTCAGACCCCCTGGTGCCTCTTCCTTCTTTTCATTCTGTACATAAGAAAAAAAGTTTGACACTTAGTGTCTCACTATCTCACTCGACATATCTTTGGAAGATCTATCTCTCTTTCTTTCAGAGGTTTTGTAAGAAATGATGCCATAGGTTTGTATTGTCAACAAAGATAGTAAAAAGTGACAGATATGCTACAACTCATTTCAACTAGTACTATAGTATATATATATGAACAACAGAGAAAATCCAGAGTTTTGTCAAAACTTTGGGGATAAATATTGATCATAGAATCACACTCTATTGCATAAATATTTCAAGTAGAAGCACTGAATAGACATTTTTTATTAGCTGCGACGAGCAGCTCTATATGTGGCAGTGTCAGTCTGCCTGTCTGTCGGTCTGTCACCAACGAGTTTAAAAAACACCATAACTCCTAAAATACTTGATGGAATGACACCATATTTGGTATGAAAGTGTATCTTCATGATGTCTACACCCTCTCAATTGTGCATGTCATTCAAATAATTTCTGTCACATTTATGGACTTGTCACCAACAAGTTTTTTTGTCATCAACAAGGTTTTTTTGTCACCAACGAGTTTTAAAACACCATTGGAGTTGCACAAATCGTCGCAGCATCAGCAAGTTGACAGTGCTTCTAGTTTACTTTATAAAGTTAAAAAAAATTGGTATCCTCAGATCAGTCAATCTAAATGTACTCGTGTTCAGGTAGAATTTTTTGGTGAGAGATAGAAGATATGTTAACTGGTTGAATGCTAGAAGCTACTATCATGGCATTACACCATATTCATTAGCTAGTTTGCTCAGCAGCAGAAACCCCAAAATGTTTATACCAAATTGTTTTGTTACAATTTATTGGAGAGTGCCAATAGGCACTCTCCAATAAATTGAAACCTAACAATTGTTTATGAACATGTTGTAGCTAAAATTATGCTTCCTTTGCTGGAAGTATGGTATCCTTGAAAAAAATACTCATGTTTCAAATCACATTCAAAATATAATTTAGCACTCAACCAGTTAAATGTGATGGGGTAACTTTTTTAAAACATGTTGTGGCCTGATTCTGTATTCACTCACTCCCTTCCCAGCCTATGGTCTTGAGCATTTTTTAATAGTATAGATACTGGGAAGAAATCATTGTATCAAGGATTTATCAATTTCACTCATTCTTTATTCTGTGCATTCCACTTGACTGAATATTGCTTAAAACAATAACCCTGTTAATAGTGTGTAAGTGTCAAACACTTAACCATTCCACATACCTTTAGGGGATATATTTACCTGATAATTACATATAGGTTACAGAGTAAAGCCCTGTTAATCAAATAAAATAATTGCAGTCTATCGAGAATTATACTAAATACCCCAAAATTTCCCTGCTTTACAGACTTCTTTGGCTTCAGTGCTACCAGTATAAGAATTTGATGTATTTGTGAGCTCTGTCAAACAATATACAATAGAATAAATGCTCAATTAACCAGAATATAAAAAATTGACTGATATCTAATTAACTGAATTCCTGTTAAATGATTATTTTTTTTTCTTACAATAAGTATTCATTGGGTCCAAAATTACCTGAATGCATCATGTATAAGGGGCCTCTGATACAAAATCTGTATCTTTCAACTGCATCATACAAGAGCATGCTGAGTTCTGATTTGTTTACATAACTATTTATAGAACTTCACATGCTTTTGAATGGCATTTGCGAGAGACAACATACATTTCTATATAGGAAGAAAGAAACCAGGAAGAATTCTTATTATTAAATTATTATTATTGTTGGAAGCATTGAAGTTGAATCAAAACACTGTTTACAATGCACAGTCTTTTCAGAGTCTTAAACAAATGTGCTCGTTCAGTTTATCTTGGGATTGTGAAAGTTCAATGCAGTACAGTTTCCAGAGAAACAACCTACGTGTTTTCGTGAAAATGAAATTTTATACTAAAAGACTAGTTCAGCATGTTATTGACACAACAACTGGGAATTGTCAGATATCATCACCATTATGTTTATGTACAAAATGTTGTATCAGATTCTTGTTCTTGTTCTTGTTTGTAAGGCTATATCTTGACCCATCGAGATATTGCCCTAGAAACAAGTGCTTAACTCTGTTATAACATTTTGTACATAAACATAATGGTGATAATATACAGTACGGCCACCATGGACTGGTCACTTTCCATGAAGTGGGCGATATTTCCCCGGACACAATAATGTTAGATTGCAAACACTAATTATAGGAATAAGCATCAAAAATACAACCCAGCGCTTCATAAACCCTTTATCCAATGTAATGGAAAAAAACGGCCAGTGCTATTCACAAAAATCACCATTCAATTTTCATTCTTTTTTTCATTTTTTATCTCAAAACCATAGCTTATGACCAACAAGCTCATTCCAATAAGTGGTCAAAAACTATGGTTTTAATGCAAAAAGTAAAAAAAATTGGTTATTCAAGAATTTTATTTGCAAGTATTGTTTTCTTTTTGTGTTAGGTAAAGGGTTAATTAAAATTTTGCTGATGATGATTTTTATTACCTGGTAAATGCATGCATGGACATTACTGCCCACACAAGGATTATGACCACTCCATGGTGACAGTACTGTATATTTAACCCTTTGAGACTTTAATTATCCTGATGTTCAACGTCAGTGGGAATTCAGTTTCTTCAACGTTTTTCAAAATGCGACGTCAAACGTCGGAAAGTACCAATAACAAGATATTTTTCACATTAATGATTAACTGTTTGAGGGCTAGATTATTTTTGGTGGTCTGAAATTGTTATTCAAAACTTGTTTTATTACAAATTATTGGAGAGTGCCCACAGGCACTCTCCAATAATTTGTAATAAAACAAATTTATATAAACAAAATATTAGTTATTTTTGACTGTAGATGACATATAAGTAAGGAGAGTGTTGGCTTTTGCTCTGGTATCCTCATTTTTTGAAAGCCCTGATAGTGGCTTCTAGCACTCAACCAATTAAGAAGTCTTGACGGCAGGAATATATTAGTATTTTAGGCTGCGGTAAACATTTGGCTCATCGTTTATCACTGAGCACTATTTGGGAGAAAATAGGAATTTGAGGTTAAAACTTTAAAAAATTGAAAAATAATAAAACATATGACCTCAAAGTATCAATGTCCTGTTTGATTTCGTGTGGCATAAGATGTACAAAAGTATCAAAGGGTTAATGATGAAATATGTATATAGTTATCAGGATTCTACTATATCTTCATCAAATCATATCATGACTGCACTGTGGCAGGCATTTCTCGATCACTATTGCGAGAAATTCAAGCAAAAATGAATTAAACTTTGCTCAAGAAAATATGCACTTTGTGCAACAAAAATATTCATTTACACTTGTCACTTAGAGAAAATGTGATTTATAAATTTTTTCTGTATGAAAGTAAACATATTTTTCAGCATAAAAAGCTTCATTTTTTCAGGTTCGGGATGGAAAAGTTTGGGATGAGATAACTGGAGCAGATGAATTGGAGAAAATAAGAAAGTAAGGGCAATTCAAATTACACTGCGAAATCCAAAAAGCCAAACATAATGTAGTTGATATATCTTTTGAATGGATAGAATTTCTGTTTACTTGGGCTCGTTTTCAAGGTATGCAAGCAGCTTGAAATATCGTATAGAACAATATACTAGGTGTTCAAGTGACATCATTTGAATACTTTGAACCTCTGAGGATACCAAAGTCTGTGTGTTTTGTTGATTGAACAAAGCAAAGAGTGTATGTCAGTTTCTCCCTCGCTGTCTGTATTTCATGAATGTAAACAACCTGCCCATGCTGTAAGACCTCAATGCAACACAGCTCAGCATCTCTTTATGCACAGGGCTGGTTGTTCAGATTTGTAAAATACCTCAAGGTTGATAGGTAACATGGCACAGCTCAACATTTGGGTTTTCTTCTCCAGTTGGACGGTAGTTTTCTATCCTGACCTAAATTATACACAGCCTAATTTATTACATAGCCCCTCAGCAAGGGCACATTTACACATACCATTACTTAATAATAATATACACATTTATATAGCACCAAAATTATAGTTCAGAAGATATAGAACCATATTCTAAGGTGCTGTACATGTTACTGAGCTCATGCAAATATACAAACGGAATATATACAGTATCTTACAGGCCACAACATCACTTATAGGCTTTTTGAAACAGGTATGTTTTGAGATCTTTCTTGAAAAGGTTGACATTTGACAGTCTTTTTAGGTGTTCTGGTAAATTATTCCACAAATGTGGGCCAGCAAATGAGAATGACCTATCTCCAATTGTCTTACACTTATGTTTTGGAACATGTAGTAGAATTTTACAATCAGACCTCAGGTTGTATTGACACACATTCTTGGTATTGAGGAGTTCTTCTAAGTAGGCTGGTGACATGTTGTTTTGTGTCTTAAAAACTAATAATAAAGTTTTGAAAATTATTCTGTACTTGACTGGCAGCCAGTGCATATCCCTCAGAACAGGAGTGATTGTTGAAATCGTGATACCCTGCATACCAGTCGGGCTGATGCATTTAGTACCTTCTGCAGGCGAGAGTAATGATATTGTGGAAGGTTGAACAGTAAGGCATTACAATAATCCAAATGTGAAATTACAAAGGCATGGACTAGGGTTTTTGTTGAGTCTTTGGTGAGGAACTGTCTTATCTGTTTAACTTTGTATAGACCTCTGAAAGCCTTATTGCACATATTTGTAACATGTCTGTCCAAAGACATGGTAGAGTCGAAGAAGGCACCAAGATTACGTACACTGTTACTTGCACTGATGTCGGAATCTACTTTCACTGACTTGATGTCAACTTTAGTGAGTTGCTGTCATGAACCAATTATTAGGAATTCGGACTTATCATCATTTATCATTAATTTGTTTGAAACTATCCATGTGCGAATGTCCGAAATACATGACTCAATAGTTTCTAGAGCTTTAGTTTGATCCTCGATTGATGGTCAAAAAGAGAAATAGACCTGTGTGTCATCAGCATAACCATGGACGTCAGGCAGGTGAGATTCAATGATGGTGAACATTTTTGAAATATAGAATAGAAACAGAACAGGACCAAGGCAACTGTCCTGTGGGACTCCACATTCAAGATGGAAGTCTTTTGACAGATTACCGTTTATTGATACACGCTGCTGCCTATTCTTGAGGTATGATGATAGCCAGCTAGCAGCAGCACCATTAAGTCCAAAATCAGAATTCATTGTCTCTAGCAGAGTTTTATGACAAACAGTGTCAATAGCAGCACTAAGGTCTAAAAGAACAAGCAAAGTTACCCTTCCAGACTCCATATTAAGGAGGATATCATTCAGAACCTTGAGTAATGCCATTTCAGTCGAATGAAATTTTCTGAATCCAGATGTGTTGGCCGGTAATGGAGCATGCATATCACTATGTAACATTAGTTGGTCAATTGCGGCTTTTTCACACAGCTTAGAGACAAACGGTAAGTTACTCACTGGTCGGAAGTTTTTAAACACAAGTTCCGCACCTTGTTTCTTCAGAAGAGGATTAACATTTGCTATTTTCCATGCATCAGGCACATATCCTTCTAGCAGAGACATGTTGATCATTTTTGTGATTACAGGAGCCAAAGAGTCTACATATGCTTTGACAATAGGTGTTGGCATTGGATCGAGTTGACATGAGGCATTTGAGGATTCTTTTATTAATTTGGTTACCTCGTGGATTTATAAAGGTCGAAAAATTGAAAGCTCTTTTTCTGATGGTCTCTGTTTGATGTCAATTTTGTCTACATTTATGTTCTTAATTTTTTCCTGAATTAATTTTATTTTTTTGATGAAGAATTTGGCAAATTGATCAGCTAGCTTTGATGGATCACCGTGTGGTGGAAATGACACACTTCGTTTTTCTGTACACAGATTTTTAACTTTAAACAGTTTTTTGCTGTCACCATTACAAGCTTCAACACATGTTGTGTTGTAAGATTTTCTGGCATCTTTTAGTTTGTTGGAGAACTGATTACGAATAGTCTTATATGCTGCTTCCTCGTTGTAAGATTTAGATCTTTCCCGCTCTTGCTTTCGACGACTAGCTTTCAGAGTTCTCAGTTCATTGGTAAACCAGGGTAAACTTGGGCGAATAATTAGTGGGGTTTTTTTTAAATGACCCATTTGGATGTCAGGTGTGGCTCGTAATGTGTCTGAGGTGTTTTGTACCTTTGCATATTGGTTTTGTGACTGAACATCACTTGCAATGTTTATGAGATGTTCCTTTTACCAAGTGATATGACAAGAGTTTACTCAAATAGAGAGTAAACCCAGCCCTGGACACCAGACAGTGTGCCACGCACTTTTGACTCCTGGTAGGTCTGGTTTGACCTGGTTTTGGGCTTTTTGACCTTAACTTGTTTTTTTACGGTCCTAGACCTTGGAAAAACCATGAAATTGCTTATTTTCAAAGAGGATAGATGATAAGGATCAGGCGCATTGTATTGGTGTGGTAGGTGTATAAAGAAATAAAATTTGGTAAAAAATCTAAAATTTTTATTGAATGGCATCAGAAAACTAAATGAGCTCAGATTGTTCATGTTGAATGAGTTTACTAGTGGATGATAATTGTGTTAATCTCCATGTGTGTTCATTTGTTTCTTCAGTTTGATGGGTCTTGATGCCATCTTGGATTTTTTAGCTCAACTTTGGCGAAGCCAGATTTGAGGTATTGTCATGGCCTGTTGTCCATCTGTCCACCCGTCGCGCCATACACACGGCTTGGGCTAGAGGCCATATTTATGAACCGATCTTTACGAAACTTCTTGGGTACCTTTGTTATCACCACGAGACGAGAATGAGTGTTTTTGGGTCCGGTCCGAAATTCTAGATGGCCGCTGCGCAGAACTTCCATATGAAAGCTCTGATTTGAATAATTTTTTGTATGAATGTTTAGTACCATGGGATCCATCACATATAATACGGGTTTTTTTTCTTGTGCGTAAATTATGTAAATTGGACTAACTTTGATTTATTTAGTGTTACTTTCAGCACTGTAAGTGCAAATGCCAATACGGCTCGGGCTAGAGGCTGTATTTATGAACCGATCTTTACAAAACTTCTTGGGTACCTTTGTTATCACCGTGGGACGATAACAAGTGTTTTGGGGTCCGGTCTGAAATTCAAGATGGCCACTGGCAGCCATTTTGTACAAAATTAGGTGCATTCAGATTTTTGCACAGAACTTCCATATGAAAGGACTGATTTGAATAATTTTTTGTGTGAATGTTTAGTACCATGGGATTTGTTTCTCGTGCATAAATTATGCCAATTAGACTAACTTTGATCAATTTAATGTTACTTTCAGCACTGTAACTGCAAATGCTAATACGGCTCTGGCTGGAGGCCGTATTTATGAACCGATCTTTACGAAACTTCTTGGGTACCTTTGTTATCACCTTGGGACGAGAACGAGTGTTTTTGGGTGCAGTCCAAAATTCAAGATGGCTGCCAGCGGCTGTTTTGTACCAAAATTAGTGCAATCAGTTTTTTGTACAGAACTTCTGTATGAAAGTTCTGGTTTGAATAAATTTCTGTATGAATGTTTAGTAACATGGAACAATCACATATAATACAGGGTTTTTTCTTGAGCAGAAATTATGCAAATTAGATGAACTTTGATTTATTCAGTGCTACTTGTACACAGTAAGTGCATGTGTCAATACAGCTCGGTCTAGAGGCTGTATTTATGAACCGATCTTCACAAAACTTTTTGGGTACCTTTGTTATCACCTTAGGATGAGAACGTGTGTTTCTGGGTGCAGTCCAAAATTCAAGATGGCTTCCAGTGGCCATTTTGTACCAAAATTAGGTCCAATCAGTTTTTTGTACACAACTTCTATACGGCTCAGGCTAGAGGCCGTATTTATGAAACGATCTTTACGAAACTTCTTGGGTACCTTTGTTATCACCGTGGGACGAGAACTAGTGTTTTTGGATGCGGTCCAAAATTTAAGATGGCCACCAGCAGCCTTTTTGTACCAAAATTAGTGCAATCAGTTTTTTGTACAGAACTTCTGTATGAAGGTTCTGATTTAAATAAATTTTGTAGGAATGTTTAGTAACATGGAATACATCACATATAATACAGATTTTTTTCTCGTGCAGAAATTATGCAAATTAGATGAACTTTGATTTATTCAGTGCTACTTATACACAGTAAGTGCACATGTCAATACAGCTCGGGCTAGAGTCTGTATTTATGAATTGATCTTCGCAAAACTTCTTGGGGTACCTTTGTTATCACCTTGTGACAGGAAAGAGTGTTTTTGGGTGCCTTTGTTATCACTGTGCTATGAGATCAGAACCACTCTGGGACTCAAAGATTTCTTTTCTAATTTAGCATCTAACTGTCACCACACTTTTACAATACGTTACCTATATATTTGTTACAGGCTACGTCAGCATCTATGTACAGACCGTTACAATACTTTACATGTACCTTTGTTATCAGGTCATTACCTAGATGTTTGTCATTGCTGTGTCACATACTAGCTATACATGTACATGTCTTAAACACGTTGAGCTGCAGTGTCATTGACACTTTCATTATAAACTGATCTGTTGGTTACTAGTGAGAAATACCACCACTCATATGAGATACTAGCTAGCTGTTGCAACTTCAAAGTGAGGCACATGGGGCAGAGAAAAATATATTGGAAGAGGGCAAAGCTTATATCTCAGGCAAGGTATGACATGTCAACATTGGACCAACACCAAATAAGTCGAGGTTCAAAATATGAACACTGGAGTCACCCAAGTGTCATTGAGTTCATTTCCCAAACTTCTGTAAGTCATATTTTGAGACCTCCCAAAACATTCATGAACCTCGTTTTCAGCTCGCGTGACTGAAAGTTAGGTTGAGCTATAGTGATCACTCACCACCCGTCGTCTGTCATCCTGCTTCTCCTAAACCCTGAGCCAATTTTAGTTAAATTTGAGTTGATTAATTGTTCTGACGTCGCATTTTGTTTTTATTCAAATCAACATGCCCAGCCCCATAGGGAGTGCATGGGGGAAAATGCTCAATTTTTGAAACGCTTCAACGGAATGATTTCATTTTTGGTAAACTACTATAGAACGATGACTTACAGATCAAGTTTGAGTTTCATGCTGATTGCATTATTCTTGTGTGAGTTATGGCCCTTGGAAATATGGAAAAGTGCCAGAATATCAGTTTTCCGGACTTTTTTTGGAAACGCTTCAACGGAATGATTTAATTTTTGGTAACCTACTATAGAACGATGACTTACAGATCAAGTTTGAGTTTCATGCTGATTGCCGTATTATTGTGTGAATTATGGCCCTTGGAATGTGGGAAAAGCGTCAAAATATCAGTTTTCCAGACTTTTTTTTTGGAAACACTTCAACGGAATGATTTCATTCTAAACCTACTATAGAACGATGACTTACAGATCAAGTTTGAGTTTCATGCTGATTGCCTTATTCTTGTGTGAGTTATGGCCCTTGGAAATATGGAAAAGCGTCAAAATATCAGTTTTCCAGACTTTTTTTGGAAACACTTCAACGGAATGATTTCATTCTTGGTAACCTACTATAGAACGATGACTTACAGATCAAGTTTCATTTACACTCTGTCCATCCATCCGTCAGTCTGTCAGTCAGTCTGTCAGTCATACTTTAGTTTTCTGGACTTTTTTTGGAAATGCTTCAACCGAATGATTTCATTCTTGGTAACCTACTATAAAACGATGACTTACAGATCAAGGTTGAGTTTCATGCTGATTGCTTTATTCTTGTGTGAGTTATGGCCCTTGGAAATATGGAAAAGCGCCAAAATATCAGTTTTCCGGACTTTTTTGGAAGCGCTTCAACGGAATGATTTCATTTTTGGTAACCTACTATAGAACGATGACTTACAGGTCAAGTTTGAGTTTCATGCTGATTGCCTTATTCTTGTGTGAGTTATGGCCCTTGGAAATATGGAAAAGCACCAAAATATCAGTTTTCCAGACTTTTTTTGGAAACACTTCAACGGAATGATTTCATTTTTGGTAACATACTATAGAACGATGACTTACAGATCAAGTTTCATTTGCACTCTGTCCATCCGTCAGTCTGTCAGTCAGTCTATCAGTCATACTTTAGTTTTCCGGACTTTTTTTGGAAATGCTTCAAACGAATGATTTCATTCTTGGTAACCTACTATAGAACGATGACTTACAGATCAAGTTTGAGTTTCATGCTGATTGCATTATTCTTGTATGAGTTATGGCCCTTGGAAATATGGAAAAGTGCCAAAATGTCAGTTTTCCAGACTTTTTTTGGAAATGCTTCAACGGAATAACTCTTGTTATTTAACTGGTAGAGTGCTAAATTATTTTTGGTCATCAGAATTTCTTCACAAGCCTTTTCCTTGTTACAATTTATGAGAGAGTGCCTGTGGGCATTCTTCCATAAATTGTAACAAGGCAAATCTTTGCAGACTAAATAATTTCACTTCAAAGATAATATGAAGCACCTCCATTGAATATGAAGCCTTTTATTTGGGGTCCACTAGATTCTGATTAAAGACCAAATATGGGCTTCCAGCACTCTACCAGTTAATTTTGTTGAAAAACAAGGCCTCCAGTGGCCATCTTGGATTTGGATATAAATTGTCCAGCAATTCCTTTAGCACACTCTACAGCTCTCACCCGATCTGTCCCAAATTTCATATGTAGCTTTGGGGCACTGTCTAGATGGAAGCTGTCGATTTTTTTCAAATTTCGATAAAATAAATGGCCTCCAGTGGCCATCTTAGATTTGGCATATAATTTGTCAACAATTCTATTAGCACACCCAACAGGTTGCATCTCTTACCCAATCTTTTTCAAATTTCATATGTAGCTTTGGTTTGATGTCTGGATGGGAGCTATCAAATATTTCTGAATTTTGTTAAAAGACATGGCCGCAAGCAGCCATCTTGGATTTGGATATAAATTTTCAACAATTCCATTAGCACACCCTACAGGTGGCATCCTCGCCTGATCTTTTTTGAATTTCATTTATAGCTTTGGTGTGATATCTAGATGGGAGATATTTTTCTGAATTTCATTCAAAAGTATGGCTACCAGCAGCCATCTCGGATTGGCATTGGAATTGTCAACAATTCCATTAGCACACCCTGCAGGCCGCATCTCTCACCCAATCTTTTTCAAATTTCATATGTAGTTTTGGTGTGATGTCTAGATGAGAGCTATCAAATGTTTCTAAATTTTGTTGAAAAACATGGCCGGAGTGGCTATCTTGGATTTGGCATATAAATTGTTAACTGTTCCATTTGCAGACCCTACAGGTCGCACCTCTCGCACAATTTTTTCAAATTTTATATGTAACTTTGGTGTGATGTCTAGATGGGAAATATCAAATTTTTATGCATTTCATTGAAAAAGATAGCCACCACGGACCATCTTGGATTTGACATATAAATTGTCAACAATTCCATTAGTACACCAAACAGGCCCCATCCCTCACCCGATGTTTTCAGATTTCATTGTGGCTGTGCTGTGATGTTTTTTCTGTAGAAACTTGAGCGAGTGACATGGCATTACTGGATCTTTCTATTTAGTTCAGATCCTTCTTGGACAAGTTGAGCTGCAGTGTAATTTACACTTTCATTTGAAATAATTGGAAATCTTTCAATGCCCCATCATACTTTCCTGAACCTCATTTTTAAATTTTAGGGGTCAGTAAAGTGGGTGGAGCCTGAAGTTCTAAAAAAGGTCATGAGAATATTTTATTGATAGTATGACATATCTACTCGGTACTACCATCAAATGAGCTGAAACTTATTGGAGGTCCAGAATATGAGTCAAGGACACTGGGATCAATCAGCTGTGATTAATATTGAGTGCGTTGTTAAGAAATTCTGGAAATATTGCATTTCAAAAGCTTCTCATACATTCCTGAGTCTCATTTTTAAATTTTAGTGCTCAATGAAGTGAGTGCATGGAGCCAACAATTCTGAAAGTAGGTCATCTTCATATTTCAGCTATGGTGTGACATATCAGCTAATTATTCCCCTTCTAAGGGCATATATATTATACATTTGTTCATATATTACAATTATTTCTGTTCAACATATTTGATACTCTTGCTCTACCACTAGTACTTGGATTAAAATAATTTTTAACATGCTTCGACCTATTCATAGGGGAACAGATCCAAAGATAGAATTAATGTCTTCACTTAATAATACAGAGTTATTGCCCTTGTTCCTGTTCATCCATTACTGATTATTTACATCAACATGCTTCCTACTCTAGCTCCACCACTAGAAGTTGGATTCAAATAATTTTTGGTATGCCTGCACCTTAGCATGTCAGAACAGATGCTTTGTTGGAATTAATGCCCCTGTTTCAGTCTGTACAGAGCTATTTGTCCTTGTTTCACATAGGGTATTACTAAAAATATGTCAGCCCAACATAGTTTGTACTCCTGCAGTGTTACTGTTTGTTGGATTGAAATAAATTGTCAGACCATTCTACCTTGACATGGGGAAACATATTTCGTAACAAGTTAGATGCCCTTGTGGATTATTTTCAGAGTTACCTCACTTTGACTAATTTTATAGGCATTTATCAAAAGGCTTTCTGTTCAATATGTTTGCTGTGCTAGTTCTGCCCCTATTTATTGAATGTATCTGCTGTGAAACAAAGACAGTACTTTCACATCCCAAATGTGGATCATTCGATCATCACCAACCTTCAATAACAGGTGTATATGGATCTCATGATTGCTACTGGGTGTTGGATTTCCTTTCCTGTGGTAAAACAAAGACAATAACTCCCTCACATGCATATGCCTGGTATTACAAATATGTCCATTTTGACATTTACAGTTGTGAAATTTATCTGCCAGAATTTAATTTGACAGTGCACATACCATGTTAATTTATTTCAGAACTCAGCTGCATAACAGAGGAATAAGTTTTAATACCATTTCAGCCATGGGAGCCAATGGTGCTATAATTCATTATACACCCAGACAGTCAACTAAAAAGCAAATCACAACGAAAGACATTTATTTGTTAGATTCAGGTGGACAATATATGTGAGTATTAAGGAATACACCTATTTATACATCTGTTGTCATTGATCACACATACAACCCATAAAAATTTGAAGGTAGAGCTTGATGCCCTTCCTGAAAATTGATATTTCAGCTGTTGCCAAGCATCTGATTATGATAATGGGTGCATTTATTCAGAGAGAATAACACTTTAATATATTTATTTTTTTCAAAATTAAATGCATATTTGTATTCTTTAAAGTTATTTCCACTACCTTTTTACCAAAAATGAATGATTTTAATTCCTGCATTCTTTAGCCAAATATCAATAACTCTTCTTCCAGTCACTTTTTATCTCCCATGGCTGAAAGTCAGGGTTAGCTATTGCCACCACTTGGTGTCCATCCCCTGTCATCTGGTGTTTGGCATACTTTCACCTTTGCACTTCAGGCTTCTTTATCAGAATCACTTGTCCTAACCTAATGAAACTTGGCACGGGAGCACGGTATCTCAGTAGGTAGAGGTGCAGACTGCAAGCCCAGAGGTCCTCGGTTCGAATCCCACCTGCGGCAACCAGGTTGTGTCCTTGGGCAAGACACTTCATTTCCATTGCCTGCGTGGGGGCACGGTGACGTTGTGTACTAAGGCGTACTGCACGTCGATGGTGCACTTGTCTTCAACCAATGCTAACCCTACTTGTGTGGAGTTAGTATATTGGGGAGCTGACAGTTGCTTGCCGTTGCTCGGTTCTCTCTGGGTACTCCGGCTTCCTCCACCCATAAAACTGTCACGGTCCTGATTTGCCATTGTGCATGAACATGTGACCTTAAACACCAATAAATAAATAAATAAATAAATAAATAAATAACTTGGCACAAATTGTCTTTTGGGGGATACCCTTTCAATTTTGTTGGATGTTAAGTTCGATGAGCTGAGAACAGTATCCAAAATTCTTTTAAATTCTTCTTATGAACCGCTGGCCACAGTGCTTTGCCACTTGGTATGCAACTTCCTTTTGTACTCCAGACTCAAGTTTGTCCAAAGAAAGCTTCTTGGCGAATATTTGGGCTCATGCTGAGAGGAGCAAAATATTTGGCCCCACCCAAAATTACCCAAAATTTCTATTTTCCAAACCTGCTGCCTAATTGGAATCTAATGTGGTATGTATTATATTATTTCCAAATGAAACAAAATACTACGTTTTGCTTGGCTGAGAGGTACAGTGTAGCTTGCAATCCACGGTGGCTTTTTTTTTCACACCGTGGTTAACCAGGGTGTTAAAACAAGAATATGCGATAGCAGGCTATATGGCTACAAAAAGTACCCTTTTTATGTGTCCGTCCGTCTGTCTGTCTGTCCATCTGTCCATCTGTCTGTCTGTCTGTCCATCTCTCCGTCCGACGTCCGTATCCATTTCTTTGGCATTCGATAACTTGAAAAATATTGCTTGGATTGTCAAGTTACTTTATATTTGTGTTCAGGTTACTAATGTGCCAAGCTGTATAGTTTTGGGTGTAAATCTGATAATTTGATCCTGAGATATTAACTCTTTATCCTTTAAATTGAGAATTCTTCCAATCCCTTTGGCATGAGATAACTCAAAAAATATCAATCCAATTGTCATGTTACTTTACATATACCTTGAGGTTACTGATGTTCCGAGCTGTATAGTTTTTGGTGTAAATCTGTTATTTTGATCCTGAGATATTAACCCTTTATCCTTCAAATTGAAAATTCCTCCAATCCCTTTGGCATTCGATAACTTGAAAAATATTGCTTGGATTGTCAAGTTACCTTATATTTGTGTTCAGGTTACTGATGTGCCGAGCTGTATAGTTTTTTTGTGTAAATCTGTTATTTTGATCCTGAGATGTTAACCCTTTATCCTTCAAATTGAAAATTCCTCCAATCTCTTTGGCATTCGAAACTTGAAAAACATTGCTTGGATT
The DNA here is from genome assembly GCA_031216915.1 of Pictodentalium vernedei. Taxonomy (NCBI): domain Eukaryota; kingdom Metazoa; phylum Mollusca; class Scaphopoda; order Dentaliida; family Dentaliidae; genus Pictodentalium; species Pictodentalium vernedei. The sequence goes on along the minus strand of CM062297.1, from coordinate 312,233,030 downwards.
GTCAAGTTACTTTATATTTGTGTTCAGGTAACTGATGTGCCGAGCTGTATAGTTTTTGGTGTAAATCTGATAATTTGATCTTGAGATATTAACCCTTTATCCTTCAAATTGAAAATTCCTCCAATCCCTTTGGCATGAGATAACTCAAAAAATATCAATCCGTTTGTCATGTTACTTCATATATGTATTCAGGTTACTGATGTGCCGAGCTGTATAGTTTTGGTTGTAAATCTGATAATTTGATCCTGTGATATTAACCCTTTATCCTTCAAATTGAGAACTCCTCCAATCCATTTCTTCGGCATGCGATAACTTAATCAATATTAATCCGATTATCAGGTTACTTAATATATGTATTCAGGTTACTGATGTACTGTGCTGTATAGTTTTTTATGTAAATCTAATAATTTGATCCGGAGATATTAACCCTTTATCCATCAAATTAGGAACTCCTCCAATCCATTTCTATATGTACCCATACCATGTATGGTGTACATAATGTCGGCATCCAGGGTGGCCCTTCCATCATACAGCTTTCTACTAGTTGCGCGTATGGGTACACATCTGACGATTTCATCGGCCTATTTTTTAATTATTAATTCATACCTTCTGCTTGATTATGTTAGAACAAAAATAAAAATACTGGAAATTTAATATTTATGTACAATAAAATATTACAGATATGGATGTCATTGGAACTGGCTCATTGACATCCATATTTCTCTGGTTTTATTAAGAAACTTGTAATGTACAAATTTTCTGTCAGTTTTTGCCAACAATGTAGGTTAAAGTATTAAGAACACGAAAATTCTTAGAAATAAATCTGTTATCCTTGTGTTTTTCAGGGTGTATGGGAGCTTATACTGGTCTGGGATCTCATACAACCTTCAACTTTGCCTCAAGGTGTATGAGTTCCCAAACTGGTGTAAATTCCCATACACCCTTGAAAACACAAGGATAACTAATAGTATCACGGGGACATGTACCAGATCTATGATGGAAAAAATCGTTCATGCCCTTGTGGTAATGGAAAAATGCCAAGTCAGTACTTTTCAAGCATTAGAAAAATTCTCTTCAGCAGAACTACAAATCAGAATTTTTTTATATTTGGTACACTACATTCAATTCAGGTCCCTGGGGTCTTATTTGTGCTCTCTGTGGGAACCCATATTTTAACAGTGCAATATGAGGAAAATTTTCAAAAACACTTCTTTTTCAGATGGATCAATCAGCATCCTTAACTGGTAGAGTGCTGGAAGCCCACATTTGGACTTTACTCTGACATGCAGGGACCGTAATGTAAAGGCCTCATGTTCAGTGGATGTGCTTCGTATTATCTTTAAAGTGAAATTATTTAGTCTGTATAGATTTGCCGTGTTACAATTTATGGGAGAGTGCCTTTAGGCACTCTCCAATAAATTGTAACAAGTCAAAGACGTGAACAAATTTTGATGGTCAAAAATAATTTAGCACTTTACCAGTTAAGGGGTCAGATTCAAGATTGTTCAAATGAAGTCCCTGGGTATATATTTGGCCTTCCCATGGGACCCTGATGGGATTGCAGGAGCTGAATGGTATGGAATTGGACTTCAGACCAAAAGGTTTGTGGTTCCATCCTCATCAGGAGTAACTGCATTGTATCCTTTGGAAAGGTACTTAATCTCTATTGACTACATGGGGCACAGTGGTGCTATGAACTAAAGCATACTGCATGTCAGTTACTGGCTGCTGCTTGGTGTTTTTCTCTGGGTACTTGTCCATCCTCCACCTGTAAAACTCATTACGTGTACACTCCAAATAAAAAAATTATCCCAATATTGACTGAGTGTGTTATGTATGATTATATAACAGCAGGGATTTACTCACTAATCAGTGCTGATTGGGAAAACACCTTGCAATTTACATAATAAGTTCTCTTCACTAAATCCTTTTTCTGTGCCTGAAATATTTTTTGGGGGGAATTTTCTGTATCAAAAAAATCCTTTAAATGTGAAAATCGGTCCAATAATTCACGTTTTGTATTCGAATAGATCTTGAAAAAAAATGTGAATTTTGACGATCCCGTGAAGCAGTGTGGCACTTCCATTTATTGGATTTACTTGACATAAAATACTCTGAACTTGCTTAATCGAGGTCATTGTTGTTGAAAAAAACATTCTGATTCTCAACCGAAATGGACGGGTACAGATAACTACACATTTTTCTTTTTGAACATACTGGCAATTTATCTGCTTTTCGCCTGGGATATAACATCATAATCCACCCAAATGTTAAATTAAAACACATTTTTTATTCTATCTGACAGCCGCTATTTAACCCCAGGCACGGGGGAGATTATCTTCAAAACACGGATCAGATCCAATAAGGGTAAAACCGGTCCGTACTTCTCTTATCTTTTTCCCGGAGCTACTTTAAAACACGGTATCAAAATTCAACTCAGGACCATTCCGATCGATGAAATGTGTCCCCACGGGAACAAAATTACTTGCCTTTATGGTCATGAGAACACCGTCGTGACATCTTATTCAACCCGGGGAATCGGTCATATCACTGGTGACTGATATAGGTGATAAAACGAGTTTTCCGTGAAGAGATGACAGTAAATTAACGGTTTCCATGAATTTCATTTTGTTAGTGGCCATATTCAAAATGTCTCTTCTCCTTTTGAGCGCATAGAAAACAGAAATATTTATTATTTTAATAAAAATTTCACGCCCAAAAGTGCATCAAATGTGCTTTGCCGGCAAAAAATATGTAGATTCTTTTTAAATGTCAAGTTTGGCTTAGGCTTTGGGGATTAACAAAGGATTTAATTTAACACGCCACTGAGCAGAAGTAACTGACTGAGCTTAATTGTATACTGGTATGTCATATCTTCAACACCTTTTCCAAGGCTAATTTACTTATCTGTCAAAGGGCCGAAGCATTTGACGCATCTATTGAAAAGAAACCCATGCTGGCTGGGGAGAATTATTATTACCAAAACACCAACATGCAGACGACAACGACTGGCTAAAATGTTATCAGTCTACCCAGTTTCCAGCCACGAAAATAAACATACTATTTCCAAGAAAAAACATACCAAATGCTAGGAAGATAAACCCGGTGATCCATTAATCTCCATCGGCTTACAGGACCAGGTGGCGCTTGCAAGATAAATTCTTTAATAACAACTAAAAATTTGAAATTTTTTGTCTCAAAAAAGAGCTTGGGACCCCTGAATGGAACGACTCAATATCCACTAGCTCATTCCAATGAAGGGTCATAAGCTATGTTTTTGAAACAAAAACTTAAACATAATAAAATTTGAATGCAGATTTTTGTATAGCCTGAGTGCTGGCCAAATTCGGCCATTGGCGTTGGATGTAGGACTATAGTTAATTTCCATATTATGTCTCAGTCACATAGTTTATGGCCCCTCATTGGAATGTTCCCTCTCCCCCATCAATGAGGGCCACAAGCTGGATAAAAAAGGAAAATATATAAAATTTTAAGGGAGAATTTTTCCAGGCGCAGCGGATCAGATTTAAAAGTGGACTGACGGGAGGCGTGAATACGCCAGGGTTACAGGGGGGGGGGGGGGGGGGACGGGCAGAGAGAGAGAGAGTGTGTGTGTGTGTTATGGACGTGGGAAGCAAATGAGGGCAAAATCTACGTTTAAGGGGCAAATGCCTACCCCCGGCCCCCAGTGACGCCACCAATTTTTCATGCCTTTTTTCAGATATTGGAAGTTGACAAGAAAATCCCATTGTGGGTGTCTTAGTATCAATCCACTTCCTATAATGCACTATAAATTTGTTTACCATAGGCCATGATTCGTCCGTCCCTTGCTTCTAAAATTTCATGATTCCAAAGACTGAACTTAATTTGAAAAATCCACCCGAGTTGTTACGAAAATGACCGGAAGGAGAAGATGGATTTATTTATTAATTCTGTTCCATTCTCAATTTAGTTCGTCAAAAATAATTACTGAGGTAAATGGGAATCAGCTTATCAGCAATGATATTAAATCATATGCCAGGATCGTAATGATCCCGAGTCTGAAAAACAGGGGCCGCACTTCGTAAAGACAGGATTATCACTGAGACTGTCACAGTATTGTTCTAAAAAACATAACAAAGCACAGAATACATTTTATTTTAAAATACTTCCTCTATTTGGTAATTTTATTTAAAAATGTCTCGACGAACTCTTTCGAGAATGATGGTGGACAAGATCATGTTCGATGGCGACAAACTTACCTTTAATTATACAGGGGGGTTATCCAAATGACATATCGGCAAAACATTTTATTTTAATACGGAAACAAGTTCAATATCTCGAAAGTACTGGGCGAATTGTTTAAAATCGGACATTATTCTGGGGTACAATGATCTGGAAAAGACAGATATGGTATTTTTATGTCATTATTTTATGAAATGCAGGTTTAAGAAATTCGCTGACTGAAGACTAATATTGCAAATCAGGTTCAGACTCTGGAAGAAATTTCTCATCGAGCATTAATTGATTATGTAATGCTTCTCTCCTAACCGCATTTGGGTACCCCACTTTTCTATACAAAAAGTGGGGTATGCGAAGTGCGGTTTTATATGGAGTGTACACGTAATGTGTCCGATTAGAGGTGTCCCTGGGTGTTGAAAGTGTTGTTAAACCCCAATAAAAAATGGGAACCTAATTTTTAATTTACTGCAATAAGAGGAATATTCTTTAAAAATCTTCTTCTTCAGAGCTATGTGTCAGAATCTTTTGATATACTGAGTCAAAAAAGAAAGTATAATAAACTTTGGGGAGCAAATTTTTTAGTAGTATCGACTTTAATCCCAAACAAATTATTGTAAATTCATATTTCGAGTCTAGCTGTATGAATTTGCATAATTTCATGTTCTTACAGCGTCACATCAAGGCATCGTAATTCAGACATAGGGTGAAATGAAAGTTCATACATGCAGTCAATAGCCGTTATGTCCACTGTTTGCATCATGGATGGCAAGACATAGACAGCGTATGAATCTGATAAGTCTCTGGATGTTATCCTGTGGTATTGCATTCCACTCCTGCCTTAGAACATTACGTAAATCGCCTAACGTCTGAAGATCATGAAGTCGTACCTGATGGTCCAATTGATTCTAAAGATGCTTGATTGGTGACAAATCTGGCAAAAGTGGGGGTCAGAGAAGAAGTTTGATGCTCTGCTCCTCAAGAAAGTCACGACAAGATATGTGCCACATGACATTGGGCATTGTCTTGCTGGAATAAGTGCAATCTGACGTTCGTGTTGAACAATGGAACAACAACAGCATTAAGAATTTCGTCCCTATATTGCTGTCCATTCAGATTACTATTGATGAAGATCAACTGCGTTTGATGGTGCAAGGAAATTCCTGCCCAAACCATTACACTACCCCCGCCGAAATGGTCGCATTCCTGCACTCTAGCATCAGAAAACTCGTCAGCGATACACTCTTGCCCTACCATCAGCACGCCATAGACAAAATCGTGATTCATTACTAAAAAGAACTGTGCTCCAATGCTGCTGAGACCAGCGAACATGCTGAGTTACCTGTTCCATTCTGATGGTATGGTGACGTTGGGTTAGGATTGGTCTGTGGTATGGACACCTACTTCGGATGCTGTGTTCAGCGAGTCTGTTGTGGACAGTTTGTGCTCTGATTCTATTGTTAGTTCTACCAGAAGTAATTGCTGCTGTCCTCATTGCCGAAAGAAAGTGATCCTGCAAGTAAGGCATCCTGATATGTCGATCTTGTGCAGGGGTCATAACTCTTGGTCGACCTGAACACGGTCGGTCGGCAGTAGATCCAGTGGTTCTATACCGTCCAATGAGATGGTAAATAGTGGCCACAGTGACTCCAAAATCAACAGTGAGCTCATCTGGAGGTATCACAGCCTCATGCATACCAGTGGCACGTAAGCTCTAATATTTTTATACTGTAACCAATGACCCAGACTTAGCTGGTGCTAACCCAAAAATATCTAGGGCCAAACACAAATTTTGCCCCCCAGTCCCCAAAATTTGCATACAAAACCGAAAATTAGAAGTCCTATCTGGCACTCCATACATTTTACCCTCCGTGCATGCGCAGATGCCAGGAAGTCACCGTATCTGGTGCCAATAAATCATTCTTTGTTTGGCCCTTGTCAGATAACAACAAACTGATATTTGTGCTTTTAAATCTCAATTAATAATGATGCCAGACAAAAATCAATGGTTAAATTGGTGGATCCAAGGACAGAACTGGATGATGGAAGGAAGAAACGGTAGTTTGAATTGTTCAGGGCTGTAATTTTATAATATTTATTAAAATTAGTTCATGTTCCCTAATTTCAGGACATGAGCCTGACGTTATCACTGATTGATTATGATCTATCCACTGTTTATTTAGTATTCCTTCCCTGCCTTCCCTTGATCCCCCCAGTTAAGCTCCCAGGCTTTTTGGCTTGTTTTAATAAAAAAAATGTATAAAATTTATTGGGAGTTTAACGTTATATACAGAAGATTATTCTGTACATCTCCAGGGTTACGTCCTCATCCTTAGGGTGTTTGGGCATTTTGGTCATGCATCTTTCATCCAGTGTATCGTTTTTTCTTCTGAGGAAGATCTTGCTTTACATCGGATAGTCTTGTTTCTGTTACTGACTTCGGGCCGTGTTGCCTGTGGTTTTGATTCCGGTGTTTTGTTTACATTACATTACTCTAGGTAGTTTCCTATTTTTGTTTAGGAACAACAGTTTAAGTAACATTAAATATTCTGATAGTGTGGTAGTTAATTTTACACAGATTTTATATTTTTGTCCACACTTAGGCTTTTTGGGGCTTATCATTCCCTTTGGGAACTTGGGCTCTTTTATTAGAAAAATTTTTTCAAAAATTTTTATTTTATTTTTGAAAGAGTTTTTCTTTTGGATGTATTTATTTCATTGATTATATTTTAATGTTATCTTATATTATATGTAGATTTGGTGGTGGTACAATGACATGTATATTAGTATTTAGGTAATTATATTTATCTAATAGTATGGCAAATAGAGGAATACTTTCCTTTATTTACTTGGTCATTGTATTGAGTTTAGTTGATGTACTACCACTAATTCTACTCCATGTGTCAGATTTGATAATCTGAATGGAATGACGGGCGTCATGGTTTGTGTTAGGCGAGTAGACACTATCGGTCCTATCACGGCGAGGGGACGCGGCTGATTCTCTCGTCAAAATGTCACTATAGTTTTTTAGTTTCTATCTTCAGAGGAACAAGAACATGGTGTGGCTTTGTGACGCCATCAGGGAGTGTGCTACCATCGTCACAATTCAATGTAGAGCTAGCGGCAAAAGTGCTCAAGGAATTAGACAAGTGCCTAGATCCTTAGTAGGATTGACGACCTTGTTGCCAGCTAGTTCAACCGGCAGATCTCACTTGTATGTGGGTGATGTGATGCCGGGTATGTCCGTAGCAGCCGAGAAGAGGAATAAGGGTGTAGCGAGCACTATAAAGATTCGAACATGCTCACCCTGCGACGACGGAAAGGAGGAAGTACGGGAAGGAGGAAGTAGACAAGTTCTGAGGTATGCTCATCCAGGTCTTCCGTGATCGCGAGCAAGAGAGAGGCCTCTCTCTCTTATAACAACATCTGGGGTCAGAGGTTGTTGGTAGGAACTTGTGTCTGTCAGACAATTTCTGAGGTATGCTCGTCTAGGTCTTCCGTGATCTCGAGCAAGAGAGAGGCCCCTCTCTCTTATAACAACATCTGGGGTCAGAGGTTGTTGGTAGGAACTTGTGTCAGTTGGATCTTACGTCCACGGGCCGTTCCTTCCATAGACTGCCGGCGTCAGCCAGTCTTATAGCTTCCTCTATGTTCGAAAAGCACACACAACTGCACGGGTCCGTTGTCGCCAGCTAGCTCGACCAGTGAATTAGTTACTCAGGCCTCTGGGAACTGTGATGCCGGGTGTATACGACCCGGGCTAAGAGATCATATAGGGTGGAGTGAACAATATGATATGCAACTATGCTCACCCAGCGACAACGGAAGGAGGAAACCGGCAATTTCTGAGGTATGCTTGTCCAGGTCATCCAGGACCGTGAGCAAGAGAGAGGCCTCTCTCTCTTACAGCATCATCTAGGGACAGATGTTGTTGGTAGGAACTTGCATCAGTCAGAGTATACGTCCATGCCTCCAGTCTGTGACGTCCCGTCTAATAGGCAGCGGGGGTCGGCTAGTCTTATGGTTTCCTCTACATAACTGACAAAGTGATTTTTATATTGCACAGGTCTATAAAACCCGATGAGTGGTTTCAGTTCCCTGACGCCAGTGAAACGGTTAAGATTGAATACGAGGACCGTGACTGGATGTGTCGCATATGCATTGTATTTAGAGCTTGTGGAAAAGTGCTCAATGATTTTAGACAAGGGCTAGGCTTCAAAAGAGGGTTACGTCCCTTGTCTACAGCTAGCTCAACCGGCAGATCTCACTCGTATGTGGGTGATGTGATGCCTGGTATGTCCGTGGTGGTCGAGAGAGAATAAGGGTGTAGCGAGCACTGTTTAATTGAATCATCCTCACCCAGTGATGATGGAAGGAAGTAGACGGCAAGTTCTGAGGTACGCTCATCCAGGTCTCTCCGGACCGCGAACAAGAGAGAGACCCCTCTCTCTCTTTCAACAACATCTGGAGCCGGGTGTTGTTGGTAGGAACTTGCGTCAGTCAGAGCTTACGTACATAACTATTGTCCGGTATGCTTAGTTCAATTCTTAGCCGGGGACGGCTACAGTTTTGCTTCTCTAGCGTCTACCAAGCACTCCCGACCGCACCTTGGCTAAGTGACTCAGGATTTCCAATCTGCATCGTCAAAAGGTCCATCTTTTGTGAAAAAAGTCGCACCATCTAGTAGCCAAGGAGATGAGGCTTCATTAATTGGGTCGTCCGCAGTAATAACTATATTGGACACCCTGTCCTAGGAGCAGCCGGCAAAGAGGCTATTCATGACCGCTGCTCCTCAGGCCTCTGTAACAGACTTGCTGTTGCAGTTGCGCAGCTAATCACAGTATTCCTGCTAAGGCAGAAGCACTCAACGTCAGTCTCAGAACTTGAGCTGATGCATGGTGCTTATTTGGTCCAGTCACCTGCCTGTTTAGATGCTGGTGACTGTGATTCTAATTGATTTGAACGTATGATGGAAAGGATAACTTTTCCTTCCGGAACAACTTTTGGATGATATAGATACCATACATTATCATTTCCTTGAACTTGTTCCAGTGAATCAAAATGCTGCGAGCAATTATGAGAAACTGCTAGCGTAGTTGGACGCTGACTTCATCCGGGTAAAGACAAGGTAATAAGATCTCTTTCCGGTTAAGTCTACACGGGTGTCACAGGTCTCCGATCGTGTAGACAACACCATATTTAACTTCCTGTGGGAAAAAGTAATTCAGTTTCTTATCTTCTTCCTCTGTATTTTTAATCGTTTGTGATTGTTCACACACACTCACACTGTCACGTATATATATATTTTAATACATACATACTTTGCGTCTGGGTCGTGTTGGATGGCACCCTCATAGGCATATATGCAGTTCTGATGCATTTGTTTCCAGTATTTATTTTCTGATTTTGGAGCCGGTTTGTCATACCTACCTCCATTTCTAGATCCTGGTCTCTATTTTGTCTGTTCTCAAATCGCATATTCTCACGTGTTTTTATACGCCTGTTTAAAAAACGGTCGTATTATGTTATCAGTCAGTCTGTCTTTCCATCTGTCCATCTGTCTGTCTGTCCATCTGTCCGTCTGTCTGTCAGTAAACAATTTGGTTTCCTTTCATTTAAAGTCGAACACCTTGATGGATTGACATCAAACTTTCAGAAGTTGTTTTTAGCATTAAAATACAGGTCAAGTTCGATATTGGTGTTTCTCAGTCCATCTGCTGCAGAGATATGGCCCTTTGAAAACACAATTTTTCTAAAAAAATTGGTTTCCGTTCATTTAAAGTCGAACGCCTTGACAGATCGACATCAAACTTTCAGAAGTTGTTTTTAGCTATATAATACAGGTCAAGCTCGATACTGGTGTTTCTCAGTCCATCCGCTGCAGAGTTATGGCCCTTTGAAAACACAATTTTTCTAAAAAAAATTGGTTTCCGTTCATTTAAAGTCGAATGCCTTGACGGATCGACATCATACTTTCAGAAGTTGTTTTTAGCATTAAAATACAGGCCAAGTTCGATAGTGGTGCTTCTCAGTCCATCTGCTGCAGAGATATGGCCCTTTGAAAACACAATTTTTCTAAAAATATTGGTTTCCGTTCATTTAAAATCGAACGCCTTGACGGATCGACATCAAACTTTCAGAAGTTGTTTTTAGCAATAAAATACAGGTCAAGTTCGATATTGGTGTTTCTCAGTCCATCTGCTGCAGAGTTATGGCCCTTTGAAACCACAATTTTTGAAAAAAAATTGGTTTCCGTTCATTTAAAGCCGAACGCCTTGACAGATTGACACCAAATTTTTCAGATGTTGATTTTATACACCCGTTTGAAAAACGGGATGTATTATGTGAATGGTCTCTCCACCCGTCTATCCGTCCATGGACACATTTTGTTTCCAGATGATAACTTTTGTTGTGATGGATTGAGCTGAGTTAAATTTAGTATGACAAAATACAGGATGGGTTCGATTTCCATTTCTAGCGACCCATTTGCAGTAGAGTTATGGCCCTTTATTTATGGGAATTTAGCCCAACTTTTCGTTTCCGGACGATAACTTTAGTTTGCCTTGACCGATTTATTTCAAATTTTTCAGTTTTTTGTTTTTGACCACAAAATACAGCTCAAGTTCACTTTTGACCACAATCGCATATACCTTTCCAGAGTTATTCCCCTTGAATGATTGCAAATTTGTGGATTTTGTGGTTTCCGGATGATAACTTTAGTTTGCCTTGACCGATGTTTTTCAAATTCTCAGATTTTGTTTTTGACCACAAAGCACAGCTCAACTTCACCTTTGGCCATAATCGCATGTACCGTTCCATAGTTATTCCCCTTGAATGATTGCAAATTTGTGAATTATGTGGTTTCCGGGTGATAACTTTAGTTTGCCTTGACTAATTTGTTTCAAATTCTCAGATTTTGTTTATGACCACAAAGCACTGCTCAGGTTCACTTTCGGCCAAAATCTCATGTAGCTTTCCAGAGTTATTCCTCTTGAATTTGTGCATTTTGTGTTTTCCGGATTATAACTTTAGTATGGCCTAACTGTTGGACATAGAATGCATCAAATATTTGGTTTCCGGATGATAACTTTTATTATTTGTTTTCCGATTGGTTCCAAACTTACCCCAACCCTTCAAAAATACAAAACGGGCATATATTGTCCAGCTACGTGGTGCTCTTGTTAGTTGTAGATACCAAATAGTACACATTGGAGAGTGTTTTTACCGGATTTAATATTACAGAGGCCTCCTGTGAATGATCTTGAAGCGTGTTTTCACTGCAGAGATTGTTCATCTTATCCCGCTTTTGTATGTATATGTTATAATTGATTTTTCACTGATTTCGTCGTACCTGTATACGGTGTCTGCAGTGCATATTTTGTAGCGGATAATGTTATTTACCAAAATTGCCGCTATAGCCTTGGCTTGTGAAGTGGCATTAAGCACCATTTATTATTCATGAATTGATTTTTTGAGTGCCTGATCGATATTTATTTATATCGTTTCTGGGTTCTGCTTTTTGATTCCAGAGCTCTCCCCTCTTTCTTTTGAAGATATGTTCAAAAAAAGTGTGGGGGGGGGGGTCATTTTGTCCACTTCTCTGCCTTATGGGGTATGTAACTATTTTGGAAGCTGTCTTGTCCGTACTATGCTCGGCGATCAGCTGCAGTATTATTGTGTGGCGTAGGTTTATGGGAAATTTTCTCTCATTCTCAGTATGCCATTCTAATTTTTACGGCCTAGTCCTGACTAGTCTCAAAAATGGTTTATTTGTTACATCCTAATTAACATTATTTTATGCTTAGATTTAGGATTTACATAATTGGGATCCATATTATGATATGTCTCTTCTATTATGGTATTAAGAGACAAACATGTAAATTCTAATTTCTTCATTATGGATTGAAGGATTTGATCTATGTTGATCTACTATTTCGGAAGTTCTAGGCCCTCCACCTTTTTACGATTCAGCTAAGTCTGGGTCATTGGTTACAGTATAAAAATATGAAACAATTTATAGTAATTTATATATTTTTTATACTTACCAATGACCCAGACGGGAATGGCCCTCCCATCTCCCATGAGTGGCCAGTACTGGGCACTCATACCTCCCCGCTGAATTATTATAATCTTTTTAGCACAACTTTGGCAAAGCCAAATTTGAGCTTATGCCATGGCCAGTTGTCCGTCGTCCGACTGGTCGTCTGTCCATCAACAATTCAATACGGCTCGGGCTAGAGGCCGTATTTACGAACCGATCTTTAGGAAACTTCTTGGGTATTTTTGTTATGACTGTGGGATGAGAACGAGTGTTTTTGGGTCCGATCTGAAATTCAAGTTGGCCGCCAGCCGCCATTTTGTACCAACGATGCAGAAATCTGTTTTTTTGTACAGAACTTCCATATGAAAGTGCTGATTTGAATAATTTTTTGTATGAATGTTTAGTACCATAGGATACATCACATATAATACAGGTTTTTTTCTCGTACGTAAATTATGCAAATTAGACTAACTTTGATGTATTTAGTGTTACTTTCAGCACTGTAAGTGCAAATGCCAATACGGCTCGGGCTAGAGGCCGTATTTATAAACCGATCTTTACGAAACTTCTTGGGTACCTTTGGTATCACCGTGGGACGAGAACGAGTGTTTTGGGGTGCGGTCCAAAATTCAAGATGGCCGATGGCAGCCATTTTGTACAAAATTAGGTGCAATCAGATTTTTGCACAGAACTTCCATATGAAAGTGCTGACTTGAATAATTTTTTGTGTGAATGTTTAGTACCATGGGATACATCACATATAATACGGGTTTTTTTCTCGTGCAGAAATTATGCAAATTAGATGAACTTTGATTTTTTCAGTGCTACTTTCACACAGTAAGTGCACATGTCAATACGGCTCGGGCTAGAGGCTGTATTTATCAACTGATCTTCACGAAACTTCTTGGGTACCTCTGTTATCACCTTGGGATGAGAACGAGTGTTTCTGAGTGCGGTCCAAAATTCAAGACGGCTGCCAGTGGCCATTTCGTACCGAAATTAGGTCTAATCAGTTTTTTGTACACAACTTCTATACGGCTCAGGCTAGAGGCTGTATTTATGAACCGATCTTTATGAAATGTCTTGGGTACCTTTGTTATCACCGTGGAATGAGAACGAGTGTTTTTGGGTGTGGTCCAAAAATTCAAGATGGCCACCAGCAACCATTGTGTACCAAATTTAGTGCAATCAGTCTTTTGTACAGAACTTCTGTATGAAAGTTCTGATTTGAATAAATTTTTGTATGAATGTTTAGTAAAATGGAATACATCACATATAGTATGGGTTTTTTTCTCATGCAGAAATTATGCAAATTAGATGAATTTTGATTTATTTAGTGCTACTTATACACTGTAAGTGCACATGTCAATACGGCTCGGGCTAGAGGCTGTATTTATCAACCGATCTTCACGAAACTTCTTGGGTACCTTTGTTATCACCTTGGGACGAGAACGAGTGTTTCTGAGTGCGGTCCAAAATTCAAGATGGCTGCCAGTGGCCATTTTGTACCGAAATTAGGTCCAATCAGTTTTTTGTCACAACTTCTATACAGCTCGTATTTATGAACTGATCTTCACAAAACTTCTTGTGTACCTTTGTTTTCACCTTGGGACAGGAATGAGTATGTTTTGGGGTGCCTTTGTTATCACTGTGCTATGAGAACAAATATTTTGGGGTTCAGTCAGACCCACTCTGGGACTCAAAGATTTCTTTTCTATTTAGCATCTGACTGTCACCCATCTTTACAATACTTTACCTATACATTTGTTACAGGCTACGGCCAGTATTTATGTGCAGACCGTTACAATACTTTATATGTACATTTGTTATCAGGTCATTACCTAGATGTTTGTCATTGCTGTCACATACTTTTCATGTACATGTCTTGACAAGTTGAGCTACAGTGTCATTGACACTTTCATTTTCTACAAAGAATGATTTATTGGCGCCAGATTCGGTGACTTCCTGGCATCTGCGCATGTGCGGAGGGTAAAATGTATGGAGGGCCAGATAGGACTTCTAATTTTCGGTTTTGCATGCAAATTTTGGGGACTGGGGGGCAAAATTTGTGTTTGGCCCTAGATATTTTTGGGTTAGCACCAGCTAAGTCTGGGTCATTGGTAAGTATAAAAAATATATAAATTACTATAAATGTTTTCATTTTCGGTTAACCTTGGCATTTTTTTTATATGCCGGAAGACAAAAACTAGCGCATTTTCTTAATAACCCAGGCTCTCTAGCACAACATAACACAAAGAATATTGTCGGTCACCCATTCAATTTGACATTCTCGGGTAGCACATGCTATTTTGAAATCCGTAGTAAAATTGTATACGGTTGGGTGGACAACAACAACATGTCATTAAACTCTTTGCACGACTTCTTGTCCACAAACATGCAACATTAGAACTATTATATTTCATCCTTTATGCTATTTTTTCACATTTGTTTCTTTTATACTTTCTTTTTTGACTCAGTATATTTTGTATATAGCATCCTTATAGGGGTCAGATTCAAATTTCTTCACATCAATCACGTCCCTAACTTCATATTCAGATTCCTTATGGGAACACAAATTTTAACTTGATGCAACATGAGGAAACTTCCTTAAAAATCTTCTTCAGATCCACCAGACAGAATCGTTTCATATTTGGTATTCAGCATCCTTAACCCTTTACCAAACGTAATGGCCAAAGCCGGCCAGCACTATTCTCAAAAATCGCCTATTAATTTTCATTATTATTTCATTTTTTTTCTCAAAAACATAGGTTATGACCCCTCGTTGGAACGAGCTCATCGAGAATTTTTTTTGCAAGTATCGTCTGCTTTTCATGTTAGGTAAAGGGTTAAAAGGGATGATGGGGTGGGGATGTCAGGTTCAAGTTTGTTCACTTTAAGTTCCAGGGTTCATATTAGAGATCCCTATGACAGCCCAAATTTTAACTTGGTTCAGTATGAAGAATGTTCTTTAAAAATCTCCTTCAGCTCTGCCTGTCAGAATCTCATGACATTTGGTATACAAAATCCTTATAGGAGTCAAATTCAAAGTGTTCAAATAATGAGTCCCTGGGTTCATATTTAAGCTCTTTGTTGGAAAATTTCACTTAGTGCAGTATGAGAAAAATTCTTTAAAAATCTTCTTTGGATCTGCCAGTCAAAATATTTTAATATCTGTTATATAGCATTCTTATGGGGTCAGATTCAAATTTGTTTGAACCTAGTCCCTGGGTTCATATCTGGACTTCCTATGGAGCCCAAATTTTAACTGTGAAATATTCCTCAGTGATCTAGCAAAACCTAGGAGATCTTTTCAGACCAAAGCTCTTTTGCCATTTTTCCAAACTTCAGCAATTTTTTAAGACACTGCAGAAACCACCTAACTGGATATCTCTTAATTAAATAACCCTCCACAGGCTCTATCAAACAAGATACAATATAGCTGTTTTGGACTGGTTAACCAATAATATTAGATTCCAATCACTAATTACAGGAATAATCATCAAAAATTTAATTAATGAAGCACCGGGTACAACCCGGTGCTTCATTAATTGAAATTTTGGTGATGATAATTTTTATTACCTGGTAAATGTATGCGTGAACATCACTGCTCAGGCTTGGATTACAATCACAGTGACTGTACTGTACAACAGAATAAATGATCAGTTTATCTCTAGAATATAGGAAAGTGACAAGATCCCTTTTAACTGCTTGAGTGGTAGAAGCCACTGTCAGGGCTTTAAAAAATATTAGGGTACCAGACCAAAGGCCAACATTTTCCTTGCTCATGTTTCACACTCATTCAAATACAAATAAAATTTTGTTTATATAAATTTGTTCTATTACAAATTACTGGAGAGTGTCTGTGGTCATTCTCCAATAATTTGTAATGAAACAAACTCAGACTACCAAAATTAATCTAGCCCTCAACCAGTTAATTTTCTCCCGCTTTTTTAAAAAAACGGGAGATATTAAATTCAGAGTGTCCTTCCGTGTTTTTCGTTTCCAGACTCATAACTTTCCTTACAGTGATCGGACTTCGAGGAAATTTGGGTAGTAGATCACTTTCATCAATTGTGGGTCCAAGTTCGAACATGGGCATTTTCCGCACATATTTAATTAGGTTGCTGAAATTTGATTGGCTAGCGGTTTCCAGACTCGAACTTTCCTTAAAATCAACCGATTTCGATGACATTTCATATATGGATTACTTTTATCAATACCTAGGTCAAGTTCGAATGTGGGAAATTTTGTACCGAAAATCTGTCCGTCTGCACTGTGCGTCAACGCACCTCGGACTAAAAGCCGTATTTATGAACCAATCTTCACGAAACTTCTTGGGTATCTTTGTTGTCATTGTGAGACCAGAATATGTGTTTTGGGGTTTGGTCCAAAATTCAAGATGACCACCAGTGGCCATTTTGTTCCGAAATTGGGTGTAATTAGTTTTTTGTACAGAACTTCTATACGAAAGTCCGGATTTGAATAAATTTTTGTATGAATGTTTAGTAACATGCAATATATCACATATAATACTGGTTTTGTTCTCGTGCAAAAATTATGTCAATTAGGGAAACTTTGATTTATTCAGTGCTACTACTAATGCACAGTAAGTGCACACCTTCCATGTTTTTTGTTTCCAGACTCTAACTTTCCTTACAGTCAGTCGATTTCGATGAAATTTGGGTAGTAGATCACTTTCATCAATTGTGGGTCCAAGCTCCAACATGGGCATTTTCTGTGCATATTTAATTAGGTTGCTTAAATTTGATTGGCTGATGGTTTCCAGACTCTAACTTTCCTTAGAATCAACGGATTTCAATGAAATTTCATATATGGATTACTTTTATCAATACCTAGGTCAAGTTCGAATGTGGGAAATTTTGTACCAAAAATCTGTCCGTCTGCCTGTCCGTCTGCCCATGTATCAACGCACCTCGGACTAAAAGCCATATTTATGAACCCATCTTCACGAAGCTTCTTGTGTATCTTTGTTATCATTGTGAGACCAGAATATGTCTTCATCATTACTTCTTTTGCAACTCTACAAAGTCAGACTCTCCCAGTACCATATACAGACCAACATATTATCTGGACATCACTTCCAAGGTTTCATTAACTTCCAATCACAAGCTTTACAGGTCTGTTCTGTCTCTTCTAAATAACTTCCACTTGCAACTCAACTATATTCCACTGGATGCATTAATTCCCCTTGAAACTGCTGCCCAGCGGGAGACATGAATTCACTGAATTTGCTTGTTGAATTTTTATATTGATTGAATAATTTTCAATGGCAAAATGACAGTTTGATTAACAGGGTTCCACTGTACTTTATGAGTTTTAGTATATAATAAATTTCTGAATGTAATTTGCAGTGATGGTAGCACAGATATAACAAGAACATTTCACTTTGGAACACCAACAGCAAAAGAAAAGGTGAGCACTCTTCTCTGATATATTATTTTCTGTGTTTTAGCGTATTAAATGTTTGTGAATAAGTTTATTTGATACACACATTCATTAAAAATGGCATCCTCCTTTGCAAATATTGAGAAGAAAGAGTTGAAACAGTAAATTTATTTATTTTATTAGGTTTTAATGACACTTTAACAGCCAAGGACATATCGTGTCAGTGAAAGTTTTAGGGGTGGAGGAAGTCGGGGGTACCCAGAAAGAACCACCGAGCAATGACGATGAGCTGCCAGCTCCCCAACATCGTAACTCCACATTGCAGCACAGTCAGGGTTAGATTGGTTGAAGACATGTGCACCATCGACGTGCTGTACGCCTTAGTATACAGTGTCATCATGCCCCCATGTGGACAATCAGGGTTAAGTGCCTTGCCCAAGGACACTGTGCAGGAGTCCAAATTGATCACTCAGACGGTCACCCATCCAGGGATTAACCAGGCTGGAGAAACAGTAAATATGGATTGAAAAGAATTTGATCGCAAGAAATATTTCAAGTGGGAACTTCAGCTTAACTTTCTCCATGTTAGAAGCCAGCATTATAGTTTTTGATCATGATTTTTTCACCACCTATTTGCAAAATTGATCCATTCTTAAAATCTTCTCAAAAATGGCGAACTTCTTGATAAGTGCCAAAATAAATAGCAGATTTTAGGGTTTGAATATTTGTTCACAGTATTCCAATAGAATTTGAATATTCATCCCTTGTTTACATGGGTGATGCACCATTGTTACATGTTAGTAAGTATGGTGAAAAACATCTGTGTCACCATTAATTCCTGAAAATTTTCTTTGGCTTCAACCAAGAAGGTGAGGAATGAGTGATATTTGCTGCAAGTCAGATATTGTTGCCAAATTTGTCTGAGTAAAATGTAACTCATGTTTCCAAAAAGTTACATCTATCTTATTAGTCACATATGTGCAGAGACTCTGGAAGCACAGGGGAAGAAGGGTCAGTAACCCTCCCAGCCTTTTGACCATGGAGGCAAGAGGTTGTAGAAAATGCCCTTCTGAGGTTCGTCACTCAATTGTATTCAATGATTTTAAAGCAGAAGTACACCCCAAATCATTCTGGGAGCTTTCAAAATTAATTAGGGGAGTTGGGAGAGTTTGGGAGGAGGTGCCTCATGGGAAAAGCATGACGTTGCTCCACTGACGATTTTGTCCCAGCACTGTCATGCTTCACACCAATTACACCTTGCTGTGATGTGACATTCCATCAAACGTGGAATTATTCGAGGTCGAGCGAACAAATTCCAGCTGTGTAGGCAATTTCAGATAGTCTGACCACTGACTTACACATCTGTCATTCGGTGCAGCTGCTGTCCAATTTCTGAAGCACATTGATGGCAGTTACGCAATGCTGTCGTTCGTATGAAACAATCCTGGTTCGCAGTTGTTGCCCTTGGATGACCTTACCAACGTCTGTCATCAACATTACCTGTCTGACAGTAGCATGACCAGTCTTTTGCCAGCTTCTAACGTGCTAACGGCACGTAAACGTTCATCACGGGTCAGTATTCACAAAAGTTATGTTTCGACCAGAAACTATTGATGAACAAGTTTATACCAAGAAAAGAATGATGAGACCTCTGAAAAAGCCCATCCAGTACAAATGAAAATTTCAAAACGTAAATAGAAAAAAATTAAAATGCTCATGTCTCCAAAACTACACGGCACTGAGAATTCTTATTTGGTGTAAAGCTTCCTGAGGACCAACAGAATGGAATGGTCAAAAAAAATTGCTATCAGTTTTATCATGGGGTACTTTTTGGGGACTTTGAAAAAGTGCTGAGTCAGCATTTTTTAACACTGTGGGTAATGGGAAAAACATGTAAGACTACTTTTCTCCCAAACCACTGCTCCAAAAGCTTTCAAATTTCACATATAACATCTTTGGAAGATTGTTTCACATGTTTATTGAAATCAATTCCCTGGGTCCATATTTGGGCTCTCTATAGGAGCCCAAATGTTTAAATTAGTGCAGTGTGAGGAATATTCTTTAAAAATTTTCTTCTTCAGATCTACCAATAAGAATCTTTTGATATTTGGTATGCAGCATCCTTAGGGGGGTGAGATTCAAGTTTGTTCAAGACAAGTCCCTGGGTTTATATTTAGGCTGAAAATTTGGTTTTACACTGAAAATTTGGGGTCCGGGTGGGACTGAGAAAATTTTGGACCAAAATCCAGAAATTTTTTTTTTGTTTTTTATGCGTGTCGGTCAATTTTAAGACGAAAAAAAAAAATTTTTTTTACACTGAAAATTTGGGGTCTGGGTGGGACTTGGAAAATTTTGGACCAAAATCCGGAATTTTCTTTTTTGTTTTTTATGCGTTTCGGTCAATTTTAAGACAAAAAAAAATTATTTTTTTTTACACTGAAAATTTGGGGTCCGGGTGGGACTTAGAAAATTTTGGACCAAAATTCGGAAATTAGTTTTTTTGTTTTTTATGCGTTTTAAGAAGAAAAAATTTTAGGCTCAAAATATTTTGTTTGGGAAAAAAATCTGTTTTTTATGCGTTTATCTCAATTTTGGGACGTAAAAGTGCAGGAACTCAAACTAGAAGGAAAATCCTGTGTATTGTGTGGGCACAATCACTTCATCTAGTTGGTATATGCTTTTCTTAGGAGGGGCGTATGCAGCTTATTCAAGTCAAGTTCCTGGTTTGATATTTAGACTACCATGTCAGGTGAGCAACCTCAGGCCCTCTGGGGCCTCTTGTTATTATAGGATTTTATTTCCAAACTAATTGAGGAATTAAACAGAATGGGTGCCTCATAATGCAGTCTCTGGTTTAGCTCACAAGTTACATTCACAAGTATTTTGGCGGTTATTTTTAGGCTGCCAAGACTTGCCTATAAACAACTGCAAAGACACATGATGTAGACTCAGAGTGTATCAGATATGTTTGAAAATCTCCAGTCCCCCATGGGTTAAGTGCTGGCCCAAAATTTTCTGATACCAAATCTTTTGCCAATCAGAAGGATTATACAGATCATTGTATAAATTACCAACTTGTTAGAAAATGGAGAAACTGTTTCCAGGTGTGGTTCTCTCAGAGAGCTGCTTTCAGGTTGCTCCCTGTAGAAATGGAAAATGGAAGTTTTCATAGTAATATTAACTGGTAGAGTGCTGGAAGCCCATATTTGGGCTTTATTCTGAAGTGCAGGTACTGCAACTTAGAGGCTTCAAATTCTGTGGCTGTGCATCACATTATCTTTGAAGTGATATTATTTAGTCTGTTAAGATTTGCCTTGTTACAATTTATAGGAGAGTGCCTGTGGGCACTCTCCTATAAATTGTAACAAGGCAAAGACATGTGAACAAATTTTGGTAGCCAAATAAAATTTAGCACTCTACTAGTTAATGATGTGAAGAACTAACAAAATTTATTGTTTCAAACAGGACAGGCTGATTCTCAATTTATTTTCTCAGAAGACCCTTTCACTTAAAGAAAAGAAAATATTTGAGTTTGTGGAATGCCCCTGAGTTGATTTGATAACTTTGAAGTCTGGCTCTCACTTATCAAGATTCTTTTGAAGATTATGAAAGATTTTCTCATATTATATGTGAAATCTAGAGCTATGAATTGTTTCATATATCAATGATTGCTTTATTTCTACCGAGAAATACTATTGTGCAAGTTTGAGGAGTTTGTTTGAAACATTTGGCTCCAACATTTCATCTGCAAAATTCTTGCTTTATTGGAGCAAAATTGAATAACCTGAGTTTATCTTTGAATGAGTACTTCCAAACTTTCCTCCCAGAAGACACATGCAGAGGAATTTTGATGTTTCCTTGGAAAATTATCTTAGGATTAAAGAATTTTTTTTTTTATACAGCCATAGAGCACCATGTGTGGATTTGAGTATCTGCAATTATTTATTATTATTATTATTATTATTATTATTATTATTATTATTATTATTTAATGCACTGTTTTGAAAACAATCACTTTCACAAACTTTCTTACCTTTTTCTGAGAAGAGTAAAAACATTATTCTGAAACTTAACAAGGTATATTTGAAGCAGAAATTACTGTCAAATACGGTAAAGATCTGAGATCCATTTGGGATTTGATAATGTTCATGCATTAACTCTTTACCTAATGAATCAGCCACATCCACCTGCATTTGAAAAAAAAAAGTTTCTCAAAAACTTCCTGCAGAACCATATCATGTGACCCTCAGGCTCATTTCGGTAAGTGATCGAGTCACATGATATGGTTAGGTTGAATATTTTTTTAAAAATGTGATAAAAATAACAAATTTTGATATTGTGTGCATTGAGTAAAGAGTTAATTGGATGCCCGAGCATTCAGTCAAGTAGCATTTCAGTACAGTAGAACCTGTCTTGAGAGACCGCCCTTTGGGCCACACAAAAGTGGTCTCTCAAGACAGGTGGTCTCTCATAACAGGTTTCAGGTTTTCTCAAGTCTGTGAATAACCAACCACAAAATTCAGAAATGGAGAAGAATAGATTTTTGTAATTACTTTGTAGTTGTTCTTTTTTGTGAAGTTTTGAAACAAATTGAAATGGACTGTTATAAAAATTATAAAAATAAATTAGTGTTGAAAATCTTCAATGAAGATTTTCAACACTAATTTATTTTTATAATTTTTATAAGTCCATTTCAATTTGTTACAAAAAAGACTTTCAACACAAATTTATTTTTATTCCTATCTGTCACATTTCAGGTATGTATGAAATTGTTTATTCAGCAATAATCCTAATCTTTTCACAGGGGTCTTATAAAAACATCTCAATCTTTAATGAGTTAGCAATTGAAACCCAATTAAGAGCTTTTAATACTTTTAATTATGTTAGTATAACCACAGTGGATTTTCCAAATCCAGAACAGGTAAAAGGTTTTTGTCATGGTTTCAGTCTTCAAAGGGGCGGTCTCTCAAGACAGGTCCATTATGGCATAAAAATACAAGTTGATACAAGGTCACAGTGGTCTCCCAAGACAGGTGGTCTCTCAAGACAGGTGGTCTCCCATAGCAGGTCCATTATAGAGTAAAACCAATTGGTGCCTGGCAGATGTGGTCTCTCAAGACAGGTGGTCCCTCAAGACAGTGGTCTCTCAAGACAGGTTTTACTGTATTCAATAACCTATGTTGTGATATGTCACTGTGAATTGTTATTCTTGGAAGTTCTAATATGACTGGGATTTGGTTTTTGGTTTAATTAACTGGTTGAGTGCAAGAAGCCATTATCAGGGCTTTCCAAAAAAAATGAGGATATCAGAGTAAAAGCCAACATTTGGCTTTCTCATGCTTCATATTCAGCCAAATGCAAATAATATTTTGTTTATATAAATTTGTGTTATCACAAATCATTGAAGAGTGCCCATAATATGGAGGGATTTCATTGTAACTTTGTAGGAAGACTCCATATAATGACTAGATGAGAACTTCCCCATTTGGTCGTGATCTGTCAACCATGATGACTGCCCGAGTCCAAACCCCGAAAACCTTTAGCACAGTCTACAGGTCGTATTTATGGAGGGATTTCATTGTAACTTGGTAGGATGACTCCAGATAATGTCTAATAATAATGTCTAGACGAGAACGTCACCATTTTGTTGAGATCGGTCAACT
The DNA here is from genome assembly GCA_031216915.1 of Pictodentalium vernedei. NCBI lineage: Eukaryota > Metazoa > Mollusca > Scaphopoda > Dentaliida > Dentaliidae > Pictodentalium > Pictodentalium vernedei. The sequence continues at coordinate 312,209,702 of CM062297.1, read as the reverse complement.
GTGATGGATACAGGGGCCCGAAGCCCGAAAACCTTTAGCACAGTCTACAGGTCATATTTATGAAGGGATTTCATTGTAACATAGTAGGATGACTCCAGATAATGTCTAGATCAGAACTTCCCGTTTTGGTCTTGATCGTTCATCCGTGATGGTTGCCCGAGCCCAAAACCTGAAAAACTTTATCACAGACTACAGGTCGTATTTATGAAGGGATTTCATTGTAACTTGGTAGGATTACTTAGAATAATGTCTAATTGTAATGTAATTGGACATCCCATTTTGGTTGTGATCAGTCAACCATGATGGCTACAGACCCAAAGTCTGAAAACCTTTAGCACAGTCCAGAGTCTGTATTTATGAAGAGATTTCATTGTAACTTGATAGGATGACTCGTTTTGGAATAATTTCACTGTAACATGATAACTTTGATTGACATACATACATTAACTGTGAGGGCCACATTATCCCACCCTCAAATTCTTTACTACAGCCTACACCTCTAATTATTTTTATTGAAAACATAGCATACAGGGAACAGAAATTAACATATTCTCAATTATCACAATTCTTGTCATATTTTATAATCCTTTCATAAACATTGAACATTATCCTTTTCAACAAACACAATACACAGTCAAGTTAAGCAGCAGTGTCATTGACACTTTCATTTACATTAGTAGCATGAGGAACTCTGTAATGGAGGTGTTTGTTTTGAAAATGAAAATTTTCCTTGCTTGTTAATTAGCTAAACTCCCCTAGGTGAAGCATTTTATTTGAGGACACAATGCAAGTGTTCAAGTAAGATTCATACTGGCGAACTGTTTGTCAGAAGTCTGATATGCTAACTGCAGACCATCCAAAACATTACAATTCTGGCAATAATGCATCATTTGACACCACATGCTGCACTTCACTAGAAATTAACAAGAACATCACTGTGAAATTTCTTGAGTGCTACAAAATCAGGAAAGGATGGCGATGATATTGCAAATGTTATAGTGGGACCCATGCTAACTGACAGGGTTTGTTTTGGCACCAATCACCTAGCAAAACAATATGGAACCACACACACTGCTTATCCATCAGCAAGGTCTGTTGTTGGCCACACTGTGTGTACAGATTATTATAGACTTAATGTATCTTATTTTCAAGATAACTTAAAACCTACAATAATAAATATCAAATAAGTGCTTCTATTTTATGTGTTGAACATTATGAACATTTTAAGGCCTAAAAAGATTTAAAATCTGTTTTTCAGGTCCTCATGAATGGTCCTTTTGGCTGCTGCATGCTCTCTTTTTATAGCCAATGGAAATTTAAAAAACTGAAAATTAAATGGCTTATGTCTGACATTTTACCAAAGTTAATAACATTGATTTTTGCTGGCAAAGAAATAATTACAAAAATAAAAAATTAAATTAAAAATATGCCCAGCCAAATGCAATTTTACAAAAAATTGACATGGGGGAGGGGGTGGGTGGGGGGGGGGGGGGTGCATAATTCCATCTGTTGTGAACTTCTAGTTTTCTCTTTTTCTAAATAACTCTCTCTGCCTCAGCCCGGAGCATAACAAGGGGGGATTTAGGTGAAGAATATTTGTTGATTTGAATGTCCAATACACCACGACAGGAAGAGCATCCATATAATACAGTGTACAACACCTAAGTTCCTTCACAGAACTAAAATGTTGCATCGTTACTGTTGTTAATTTCTGACTACCAAAAGTTTACACAAGCTTACTCCAGATTATGTTGGTCAAACCGTACTGGTCATACCGTACTTCTGTGAGAAGTTACCTGCACTCTGGACAGCAGAGACACATCTTAGGAATATTTTAATCACATTTAAGACAAGATAAATATGCAAAGCTTTCCTAACCATTCCAACTTGTTATTCTCATTTCAGGAAATGTACACCAGAGTATTGATGGGTTCTGTTGATTTGGCAATGTTAAAATGGCCAAAAGGACTCTATGGTAAATAGTAAATCATACTCTCAGACCTCAGTGTGTGTTTTGTTCTGAAACTTTTAATTCACAATTTTTTAATCTCAGGATGAACTAGACTAGCAAGTCCCAAGATTTAGTTTGCAACTCTTAACCCTTTACCTAAAAAAATTCTTGAATAACTAACTTTTTTTCATTTTTTGTCTCCAAAACATAGGTTATGACCCCCCCCCCCCCTCCCTCCCATTGGAATCATCTCAACGAGCTCATTTCAACGAGGGGTCATAACCTATGTTTTTGAGACAAAAAATGAAAAAATTATGAAAATTAATTGATGATTTTTTAGAATAGCTCTGGCCGGTTTTGGCTGTTATGTTGGCTAAAGGGTTAAAGGAAAACTAAAATATAACACTGTCACCAGGCCTTAAAATTTGTCTCAAATTATGAGAATCTGTTTTGATTCTGCAGACTCCTGCTGCAAGAATCATATTTTCAGTTCCTAATAATTTAGACTTTGCACGTGTTGTTATACTTGTGAGTGTAACCAGTACATATACCTCAGTGAAAAACAAACCTCATTTTAAAATATATACTGGAGTTTAACCCATAAGGACCTAATTCCAATTTTGGAGAGTTTCTTCTCTTCCATGAACATGAAGAGCACATGTTGGAACATAGGGATTTTCATTTTATTACACGCCTGTTCTGTGTAATCCCCATCTACAGCAACACCGAACCGTGTGGAAAATAACAATCTTTTCCGCACATATGTGCAGAACGGAAGTTGCTGACTGACTACTTTTAAATAGAAGCGAAATTTCACTGGAATTTTCTATAATTCGTGCAATGCAATTACAATTTGAATTGCTAGCGATAGTTGAAATCATCCCCCGAGTTCCAATGTGTTCTATGAGCCAGTAGGTACGTAGAACACATTGAAACTCAGGGGATGAAATAGTAACACGTGTTCCCCTCACAAATTTGGTTGGTGATAAAATGTGTTCCTGTTGATAGTTGTCAAATGAATTGCTGAGTATTCTTCTAATAATTTCTCATGGATGTGAAGGCATGTAATAAACACAGAATGACACACATGTGTGAATGGGTTAATCAATATGGCACTTGTGCCATCATGGAAGGATAAAACTTTAGGCCTGTGGCCTCTCATTCTATCCTTCCGCACAGGTTCTAGTGCCATATCGATTAACCCATTCACATGTGTGTGTCGTTCTGTGTACTGGTATGTCTTGTTGATGGAAGTTACAGTATCTTGGCAGTGGTTTCTTGTGAAATCTTGACTGCCTGTTTAATATTACCCTATGATGAGGGTGCATGAAACAAGAATTTCATAATCTTATTGGAAAAATGACCACATTAGTTATCACAGTACTGTAGTTTATAGTCATTCATTACTTTTCAAAGTGTGATTTACTGGGATTTCCGGGTTTGATTATAAACAATAACTTCACAAGTGAATTATGCAATCAACAATTGTGTCATGTATCTGTGCGCACAAACGAAGACGCTTTGCTGTGGGTGTAATGGGGACTTCATTGTTTTTTTTTTGCTTTTTTTTTTTTACCCTTTACCTAACATGAAAAGCTGACAACACTTCCAAAAAAATTCTTGAATAACTATTATTTTAATTTTTTGTCTCAAAAACATAGGTTATGACCCTCATTGGAACGAGCTCATTGAGCTCGTTCCAATGAGGGGTCATAACCTATGTTTTAGAGACAAAAAATGAAAAAATAATGAAAATTAATTGGAGAGGTTGTTTGAGAATAGTACTGGCCGCTTTTGGCCGTTACGTTAGGTAACAGGTTAAATAATATAATTATCGTTAATAATGAAAAGTAACAAACAGAGTAATCGCTTGACTGGACTGGTTATGTGAAATAATTCATTCAAGGCGAGGGACTATATTGTAAAACACTCGTGTGCATTTGCGCACTCGTGTTTGTACAACGTCCCTCACCTCTCATGAATTATTTCACATAACCAGTCCAGTCAAGCGATTACTCTCTATATGTTGTTTGTACATCTTTCTCTTTTATGGTATCTGATAAAATACCCCTGCCCAAGCATGAAACTTCATTGACAATTAATATAATCTTTAATCTTTGGCAGTACAGGTGGTATGCATCTCTTCCCTTTTCACCAATTTCTCTTTCTCAATTCCCATTTTGTAACATACCAACACATTAATTCCCTTTTTATCAATTCTCTTTTTGTTAACCAGTTTATTACAAATTAAAAGGGTGATTATTTGATCAAAATACTTATTTTTGCCCCAAATTTTGATGGGCTTTTTGTGAACTTATGTTATGTAATTTTTTCATTAGCTCAACTTGACAAAGTCAAGCTGAGCTATTGCCATCACTTCTCGTCTGTAGGCGTACGTACGTACATACGTACAAATGTCCATATGGGCGTACATACATACGTCCACAATTTCCTTTGGCACACCGCACGGGTTGCATTTATGATCAGATCGCTTTGAAACTTGGTATGCTTGTTTGGGGTGACCTCTAGATGGATAGCTATTGATTTTCTTCGACTTCCATAAAAACACTGGCAATGACCTTTGAGGAACTTAGTTCAGTTATGCATCAATATTTCTATTTGGCACACCCTGTAGTGCACATTTTTGACCGGATCACTTTGAAACTTGGTATGCTTGTTTGGGGTGACCTCTAGATGGGAACTATTGATTTCCAACCATTTCCATCTAAAAATGTTGCCGCTGGCAACATTCTTAGAACTCAGTTTAGTCAGGCCTCAATATTTCCCTTTGGCACACCCTACAGGACACAATTATGATCAGATTTCTTTGAAACCTGGCATGCTTGTTTGGGGTGACCTCTAGATGGGAGCTATCTATTTTCTTCCATTTCCATCAAAAATAGTTGCCGTTGGCAACAACCTTTGATGAACTTAGTACAAACTTAGTGCAGTTAAGCATCAATATTTCCCTTGGACACACCCTTCAGGGCACATTTATGATTGGATCTCTTGGAAACTTGGTGTGCTTGTGTGGGATGACATTTATATGGGAGCTATCGATTTTCTTCCATTTCTGTCAAAAAATGTTGCCACTAACCTTTGAACTTAGTTTAGTCAGACCTCAATATTTCCCTTTGACACACCCTTCAGGGCACATTTATGATCAGATCACTTCGAAACTTGGTAATGCGCCCTCTAGATGTGAGCTATTGATTTTTTGTATTTCCATAAAAAAGTATTGTCGTTATCATCAGCCTTTGAACTTACTGCATCTGTGCATCAACTTATCCCTTTTGCACTCTCTGCAGGATATATTTATGAATTTCCATAAAAAAGAAGAAAAAAAACATTGCCACAAGCAATGACCTTCAAACTTAGTAGTGCATTTGTGCATTAACATCTTCTTTTGGCATGCCTCAGAGGGCGCATTCATTATCAGGTTGTTTTGAAACTTTGTATGCTTATGCAGGGTGACAAAGATAGGAGCTATTGATTTTCTTTTCATTTCCATCAAAAACTGTTGCTGTTAGCAACAATCTTTGAATTTATTGCAGCATCAACATTCTTCTTTGACATGGCCTACAGGGCACATTTATCTTAGGATTGTTTTTGAACTTGGTGTGCTCATTAGGTGGGACCTCTAGATAAAAGTTATTGATTAGCATTCATTTCTGTGAAAAAAGTTGCCGTTTACAGTAACCTCTGAACTTACTGCATTTGTGTATCAACATTCTTCATTTAGCCAGCCTTACAGTTTACATTTAAAAATGCCTGGATTACTCTGATGCCGTGCACACACAATGCTGTTATGTTTAAATTTCACCAAATAACATTGGTACCAATGATCTTCAATTTTGCTATTTCACTTATAACTTTCCAAGTTCAAGTTTGTCAAGTTGAGCTACAGTGTCATTGACACTTTCATTCTTAACTCAATCATTTCTTGTCAGGTTCTCTTGTAAGCTTGTGTTTTGATAAAATAATGATACTCAGCTGGACATTATTTTCACATATCACAATTAAAAACTTAATTCATCTTGACATCTTTTCTGTTGAGCAGCTGAAGTTTTTGTATTAAGCATAATAAACTGATCAAATCAATTACTGTGGAACCCTGTAAATTGAATAGCCACTTTGCCTGTGAAAAATATTCAATTAACAAAAGTATTTTTTGATTGTATTGGGGTGTTCTTAGGGAATCCATCGATTGTCAGAGTAAATCTTTGATAGATCACATCATTTTTTATTCAATTAACAGAAGCTTACTCTCCATCCTATATGCAAGTAACAGGCCCAATTTGTACTGAAGGTATGGTAAATGGTTTGATGTTTGAAAATTATATTAAAAAACAGGATTATACAATTTAGATATCCTATAAAGTGGGACTCACTTTAGTTCGTTATAGAATAGTTCTGAAAGCCATTTTTGTCCTTTTTTTTTTCTTGCAGATAATATGTCAGTTCATGAAATCACTTTAGGGACAACTTGAGATCCGTAGAGTGTTTGCTCCAGAGTTGGTGTGTTTAAAATTGTTGAGAGCCGACAAAAAGGTCACTTTTTTTCTCAAAGGGGAATTTGTGTCAAAACCTATCCATAATAACCAATGAAGTTTTGTGCTCTAGGAGTTAATAAATTTTTGGACTCTATTACTTTTCTTCTCCCTTACATTAATGTCTATAGTTGCGTGAATTGTAATTGTCAGGAGCAGTGTTTAAATTGAAGTAATTTATTTTGTATAGGTCGACAAATAGATGCCATTGCTAGGAAACCATTATGGGATGTTGGGCTTGTTTACCGACATGGAACTGGACATGGAATGGGACACTATCTAAGTATACATGAAGGTCAGTGTGCTCATATTATGTGGAATAACTACAACCAGAACACAACACAACGTTTTTATGTAGCACATTATAGAGGTACACATGTATTCAGTTATTAGGACATTTCATATCAGTAAGACAGAACTGATTACATTTATTTTATTTAAGTGGGATCAGCTTGAAACTCCTTTTGTTGAAAGAGTTGAATCAACCAATACATTTTTTGACTTTCAGGTCTTGAAATTTATCCTTATTCACAAGAATCTGTGTTGATTCTTGTGATCTCCTTTTGCGACAATCATATATTCAGTTCTTAATAATATAATTTAGAATTTGTGAGTTTGGTTATACCCTCGTGAGTGCAACCAATACATATTCAGTAGCGAAAAATAGACCTCATATATTTGCTAGAGTTTAACCCTTAAGGGAAGGGCCTGGTTCCAAATTTGGTGAGTTTTTTCTCTTACATGTACATGAAGAGTACACGTACACATTCCAACGTAAGACCTTTTTTGCTGGTCTTGCTGATGGAAGTTAAGGTACCTTGGTCGTGGTATTTTTATACAACAATCAATGGCCTAGTCTAGCTGGTGCTAACTCTAAATTTACTCCAGGGCCAAACACAAATTTTGCCCCCCAGTCCCCAAAATGTGCATGCAAAACCAAAAATTTGATGTCCTATCTGGTCCTCCATACTTTTGCAAATTGCGCATGCGCAGTATCCAGGAAGACACCGACATTGGTGCCAACCATCATTCTTTGTTTGGCCCTTCTCTCAGTAACAACAAACTGACATCTGTGCTTTTAAATCTCAGTTTTAATGATGCCAGGCACAAATCAATGGTAAAATTGGTGGATCCAAGGACACATTTGGATGATGGAAGAAAGCAACGGTGGTTGGAAATGTTCAGGGGTGTAACTTTATAATTTTTAGAAAAATTATTTCATGTTTCCCAATTGTGGGACATGGGCCTGACGTCATCATTCTTGCTAATGATTTTTCCACTGTTTGTTAAGTGTTCCTTCCCTATCCACCCTTGAAGTCCCCCAGTTAAACTCCCAAGCTTTTTGGCTTATTTTATTGAAATTTTTTTATAAATTTCTTGGGGGTTTGACGTGTTATACAGAATGTTTATTCTGTATTTCCCCATGGTTACGTCCTCACCCTATGGGTATTCAGGCATTTTGGTCATGCATCATTCATCCGATGTATCGTTTTTTCTTCTGCTGAAGATCTTGCTTTACATCGGATAGTTCTAAATCTGTTACTGACTTCAGGCCTTTTTATTCAGTGCCTAGAGTCTTGTTTCCATTTTTGCTTTTGACGTTGTTTACGTTGACAATGCTGTATAAATATATGTTAATTCCTATTTAGTTCATGGTAGAATTGTTGTAAGATACATTATAATATTCCGGTAGTGTAGCAATTAATTTTTTTGAATTTTGTCCACACTTAGGCTCTATCAGGATACTTTTGGGCTCGTCTTGTTCCCTTTGGGGAACTTGGGCTCCTGTCAAAATGTTTCGAAAAATTTTTTGGGGGGAAATTAAATTTTGAAATTATATTTTGAATGTTATTTATTATGTATCTTTTTCATATATTTATTGTGGAGTTGGTGGGAGTACTGTCGACTTTGTTTTGCTTCATTTTGAAAGCTTATTGCTCAAAATGCAAGGTGAGGAAGTCTTCCTCGGATTTACATGCTTGTTGCCTTGCTTGTAGTCGATGTACTCCCACTAATTCTTGTTCAACCTTTGTCAGTTGGGATGACAAACACTGGAGACAGGTGTCATGGTACGTTGTTAGCAGTGAGAGGCCAATGCTGGTCCTCTCGCCACAAAGTCAATCAAGTTTCTCAGTTTCTTTTTCAGAAGAACAAGAACATGGTGATGTTTACGTGACACCTAGAGATAGTGTGCTACCGTCATCTCATTCAGATGAGCAAACAGAGCTAGCGGCAAAGGTGCTCATGAATATTAGACAGGGCAAAAAGCCACTAGCCAGTGGTTTTAGTCCCTTGTTGCCAGCTAACTCGACCGGTGAAGCGGTTACTCCGTCTGTGAGTACCGTGAAGCCAGGTGTGTCCATTGCGGTCGAGAGGAGTGAATTGCGTAGAGCAAGCACCTTAAAATATAAACAGGCTCACCCAGTGATGACGGAATAGACGAAGAAGCCGGCAAGTACTGTGGGAAGCTCGGCAAGGTCTGAAAGGACCACGAGCAAGAGAGGCCCCTCTCTTTCCCAACAGCCAGATATTGTGATTAGAAACTTGCATCAGTCGGAGCATACGTCCATGCCTCCTGTCTGGGACGCTCCATTTAGTTCGTAGCCGGCCTCGGCTACAGTTACGGCTTCTACGTTGTCATCTTCAAAGAACACACGACCGCACCTTAGCTACACGACTTCGGATATCCAGCCTGCTTCGCCGAGAAGGGACCACTCATCGTCTGCGAAGTCGGACCATTCGGTAGCTAAGGAGACCAGGCCTCATTTATCGAGACGTCCTGAGAAAAGAGCCATCTCGGACACATCGTCCCAGGAGCAGCCGGCGGACAGGAAACAGAAGACCACTGCTCCTCAGGCCTCCATAACAGACTGCTGTTTGCTGGATGGTGCTGGGTCAGTCCAGTCATCTGCATGTTCAGATGCAGTAGACCGAGAGTCTCAACTGATTCAATCGGATGATGAAAGGGATATGGACGAAGATTACCTTTCCCTTTCGGAACAGCACATGGTTGCGATGGATTTAATCCATCAGTACTACCCTGAATTTGTTCCGGCAAATCAGAATGCTGTGACTACTAGAAAGAAACCGCTGGTGTCGTTAGACGCAGACTTTATCTGGACAAAGGAGGAGATCCTGTCTTTTCCGGTTCACTCTAGACAGGTGTCGCAGGCCTTTGGCCATTTAGATGACGCCATATTCAAACTCTCCATTGGGAAGAAGAAAGGTGGTTTCTTGACATCATCTTCCATAAATTTACCGTTTGTTGGACCATGTTCAATTAAAACGGTCGGGGAAGATGTAATTATAATTACTCTTGGGATCGTCAATACAGTGACCTGGGAAGGGAGCATAGGTGTGATTGAGACTACCGGTCAGACCCTCCTAAGACGGCGGGTCGAGGCTCTTCGCGAGGGGGATGTGGTTTTTCCTCCCACAAGCCTTGCAGGTCCTACAGGTGATGGTCAGGACCTCTATTGCTTGCCAGTTGGCAGAAGGTTATCAAGATTCACAACAAACTGAATAACAATTACAGAAGACCAGTGGGTGAAAAGTGTGGTCTCTGATGGCTTACGGCTATCTTTCCAAGCGAAACCACCACTAACAAGGTGTCCGCGGTGGACAAATCTTTCATCACATCCTTGCAAAAGAGAGGCTCTCCTATCAGAGGTATAGGCTCTCTTAGCAAAGGAAGCAATAGAGGTCGTCGAGAATCAAAATTCTCTAGGATTCTACAGTCACCTGTTCCTCGTACCGAAGCCAGATGGCTCGTTCCGACCGGTAATAGTCTTGAGCTGGATAAACAAACTTATCGTAGCTCCAAAGTTCTATATGGAGACCATTCGGTCAGTAAGGGCGAGCATTCGAGTGAATGACTATGCAGCAAGCTTAGATCTAAAGGATGCATACTTTCATGTCCTGGTACACGCGGCATTCAGAAAGTACCTGCGGTTCGCCGTTCAAGGGATAGTGTATCAGTTCCGAGCGATGTGCTTCAGTCTGAACCTGACGTCCTGGGCTTTCACTTGAATAATGAACTTGGTAATGTCTTACTTCCAAGCACATTCGTCTGTGGTAACATCAGCTTACTTGGACGACATTCTTCAGAGATACGGCAACAAAACTATTCTTCAGAACGATGTTCAGAGTCTGCTTCTCTTGCTCCGACGTCTTGGCTTCATCGTAAACAAGAAGAAGTTGGATCTAGCTCCGTCCAAGTCATTCATTCACTGGGGAATGAGCTTCAAGACTCACAACAATCTGGTTCGTTTGCCGCTACCCAGAGCAAAATTAGTCAGGTGTTATGCTCGCTTTTGTCTACACTCAGACGCATTAACAGCGAGGGAATTTATGCGACTGATGGGGTTGTGCGGAGCGGCTGCAGATCTTATTCCGATGGGTCGCTTTCACACACGTCCCCTCCATATATTCTTTACTCAGAACTGGAGTGTGAAGACTCATTCGCTCGAGACCAGTATTGTTTTAACGGACCTGGTAAAACAAAAGGTCCAGATTTGGGTAGATAATCAGTGGTTAACTCAGGGACTTCCACCCCACCTGTCGGATCCGGCTTTCACGGTTATGACAGATGCGAGTCAAACAGGTTGCGGCGTGACCCTGAGCCTGACAGACTCAAAGTGTCAGGGTCTTTGGGACCCTCAGTTCCTAGAGAAACACATAAACATCAAAGGGATGAAGTCAATATGGTTAGCGCTACAACAATGGATTCACATTATAGCAGACGCTCATGTTCAAATATTGTCGGACAATTCAACAGTAGTAACATACATCAGGAACCAGGAAGGGACTCATTCGATTCCGTTATGCAAACTAACGCAGAAAATTCTTCTGTATGTCGTGAATCATCATGTTCAACTATCGGTCCATCATATACCGGGTCGTCTCAACGTACTAGCAGACTCGCCCTCTTGGAAAGGTTGCCTGTTGCCATTGGAGTGGACACTTAACAAGCGGGTATTCAGACAGATTTGCTACCAGTGGGATCGACCTATGATAGATTTGTTTGCGACACACCTCAAAAATCAGTTGCAGACGTACGTGTCACCATGTCCAGACCATTGAGCATACGCAGTAGATGCTCTGTCAATCTCATGGGACGGAATGATAGGATATGCGTATCCTCCAACACCATTGATTCAGCAGATTCTGTTAAAAATCAAACAGTCTCGTTGCAAGATTCTGTTAGTAGCATCTCTGTCGTCACAGAAAGCATGGATCAATCTTCTCAGGTGTCTGTTATGGGACATTCCCGGAAGCTTCCTCCGCGAGAGGACCTTCTTTATCACAGGAAGTCACGCACACTGCATCACAACCCGGAAGGCAATTTCTAACTGCAGGAGGTCCCCCTCTTCACTGAATTATGCAGCAAAGTGGAAGGTTTTCTTCCGTTGGTGTAAGGATCAGTCAATAGACTTATATGATCCGTCCATACTGGATATTGCCAACTTCCAGGTCTACTTGTTTGACGTTCTCAAACTGCAGCCTGTCACTATTAAGGGCTATAGGTCTATGTTATCGGACACTTACGCTCATCATGATAACTTGGCAATTGGATCTAATGCTTCATTATCCAAACTAGTTAGAAATTTCTCTATAAATAAACCTAAAACCCTCAGATTAATTCCTAAGTGGAATTTAGCGTGGGTTCTGTTGAAGCTCAAAGAAGCTCTGTTTCAGCCATCGGACGTTGTAGAGTTCAAATTCTTGACCTATAAAACAGCATTTCTCTTAGCCTTTGCATCTGCTAGAAGAGTTAGTGAACTTCATGCTTTGTCTGTTGACGAATCTCACTACCGTAGTGTTGGTAATACCATTACTTTAACTACAGAAGAAGCTCTGACATCTACAGAAAACCGTAGACCCTTGCTGTGTCCAGTCAGGGCTATGCGCATATATAAATGCTGATCAGAGTTTATAAGAAAAGGAAGAAAACGCTTCTTTTTGTCCTTGATTTCTAACAGAAGAGATATTTCTGTTCATTTGATTGCTAGAAGGATTCAGTAGGCAATACGGATTGCCTATGAAAATCTTTCTTCGGATCAGCATTCTGTTAAAAAGATATCAGCGCATGAAGTTAGAGTGCTGTCCACTTCTTGGGCTTATTCTAACAGTATAGCCATTACTGATCCCATGAAAGTTGCGTACTGGACACAGCCTTCTACATTTACCAAGTTTTACCTTAGAAATTTAGAGTCCATTTCCGGTGACCTTAAATGTTTAGGTCCTCTGTTTGTTGCTCAGAATGTCATCCACTAAAATGATTACATCTATAGTTATTTAGGCAATCCGTTCCAGCAGTGACGCTGTTCTGATGCCCTCTTTGTTCTGTGGTCATGTACCTCAGAACAAGGGGAAGGGGGGAGGACAGTTTTTCCCTTATGATCATCTGGCTTTATAGTGAAAAGCAAGGGAAGACCTCCTCCGGTGTCAGTAGTCCCGAGTCGGTGCTGGGATGGTTTTAATGTGTAGCTCGGTGTGAAGGAAATAATATGTCTCATTTATGTATTGTTTTTAAAGTGTAGCTCACTGTGAAGCATTTGTATATGTCACGTGTCAAACGGGCATTAATATATATTCGGACACTTTTAAATGAGTATAAAGAGTCTCATTATCTGGAGTGTCTTTATATATTGGCTTCCCTTCACCGAATTAGCATAATGAGTTATGCTGGCATTAAATGGAGAATTATATATTATGTAATTCTCAATTACATTGTTGGTGTTATGTCTTTCACGTTTCTCACAAATGAGAAAGACATATATAATTCCTTTCTCACCTATTCTCCTGTAGGAGTTATCCTTTAAGAAGTGATTGAGTAATTGGATTTTCCTCTATGTCCTAGGCCCTCCAGCCTTTTTACGATTCAGCTAGTCTGGGCCATTGGTTGTTGTATAAAAATATTATAAATTCAAAGTAATTTGTATATTTTTTATTCTTACCAATGGTCCAGATGGGGATGGCCCTCCCATGAGTGGGCACTCATACCTCCCGCAGTTTACAACATTTAGCAGGCAATTTCTAGAAAGAATGATGGTTGGTGCCAATTTTGGTGTCTTTCTGGATACTGCGCAGTTCGCAAATGTATGGAGGACCAGATAGGACATCAAATTTTCGGTTCTGCATGCACATTTAGGGGATTGGGGGGTGCAAAATTTGTGTTTGGCCGTGGATTAAATTTAGAGTTTGCACCAGCTAGTCTGGGCCATTGGTAAGTATAATAAATATACAAATTACTTTGAATTTATAATTTCTAGTGAAATCTTGGCTGCCTTCTCAGGCAGCCAAGATTTCACTAGACACCACTGCTAAGTCTGTGTATTACCTTATTATGAGGTCACAAAACATAAGTAGAATTCTCCATGCCTTTAACCCTTTACCCAACAAAGCAGCTGCATTTGCCCACGTAATATGCAAATTCAGCAGTTGAAAAATTATTATTTTTCAAAAAAATTTCAACAAAATGAGGGATCACATAATATGGTTTTGTTGAAATTTTTGGAAAAATTTGAAAAAATTATATTTAAAATAATAAATTTTGATATTGTCTGCGTTGCGTAAAGGGTTAAGGAATTTTTTTGGAATCTAATGATAAGAACCAAATGAACATTGTGCAAGAAGCAAAGTTGATTCTCATTGTTTTCATTGCAAGAAGCATTTGCAAGAATTGATTCTGGTTCTCTCATGAATTGTAAGCCCTGACTTATGAAAATATTCATCAGCTCTGTGAACCTCACGGAGCCGCTTACGCATGGAAATTAACGAGTGGTAATGAGACCTTTTCAAATGAAACAAGATGGCATACATGTAGTTCCATGTTTTTGAGAAAGTCTAAGCTGTAGGATAATTGATAGAAAATATCTGTCATGTTAGGAAACAGTTTTCTATGAACCAGTGCGAGAGGCTGGTATTCTCAGTGAAAACATGAGAAGGAAATATTCTTGAAATTACCCTGAAATTTATTTCTTTTCAACCACCCATACTGACACAATTAAGCTACTGTGACTATCTGAACAAAGAATCGGTGTCAAAGGCAGGTATCTTCAGTGAAAAAATGGGAAAGGGATGTTCTTAAAGTTATCATAAAGTTTATTTTCTCTAAAACATCCATGGGTATGTCCTAAAATGAGATCAAACAAGAATTTTCAGACTGTGCAAATCAAGGGGTATAACTCTTGAGGTCTCTACCAGAATAAAATGAATCACAGTTAGCTCCCTTCCTACTTACAGCCAGGTCAATGCAGTTGTTGACATCATTCTTCTATTTTTGAATGCCAAGTTAACACTCAACAGGTTTCACTTTGTTTTCACTCAGGATATTCCATTAACCTTTTTATACAGTATAAATAGCAGACACTTGCAAATAAAATTTCCTGAATAACTTAAATTGTCCTTTTTCTCAAAAAGTATAGCTTATGACCCCTCATTGGAATGAGCTTCATGAATTCATGAATTTTGTGAATAGCTCTGGCAGTTTTTGACCTTTACATGTATGTTAGGTATAGAGCGAAACTGAGGATGTAAAAAGTCAAATCAGAAATAGTTGAGAGTATCAATCTGTAACACAAATTTCCTGTTTTTGGAAGCAGTCAGGCTGATTTGAATTTTGAAATTAAATTGGTATGGAATGCTAATGAAGGACATATACACAATAAAATTTTACTTTAACCCCCCCCCCCCCCCCCCAAATCCCTCCATCCTGAATCCAAAGCCCCCACTCTTGTGAATCCCAGGATTTGTTTCAAGATGCAGAGCATATGGGGCATCCTGTTTAACCCTTTACCTACCACGAAAAGCAGATGACACTTAAAAAAAAATTATTGAATAACTAATTTTTTTCATTTTTAGCTCAACTTTGGCGAAGCCAAATTTGAGCTTTTGTCATGGCCCGTGGTCCGTCGTCCGTCTGTCCATGCGTCAACAATTGGATACGGCTCGTCGAGAGGCTGTATTTATGAACCGATCTTTACGAAACTTCTTGGGTACCTTTGTTATGACTGTGGGACGAGAACGAGTGTTTTGGGGTGCGGTCCAAAATTCAAGATGGCTTCCAGCCGCCATTTTGTACCTACGATGCAGAAATCTGTTTTTTGTACAGAACTTCCATATGAAAGCTCTGATTTGAATAATTTTTTGTACGAATGTTTAGTACCATGAGATACATTACATATCATACAGGTTTTTTTCTCGTGCTTAAATTATGCAAATTAGACTAACTTTGATTTATTTAGTGTCACTTTCAGCACTGTCAGTGCAAATGCCAATACGGCTCAGGCTAGAGGCTGCATTTATGAACCGATCTTTATGAAACTTCTTGGGTACCTTTGTTATCACCGTGGGACGACAACGAGTGTTTTTGGGGTCGGTCTGAAATTCAAGATGGCCGCTGGCAGCCATTTTGTTCAAAATTAGGGGCAATCAGATTTTTGTGCAGAACTTCCACATGAAAGCTCTGATTTGAATAATTTTTTGTATGAATGTTTAGTACCATGGGATACATCACATATAATGCGGGTTTTTTTCTCGTGCAGAAATTATGCAAATTTGATGAACTTTGATTTTTTCAGTGCTACTTACACACAGTAAGTACACATGTCAATACGGCTCGGGCTAGAGGCTGTATTTATCAACCGATCTTCACAAAACTTCTTGGGTACCTCTGTTATCACCTTGGGACAGGAAAGAGTGTTTCTGAGTGCAGTCCAAAATTCAAGATGGCTGCCAGTGGCCATTTTGTACCGAAATTAGGTCTAATCAGTTTTTTGTACACAACTTCTATACGGCTCAGGCTAGAGGACGTATTTATGAACCGATATTTACAAAACTTCTTGGGTACCTTTGTTATCACCGTGGGATGAGAACGAGTGTTTTTGGGTGTGGTCCAAAATTCAAGATGGCCACCAGCAGCCATTTTGTACCAAAATTAGTGCAATCAGTCTTTTGTACAGAACATCTGTATGAAAGTTCTGATTTGAATAAATTTCTGTATGAATGTTTAGTAAAATGGAATACATCACATATAGTATGGGTTTTTTTCTCGTGCAGAAATTATGCAAATTAGATGAATTTTGATTTATTTAGTGCTACTTATACACTGTAAGTGCACATGTCAATTTGGCTCGGGCTAGAGGCTGTATTTATCAACCGATCTTCACAAAACATCTTGGGTGCCTTTGTTATCACCTTGGGATGAGAATGAATGTTTCTGAGTGCGGTTCAAAATTCAAGATGGCTGCCAGTGGCCATTTTGTACCAAAATTAGGTCCAATCAGTTTTTTGTCGCAACTTCTATACAGCTCATATTTATGAACTGATCTTCACGAAACTTCTTGGGTACCTTTGTTTTCACCTTGGGACAGGAATGAGTGGGTTTTGGAGTGCCTTTGTTATCACTGTGCTATGAGAACAAATATTTTGGGGTTCAGTCAGACCCACTCTGGGACTCAAAGATTTATTTTCTAGTTTAGCATCTGACTGTTACCCACCTTTACAATACTTTACCTATACATTTGTTACAGGCTACAGTCAGTATTTATGTACAGACCGTTACAATACTTTATATGTACCTTTGTTATCAGGTCATTACCTAGATGTTTGTCATTGCTGTGTCACATACTATACATGTACATGTCTTGACAAGTTGAGCTACAGTGTCATTTACACTTTCATTTGTCTCAAAAACACAGGTTATTACCCATCATTGGAACGAGCTGGATGAGCTCATTCCAATGAGGGGTCATAACCTATGTTTTTGAGACAGAAAATGAAAAAGTAATGAAAATTAATTGACAATTTTTTAAAATAGCGCTGGCCGCTTTTTGCCATTACATTGGGTAATGGGTTTACACTGTCAGTATGATGGGAATAACACTGAACAATCTTCTCATGAACAAGTGGCAGAAATGATTTGATATTTTGTATACAGTGGTAGACCCAGGATTCTGAGTTTGATGGGGTGCCACATTTCAGTGATGGGTTTTTATGTGAAGAATCACTCAATGATCATAGTGGTAAGTGAGGGACAAACATGAGCAGGGTTATCCTACTCTTGTCAGTGGGATCCAGGTATCTCATTGAAGAATGTTGAAACACGAAAAGTCAGTGTGGCATCACTGGATGCTTCTTTGTACATGACTGTAATTTTTTCCAATCAAAATATTCCAGCATTCAAACTTTGAAGAGTAGAAGTCATTTTATATCCACTCACGAGACCCATGTAGGAGCAAGGCCTATAGCTGTGTTTCTGGGGTATGGTATTATGAGGTATAGTGGATGTCCATGTGCTCTTGCCAATACAGTAGAACCTGTCTTGAGAGACCGCCCTTTGGGCCACTCAAAAGTGGTCTCTTAAGACAGGTTGTCTCTCGTAACAGGTTTCAGGTTTTCTCAAGTCGGTGAATAACCAACCACAAAATTCAGAAATGGAGAAGAATCGATTTTTGTAATTACTTTGTAGTTGTTCTTTTTTATGAAGTTTTTGTAACAAATTGAAATGGACTGTTATAAAAGTTATAAAAATAAATTAGTGTTGAAAATCTTCATTGAAGATTTTCAACACAAATTTATTTTTATAATCCTATCTGTCACATTTCAGGTATGTATGAAATTGTTTATTCAGCAATAATCCTAATCTTTTCACAGGGGTCTTATAAAAACATCTCAATCTTTAATGAGTTAGCAATTGAAACCCAATTAAGAGCTTTTAATACTTTTAATTATGTTAGTATAACCACAGTGGATTTTCCAAATCCAGAACAGGTAAAAGGTTTTTGTCATGGTTTCAGTCTTCAAAGGGGCGGTCTCTCAAGACAGGTCCATTATGGCATAAAAATACAAGTTGATACAAGGTCACAGTGGTCTCCCAAGACAGGTGGTCTCTCAAGACAGGTGGTCTCCCATAGCAGGTCCATTATAGAGTAAAACCAATTGGTGCCTGGCAGATGTGGTCTCTCAAGACAGGTGGTCTCTCAAGACAGTGGTCTCTCAAGACAGGTTTTACTGTATTCAATAAGCTATGTTGTGATATGTCACTGTGAATTGTTATTCTTGGAAGTTCTAATATGACTGGGATTTGGTTTTTGGTTTAATTAAATGGTTGAGTGCAAGAAGCCATTATCGGGGCTTTCCAAAAAAAATGAGGATATCTGAGTAAAAGCCAACATTTGGCTTTCTCATGCTTCATATTCAGCCAAATGCAAATAATATTTTGTTTATATAAATTTGTGTTATCACAAATCATTGAAGAGTGCCCATAATATGGAGGGATTTCATTGTAACTTTGTAGGAAGACTCCATATAATGTCTAGATGAGAACTTCCCCATTTGGTCGTGATCTGTCAACCATGATGACTGCCCGAGTCCAAACCCCGAAAACCTTTAGCACAGGTTTCAGGTTTTCTCAAGTCGGTGAATAACCAACCACAAAATTCAGAAATGGAGAAGAATCGATTTTTGTAATTACTTTGTAGTTGTTCTTTTTTATGAAGTTTTTGTAACAAATTGAAATGGACTGTTATAAAAGTTATAAAAATAAATTAGTGTTGAAAATCTTCATTGAAGATTTTCAACACAAATTTATTTTTATAATCCTATCTGTCACATTTCAGGTATGTATGAAATTGTTTATTCAGCAATAATCCTAATCTTTTCACAGGGGTCTTATAAAAACATCTCAATCTTTAATGAGTTATGTAACTGAATAGCAATTGAAACCCAATTAAGAGCTTTTAATACTTTTAATTATGTTAGTATAACCTTCAATGGATTTTCCAATTCCAGAACAGGTAAAAAGTTTTTGTCATGGTTTCAGTCTTCAAAGGAGCGGTCTCTCAAGACAGGTCCATTATGGCATAAAAATACGAGTTGGTGCCAGGTCACAGTGACAAAGACAAGGCTGACACCTTTGCCGACCTCCTAAGAAAAATGCATCACTCGCATCAAGGTGCGGGCAACGATGACGCTGTCATAAATGCCATTGATGACTTCATCAATGTACACCCTGATATCTACCGTGACCCCAAATTCGATAACGAGCCAGAAGACGGGGATGACGATGACCTCGTCACCCCCATCACTAATGACGAAATCATCAACGTCATAAAAAAATGCAAAAATTTTTCCTCACCTGGCGAAGATGAAGTAAGCTACAAAATTCTAAAACAAAGCCCATACTCCCTAATCGAAAAACTAAACAAACTGTTCAACGCATGCCTCACCCATGGCTACTTTCCCATATGTTGGAAAAAAGCCATCGGTGTCATGATACCAAAACCAGACAAGGACCCCTCTGATCCAGCCAGCTACCACCCAATCAGCCTACTCAGCTGCATTGGTAAGACATTCGAACGAATCCTCACCAATCAGTTCAGGGGGCACCTTGAAGACAATGATTTTTTCAATAAATGGCAAAGGGCCTATAGAAACCGTAAAGAAGGCATCGAGCATGTCTACCGACTAGGCACTCAAATAAAAACCGCTATCAACAATTAGCAAATAGGTGCGGCAGTCCTGTTAGACGTTGAAAAAGCATTTGACTCTGTTTGGCACAATGGAATGCGCTACAAATTATCAAAAATGAGACTCCCCATGAAATTGCTCAGATTACTATCCTCTTTCTTGAATGATCGCGGAATTAAAGTCAGAGTGAACAATGAAATGTCTGACCGTGTCCCCCTTGAAGCAGGCACCCCCCCCCCCAAGGATCCGTCCTAAGCCCCCTCCTTTACATATTCTATGTAAATGACCTTAACTTCTCCGAGGATCGTGTTCAAGTCTCCCAATTCGCAGATGATAAGGGCCTCTGGGACTCTAACAATACGGCCAATCTGCTCCAAAAACAACTGCAACACGCTCTCGATGACCTGGAACAATGGTGTGCCAAATGGAGAATTAAGCTAAACGCCAATAAAACCCAATGAATCACCTTTACTCGCAAGAAAAATAAACGTGATTTTGACCTAAAACTTATGGATAACACCCTCCCAGAATGCAAAGAGGTGAAATTCCTGGGCATCACCATTGATCAAAAATTGTCCTTTAACAAACACACCGACGACATGGCGAAAAAAGACACCAAACGCATTAACTTACTGAAAATGCTTAAGGGAACTTCATGGGGAGCCAACCAGTCCACCCTACTCAAATTATACAAAGCCTTTGTGCGCCCAGTACTCGAATACGGTGCAATCATACTAACTGACCTCAATCAAACTAACATGGGAAAACTCCAGAAGGTCCAAAATCAAGCACTTAGAGTTGCCCTCCGCGCTCCAAGGGACACACCCATCAAAACATTCCATGACAGGTCCGATATCCCCACCATTAGAGACCGCCTATCCACCCTGGCCACGAAAAATCGTGACCGGTTAGCCGACAGCGAACTAAGCTCCAAATTTGGAGCCATTTGCGAAAGCCGACAAAAGCCCAAAAATTGTAATCAACACTAAGACCGCTCGAAAAAACTAGGGAACCAGAAGGTGAACTGACAGGCAGAGTAACAGCTTAACTGTGGCCTTCTACCAGAAAGTGCTGCCTTCACCGACTCAACTAAAATTACATCAGGATTAAATATTGTTAAAAAACTAAATAAATAGGGAACGAGAAGGTGAATAAACAGGCAGAAAAACAGCTTAACTGTGGCCTTCTACCAGAAAGGGCTGCCTTCACCGACTCAACTAAAATTACATCATGATTGGATACTGTAGATCTCATTTCCAGCCGGGAGGGGGGGGGGGGCTCGGCCCTCACGGGACGCTCGCGATACCAGGTGTGAGCATTTTGTGTGGGCTGGGCCTCCCCGGCTGGAAGTGGGATTTACAGTGTTTAATCGGGATCCAAAATAAACTCAAACTAATCTAAATATGGTCGAAACCAGTGAAGGGCATAACAGAAACACCCTCGGGTGTGGTTTAGTGTCTAAACCTGTTACCCTCCCGCTACAAACTCACTATCACCCTAAGAAGGTGATCTAACAGGCAGATTAACATCTTAACTGTGGCCTTCTTCCAGAAAGGGCTGCCTTCTCCGACTTAGCTAAAGATTAGATCACAAATTAAAACATAATGTGCTACTTCTATCTTTTTATTTTCACATATTCTAATGAAAACTAATTCTGCCTTCTTCTTTTAAGCAGGTGCACAGAAGATGCTTTTCGACCAGCACCCCAATAACCGCTATGGACAGTCTAACCATTATAGAAACGGTAATCCCCATGGTTCCTGAACATCCTCCACTCCATCCCTAAAAGTGGTCGACCACTTTAAGGGAGGCAAGCGTTGGTCCTGCATCCCGTCTCTGCTCCTTTTTGTAAGCGCATTGCGCATCTTTTTGTCCCAACTTATTAGGATTACAATGCAGGCCTGCCCCCGAACCAGGGAGGTTCAGGTCTTCTTCTTGGTGGTCCCCGAAAGGGGTCGTTGTTGTTTCCTTCAAAGACATCCTATCAAACAGAGACAGCCTGAGGCAGATTATACTTGCCAGTGATGGCCATCACTTAAAATCATCTCCGAAGTGGCAGACTATACTTGCCCGAAAATCTAGACCAACTGCACCCTCGGGGAGAGGTAGTACCTTTGTGAGAGGACCCAACCTCCCACACTGGTCCTCACCCGAGGGTTCAACCCACATCAGTCAACGAGACCGCCACGCCACAACAGGAGACACCTGCCGAGTACCGGAACATTTTCCTCCTTCAACACATCTAGACATGTGACAGCCAATCATATACAGTTACCGAGGGTCGAAAGGGCTTGCTCCCCATACCGTCCCTGCGCACCTGCAGCGCGCGGAATCATTCCTTTCGGTCACAGTGGTCATCATCATCATTCACATCTCTGACTTCAGAGTGTGAAGAACAATTAGACATGGACTTCCTGCCTGAACAAATCAAGAACACTTTATTGGTGCTAGATGCCAGCTCACTTCTCAACTAGAATGTCCAGGTTGAGAGTGACTGCGTCCAGCTTACCGTTAAATACAAGACAAAACCCACCCCTGGGAGAGGTAGTACCTTTTGCGGGCCCACCTGCACTGGTCCACCCCAGAGGAAGGGAAAACAGCCTACCACCGAGACACCCATGGAAAACAAGAAGAAGACAAAGATGAAGAAGAAGTCACCAGCCACTAAACGCAGGAATGCCAGGCGAATGGAGGTGTGGATCGAAAGGAAGAGGGCTGAGACCGGAAATCAGGAGATGGAAAAGATGATCACTGTCAACTCACCTCCAAAACCTGTATCACCAATCCCAAGCCGTACCTCTTCACCAAAGAGGTCGGAGTGAGAGGAGAAGCAGGAAAAGGAGACCGAGGAGATGGAAGTCACCCAATCCGTACCTGACTCTCCTATCAACCTCAACCAATCAGGCCTCAAATCCATTTCAACCTCGGAGTCCAAGCATGAGCCTTCTGATGAAGGCGATACCAGCCTGACAGCCTATATTGAAATGTTGGATGGACGTGCCATTGAGCGCATCGGCGAACTCAAGCTGGAGTTTGACGGAACTGAGGTTGATTATTTGGAATACCTTAAATCAACCCAGATGGAATGGGCTAAGGAAACATACGACATCCTGATTAACAAACCAGGTCACTTGGAAGCAGCCAGGATCCGCGACCCGTTCTTTCACAGATGGCTAAAACGCAAAAACTTAGAAACAACAACTGCCAAGCCTTCGCCATCTCAGCCACCTCCTTCCAAGAAGAAAAAGCACAAACATAGCAAATGCCACTAAACCTGAACACCTTCCTCCTTTTACACGCCTCGACAAACCATCAAAAACCTATCCTACAGCTAAAGAGGGTCAAAAGGGGCTTGCTCTCCAAACCATCCCTGTGTGCCTTCGGCACATGAAACCATTTGATTCACTCACAGTGGTCTCTCAAGACAGGTGGTCTCTCAAGACAGATGGTCTCTCAAGACAGGTGGTCTCCCATAGTAGGTCCATTATAGAGTAAAACCAATCGGTGCCTGGCAGATGTGGTCTCTCAAGACAGGTGGTCTCTCAAGACAGTGGTCTCTCAAGACAGGTTTTACTGTAGAATCGTGTCCCTTGGTATCAGTGCTTTTAAAAAAATTAAATTCCAAAAAATAGGATATGAGACACACACTCTGGGTGCACCTAGGGCTGCACGGTATATCGATAAACTGATATATACCGGTATTCAAACCAATATCGATTGAATACCGGTGTAATAACAAAAATATTGGTTTATCCCCATTATTTATTTACCCACAATTTAATTTTCAAGGTGTCTTGAGTTTTTTAACTGTAGCCCCGAATGAATAATATTATCCCTGTATTCAAGGAATCGTCTGCTGCTTGTGCCCTCGTAATATACAAATTCAGCAGTTGAAAAAATAATTTTCAAAAATTTTATCAAAACTATATCATGTGACCCCTCATTGGAACGAACTCGTTCAGCTCGTTCCAATGAGGGGTCACATGATATAGTTTTGTTGAAATCTTTGGGGAAAATCTGATAAAATAATAAAAAAAATAATAAATTTTGATATCGTCTGCGTTGGGTAAAGGTTTTTCGAACCGCATCATCAATGCATGCTAATTCGTTCCGACTGTGATGCCTCAAGTCTCGATTGTTGTACTTGTGTTCATCTATCTGAACAGTTTTCGATATACCGGTATACCTCGGTATTTTTTTGAATACCGATATCGGCATTCAGTTTTGAATATCATGCAGCCCTAGGTGCACCCCCTCTGAATCCACCCATGCATATACATCCTTTAGCAGTGTAGTTTCAGTTTTGTTCAATTGTTACTTTGTGAGCAATATTTGTGCTCATCCTGGAAGTGGCAGATTTTAGGGCCACGCAAAAAATTTCAGCTTTTGAACCAGTGACCTGATTTGGGAGGAATTGGTATGCAGTATTATTGAGTGACATATACTTGATGAAGAGAAGAAACAAAATTTGCTTTGTGGCAATGGGAACCCCAAGAGCTAAACATAGAAACTAGTGATTCAGTTTCAACTATTTATAGTCAAAGGGAGAAAATACAATTCTTGAAAATGCAACTGTAAAATTTTTATAGGATTTCCCCCTGTATTGACAGCTCATCATCAGAAAAATGTTGATATAGAATGTACAATGTGTGCTGCCCATTAACTGGTAGAGTGCTGGAAGCCCATATTTGGGCTTTATTATGAAGTGTAGGTGCCACAACTTAATGGCTTCGCATTCTGTGAATGTGCTTCACATTATTTTCGAAGTAAAATTATTTAATCTGTGGAGATTTGCCTTGTTACAATTTATGGGAGAGTGCCAATAGGCACTCTCCCATAAATTGTAACAAGGCAAAGAGACGTGGAAAAATTTGGATGAACAAAAATAATTTAGCACTCTACCAGTTAACTGTAAGGGTGTTGAGGGCTTTTTCCTTACCTAGCCCCACCCATCCCTATAACAAATAACTCTACATGCAGTATACAGTAAGTTGTAAAATTCATTTATTAATTTATTGGAGTTTAATGACACTTTTGACAGCCAATGTCACCTTGTGTCAAAACGATTTACAGATGGAGGAAGCCAGAGTACTGAAAGAGAACCACCAAATAATCATGAGCAATTGTCAGACTCCACACAAGCAGGGTTAGCATTCATTGAGGACAGGTGCACCATCGACGTGCAGTATGCCTTAGTACACAGGGCCTCTGTGCCTCCATGTGGGCAATCAGGATTAAGTGCCTTGCTGAAGGACATAACGCAGTTACCCTTGGCAGGGATCGAACCATGGACCTCTCGGTTTGAAGTTCATAACTACTGAGCCACCTCACTCCCAGGTAAGTTGTAAATAAAAACTGATCTGTAAATTAAAAAGTTGATTCATTGTCCATAAAAGTATTTCGAAATTTAAAAAATTATAATAATTGTTGTGCCACCCTCCACCCCAAACCTAACTCTGGTTACGTCCTACCCAGGATTAACTCTTTGCTTAGATAATTGCTTGTAGCAGTGCCTATGCCTTGTAAGTATGAAATATAAGAACATTCAGGTCTCAAAGTTATTGAATTCACTGTTTAAATAATCTTTATGAGGAAACTTGGCCCCCAAATTTTGGTTTGGAAAAGTGCAAGTTTTATTTTCACATGAGGTGCGCATTTCTTCAGCCAATCTAACCCTGCCTGTGCGGAGTTACAATGTTGGGGGGCTGGTAGCTGCTCGTCATTGCTTGCTTATTCTCTCTGGGTACTCTGGCTTCCTCCACCCGTAAAACTGCCACGGTCATGATTAGCCATTGTTCATAAGGGGTCCAGGACATTTATCCCTAGGACATTTTCCTCTAGGACATTTTCCCCTAATTATTCATCCCTGGACTTTTTCTCCTAGACTGATTACTCCTAGATATTTCACCCAGGACATGTTCTCATAGATATTTCTTTAATTTCTCATGGAATAAAATAGAAAAAAAATTGGAAGAATAAAAATAAAAAATGTAATTGAGGTTTAATGTAATAGTTTATTCTTTTTTAAAATAGCTAGCACAAGATAATAATATACATGTGGCAAGTAGCACAAATAAAACTATGATAAATCCAACAACGATAATACAGCTAAGAATAAAGACGACTTAGATGAGAACACCCTTGGTACAAACCCATAAAATTATATTGCGAGTTGCATCCATATATTATCATTGTGCCCCACCCCTCTCTGTTTCTCCCATCCCTCTGTGTTTCTTCACCTTGGTGCAAGTACTTGTTGCCCAACCAATTAGCACTAAACCCAAGTAGCACAAATAAAACTATAATAAGGCAAACAACGATAATATAGGTTTGTTTTAGAGTAAAGCCCATGGCTTTAAATTATCACCTTCAAGTGCTTATAGTACCATTAAAGTCTTCATCTCACAATATATCAAAGCACATATCATCCAGCTTACTGTTTATACAGCAAAACAACTTGAAAGTGTTATGCCATACAGCACACTGTGTGTGACAGATTGACTAGCTTACTGTTTATACAGTAATTCAACCTATTTTATTTTTAGTTTAAACAATATTTATTTGTTCAACATTTCAAGAGATACAAAGTACAACATTGTTGATGGTGGATCCGACAGAAAGCTAAAGAGCTTATAAAAGGTCGTTTCCACGTTTGACATTTACAATATAACGATATAATCGGATTAATGACACTCATACAGTTTCATTTGTATTGTTTAAACCATGGAAATTAACATGAGAGGTATACTGTAGGAAAAAAGAGTATATTGGAATGAAGAAAGAAAGCAAGAAGCCAACCTGGGTGCAAACTGATCCGGTAACTCATCAAGTATTACAGAGAATACAAGTAGACTGTAGTCACAGCACACGTACAAGTTGGATATCAACTGTGCATAGGGAAGACGTCTACGTTCTTACACATATACATACATATATACACAGATACATATCGTCGCCCGAGTGCTAGAACGTTCTATGTCCCCTGTGGGACATAGAACACTCCAGCACTCAGTCGACTATACATATACACACGCATATATATACATACATACATACAGACACACATACAAGCACGCACGCACGCACGCATGCACACACACATACATACTTAACATACATATGCACGCACATAAACGCACACACAAACATATATATTTACATACATATGCATACATTCATGCACTCTCATGTGCGCGTGCATGCACGTATCTATATACACTTACTAGAAGCGCTTTGAAGCTATAATATAATCCTGAACAAGGTCAACAACTGAACGATTTTCTTCGTTACTCAAAAATTTGGAGCCATAGAGTAAGACTGAAACATTTGGAGTAAAAGATAGTTGACCAATGGTACGGTTACGAATATTAAAGTAAAGAGGGCACATTAACAGAAAGTGCTCAGTCGACTCGATCTCTCCACACTGGCAATAGGGTGAGAGTGATATTTGATTGGCATATAGGTGTGAATTGAGATTAGTACATCCCAAACGCAACCGGCAATGATATATCTGTGCTGAACGACATTTTGCATTACTGAAAAACGATGGCGGCCGTCAATTATTATGATTTAAATAACTCTTAAAATTACTATAAGAACTATTCTCTTTAACAGGTAGTGGTATTCTATTCCATAATTTAGATGAAAGAAGATTGGTATAAATTGGTTCGACAAAAAGGAATCCTGAGGTTACCACTTGAACGAAGATTATGAGCCGTATTGCTCGCCAATACTGGGGGTGGGACCTTACTAGCAATGTATCGGGGCGTTATGCAATGTTACATCTTGAAAAACTGCATTAGTTTGTGTTTTCCACACCTGTCCTGGAGGGTATCCCAGCAGGTTTCGGAGTATAATAGGGCTTTGCTGGCACTGACAGTTCCCCCGGTAACAATCCTAGCTGCAGCAACTTGAATTTTCTCTATATTAACAACGTCTCTTTCATTGCAGTTATCCCAAACCGTATCGGCATATTCCAGTAGGGGTCTTACGAATGCAAAGTAAATTTTTTTCCAGAACACATCCATCAAGTATGAATTTGTACTTTCGCATTAAGTCTATACGTGTCCAGGCTTTAGCACAGATATAATCAATGTGATTAGTCCAGGTACAAGTAGTATTCAATATAACACCTAAATGCTTGTGACTATCAACTTCGGCAATTTGCGTATTAGAAAACAACAAGGGTGGATGAGAACGGGGATTAGTTTTCCGAGATATGAGAAGACTTTCAGTTTTTTGTGGATTGAATTCGACCAGCCATAATCTAGCCCAATTTTCTATTGTCGCCAGATCGCGATTGATAACTATGCAATGTATTGTTCTATGTTCTCAAATACCTGTCAAATGTTGAAACCTGAGGAAGATAATCATAAAAATCACATTTTATTCTTTAACCCTTTATCCAAATGCAAATTTTAATATTAGCTCACCTGACTGAAAGTCAGGAGGAGCTTAACCCTTTACCCAATGTAACAGCCAAAACCGGCCAGCGCTATTCTCAAAAATCGCCAATTAATTTTCAAAATATTTTCATTTTTTGTCTCAAAAACATAGGTTATGACCCCTCGTTGGAACGAGCTCGTCGAGCTTGTTCCAACAAGGGGTCATAACCTATATTTTTGAGACAAAAAATTAATTATTCAAGAATTTTTTTTGCAAGTGTCGTCTGCTTTTCATGTTAGGTAAAGGGTTAAGTGATCACTTTCTGTCCATTGTCCTTCAACCGTACGTGAATTTTACATTATTGACTTCTCATAAACCACTGGTTTTCTTCTCCAGAACCACCAATTAGAATCTTTTGTTATTTTGGTAATCAACATCTCTAGGGGTGGGGCTGGGGGGGGGGGGGGCAGATTCAAGTTTCTTTAAATTGGATCCATGAGTTAATATTTGGGATTTATATTGGAGCCCAAAGTTTAACTAAATGCAATATAAGGAAATTTCTTTAAAAATCTCCTGCTTCAGATCCACCAGTCAGAATCCTAAAAATTTTCTTCTTCACATCCACCAGTCAGAATCCTTCAATATTTATGTGGCATCTCTAGGTGGATCAGATTCAAGTTTATGCCAATCAAGTCCCTGGATTAATATTTGGGTTCTATGTTGGAGCTCAAAGCTTAACATCGTGCAATATGAGGAACTTTCGTGAAAAATCTTCTGATTCAGATCCACCAGTCAGTATCCTTTCATATTTGGTATACAATACCCCTAGGGGCGATAAAATTCAAGTTTGCTCAAATTGAGTCCCAGGGTTAATATTTGGGCTTCCTATGGGAGCCTGAATTTTAACTTTGTGCAGTAGAAGGGAAATTTCTTTAAAAATCTCCTTCTTCAGATCCACCAGTCAGAATCCTTTCACATTTGGTATACAACATCTCTAGGTAGGTCAGAATCAAAATTTCATCAAATTGGGTCTCTGGGTTAATATTTGGGCTCTCTATTGGAGCTCAATGTTTAACTTAGTGCAATATGAGGCAATTTCGTATTATGAGGAATAATCTTTAAAAATCAGTTCCACCAGTAAAAATATTTTGATATTTAGTATACCACATCTCTGGGGAGGGGGGGGGGGGGGGGGGGCTGAGAGAGGTCAGATTTAAGTTTGTTCAAATTGGGTTCCTGAGTTAATATATTCGGCCTCTCTATTGAAGCCCAAAGTTTAACTTAGTGCAAGATGAGGAAATTTCTTCAAAAATCTTCTTCAGATCCACCAGTCAGAATCCTTTCATATTTGATATACAGCATCTCGGGAGGGGAGGGTGGTGGGTTGAATCATGTCTGTCCACATTGGGTCCCTGGGTTAATACTTGGGCTCTCTATTGTGCCCATTCCAATTAGGGGTTACATGATATTGTCTTGTTGAAAATTTTTGAAAAATGATATTTCTTCAACTGCTGAATTTGCATATTATGTGGGCAGATGCGGCCGATTTGTTAGATAAAAAGACAGAACATGATGTGTGTTTGAATGGGTGGATGTTTTTCATAATGAGTTGGAATGGCATAGTCATATTTTAGCAGAGCTGTAGGCTTAAGCAAAATATGATTATGCCAGTCCAACGAGTTATGTAAAACACCCACCGTTTCAAACGCACATTGTGTTCTGTGTTTATCACACATCCTCATGCATTGAAATTCATTTAAATAAACAAATTTTAATCCCGATGTTTAATCTCAAAGGTCAAGAGTCTTGTTATTTTTGTTTGAAGCTGTACTGATCAAATGGATCGATAAAAAAATCAAAGTACCCTTTGGGAACTAGTCTAAATTACATTTGTTATCTTTTCTATTGGGTGTGTTTGTTGAAATTTGTATTGCTGTTTCTCTTTGGCTGGTGTCCATTCACGCC
Source organism: Pictodentalium vernedei (assembly GCA_031216915.1). NCBI lineage: Eukaryota > Metazoa > Mollusca > Scaphopoda > Dentaliida > Dentaliidae > Pictodentalium > Pictodentalium vernedei. Next base: position 312,179,378 of record CM062297.1, on the reverse strand, counting down.
TAACCATTTGGAGGGTATTACTGATAGGAAAAATATCAGTACAAATTTGAGCAGAAACAGCAGGGAGAAACTTTTTTAAAAGAAGTTCCAAGCATGTCAGGATGTCCGAAGATTTACCGAAATGTAGTTGACCAATTTAAATGTAAAAGGATCTGCAGGCGAGATGGCCATGGGACTGGGTTAACGTTCTGGTTGGAAATGGTTGTTTCTTTAATATTATATCACTTTTGGTTAACTTATTTTTAGCTCACCTGAGCAAAGCTCAGTGGGAGGTTTACTGATCACATTCCGTCCGTCGTTGTCCGGTGTTAACTTTACATTATCGACTTCTTCTCACAAACTTCTCAACCAAATTGAACCAAATCTGGTGTGCATGTTCCCTATCACATGTCAATTCAAATTTGTTCAAATCAAGTTGACCCATCCCTTGGTAGGACCATGCCCAAAAAGTGAGCCTAAACCTTAAAAAATCTTCTTCTCATGAACCAGCAGTAGCAGAGACTTGATATTACATGTGCAGCTTCCTTTTGGGGTGTAGACTCAGATTTGTTCAAGAGAAGTTCTATGGGCTATATTTGCCATCGTTATGGGAGGGGCAAGAATTTTTGCCATGCCCAAATTTTCTATTTTCCAAACCGAGAGTCTGATTTGAACCAAATTTGATATGAGATTTTATTGGGACATAAGAAGTTGATTTATGCCATCCCGTCACCCCATGGGAACCACAGGAGCTAAAAATAGAAAAAATTTAAAACGCTCATATCTCCAAAACTGCATGGCACTGAGAATTTTTATTTTTATTGTGAAGCTTCCTTAGGATCAACAGAATGGAATGGTAAAAAAAAAATTGCTATCGGTTTTATCATGGGGTACTATTTGGGGACTTTGAAAAAGTGCTGAGTCAGCATTTTTTAACACTGTGGGTAATGGGAAAAACATTTAACACTACTTTTCTCCCAAACCACTGCTCCAAAAAGCTTTTATATTTCACATATAACATCTTTGGAAGATTGTTTCACACGTTTATTGAATTAATTCCCTCGGTCCATATTTGGGCTCTCTATGGGAGCCCAAATGTTTAAATTAGTGCAGTATGAAGAATATTCTTTAAAAATCTTCTTCAGATCTACCAATAAGAATCTTTTGATATTTGGTATGTAGCATCCATAGGAGGTTGAGATTCAAGTTTGTTCAAGCCAAGTCCCTGGGTTCGAATTTAGGCTGAAAATTTGGGGTCCCGTTCCGGACTTAGAAATTTTGGACCAAAATCCGGAAATTTTTATTTGTTTTTTTTTATGCGTTTAGGTCAATTTTAAGACAAAAAAAATTTTTTTCTTTCCACTGAAAATTTGAGGGCCGGGTGGGACTTATAAAATTTTGGACCAAAATCCGGAAATTTTTTTTGTTTTTTTATACGTTTCGGTCAGTTTTAAGACAAAATATTTTTTTTTTTTACACTAAAAATTTGGGGGCTGGGTGGGACTTAGAAAATTTCTGAACAAAAATAAAAAAAAATCTGCTTTTTATGCGTTTATCTCAATTTTGGGATGTAAAAGCGCAGGAACTGAAAATAGAAGGAAAATCCTGTGTATTGTGTGGGCACAACCACTTCATCTAGTTAGTATATGCTTTTCTTAGGAGGGGCATATGCAGCTTATTCAAGTCAAGTCCCTGGTTTGATATTTAGACTACCATGTCAGGTGAGCGACCTCAGGCCCCATGGGGCCTCTTGTTTTGTGAACCAACTTTATTTTGCCTTGGACGTTTTCATTTTCACACTATGCGAAAGATGATCAATAATTGTATAACTAAATTTGGAAACTTTTCGAAGCATAACTAATGACATGTCTCGATGGGAAAGGAACTAGAATAAATGGTACTGGGAAAAAAGTTCTGGCTTGTACATCAGCAGTTGAATATAGAAACATTTATATCATAGCGGCGATCCTTTAAATACAAGGGTTTAAAGTTTAATGGATGTGTAATAAAGGGTTAAAACAGGTATCTGATGCATTCTACACTTTTTCTTTTACAGTAATGTATCCATCTTAATATTTAGAAGCATATGTATAACTAGATTACATAGCTGAATGGACAGCGCTTCTCAGTAATTGACTTTCGGCAGCATATTCTTTGAAGTCTGGTTTTTCCATGAAGTTACAATTAGCCTCAATAGTCAGGTATCAGACCCCACTTATATAGAGTGATCATGGGCCATGATGAATGCAGGTTTTAAATGGAGGGAACATGTAAAGTTGAGTAGTAGAGTCTAGTGGGAAACTGCTGCCAGCTGCCTCATGGGACACTATATAGGGACCCCTATTTTAACATTGTTTGTAATTGGGAAAATACTAAACAATCATTTTATCATGAACTTCCATCTGCATTTGATGTATGGTCTACTTTAATCCTTTACCTAACACGAAAAGCAGATGGCACTTGCAAACAAAATTCTTGAATATATCATTTTTTGTCTCAAAAACGCAGGTTATGACCCCTCATTGGAATGAGCTCAATGAGTTCGTTCCAAAGAGGGGTCATAACCTATGTTTTCGAGACAAAAAATAATGAAAATTAATTGTCGATTTTGTGAATAGCACTGGGCAGTTTTGGTCGTTACATTGGCTAAAGGGTTAATGATGTAGATTCAAGTTTGTTCAAAGAAAGTTTCTCAGTTTTTGGAATTGATTGGCTGATTGGATCCAAATTTGGTATGCTCTATTATTAGGTGACATGCACGTGATAAAAAATGCAAAAAGTAATTTCCCAAACTCCTGATGGAGTGCTGTGGCTAACAAGAGACAATCGCTTCTTACTTAGATGCAGGTGAGTGGAGGTTCACTTGCCTACAGTTTCTGCATGCCTGATTACAATTTTTTCCAGTAGTTTGTATTCTTCCTTTGTATATCCTGAAAATATTTATTATTATATTCTTATATTTGAACAGGACCTGGTCGTATATCACTCACTGGAAATCCTTCGAAATCTGATGTTCATTTGGATAAGTACATGTTCTTTTCAGATGGTAAGTATACATTCACTGCTGGTGTTAATTATATATTTCAACACATTGTGTTTAACACTTAATCCGCTGGGTATTATCAAAATATTTTTCATCAAATCTAGTCATGGCTGCTACATAGCAGCCATGACTAGATTTGTTGAAAAATTCATCTAAATTTAACTCAATAAATCACTGGCCAAAAATTCTATTTAATTTACAGGGGTCAATTTTGTTAAATTATGTCCACCCACCAATCCTGGCCAAAATTTCCTATAGTTGGAAATTCGGAGGGCAAGTCAAGAGTACTTGGAAACTCCATCTATCTGGATTTTAGAGCTTCTTTGGTGATGCTGATGTCTCCTTTACTTCTCAACATTACAACTCGATTTCAAATCGGCAAAAATTCCAACTGTTACTATTTACAACTACAGTGTATGCAATATCGAGCTTCTATAGTACGTTTACTTATCATAATGAAAAAAATCCTCGAAATGCACTTTAACTAAATCACATCATGTAAAATTATTATCCTGAGTTAATTCCATCATTTACAGTTACAAAATGATGAAACATCGAAAATTTATCATTCCTGCAAAAGATCTCATTTAATATTGGGACAGTGTGAATTGCTCAAAGTTCTCAGCTTGAGCATTTGTTTAGCATATATTCAGTTCCCAGAATAATACCAAATAATAATAACCTGATAATTCTATCATAAATGTGTTGGCATTTCAGTTACTAGAATCAATTTTATGCCCCCTTTCATGGATTCATTTTCAAAGGTTTTCTTGGTAGTGAATTTCCAACTAGGGGATGGACTGGGAGGGGGGTTACCCCACACCCTTCCAATCGGAATCCTCTAGCCACGTCCCTGAATGTGACTGGTTAGACTTCAGTTGATTCCTCCATCCATCTGTCCTTCTGTCTGCACTAACAAATCCGGGTTATTTTGTGTATCCATCTGTCCATCCCTCGTTATCTTGCATCCAAATAACCAAGCCCATATCTAGACATTACATGGTGTCTGTACAAGCCAGTGCACTGTGCTTAACACCAGATGCTGATAACTTGGGGCAGATCAATCAGATTTGGGGGACGAGTCATCCCAGCTTTGATTTTGGGACGAAGCGTCCCAGGCGAATCGTCAAGGGTGGAACTGGCTTGGGGATGATAGGTCCCATAACCGCGTGTGACATGAGAGTTGTCAAAGTCTGATGTACAATGTAATAACTAATTACAACTTTGGAATTGGCAGACCTCTCACTCATATTTGGAAAGTTACTTACTGTCTCTGGGTGACTGCGTCAGCGACACACTAGAAACTTCACAAATTGTGCTTTGTTACCTCCTTCACTCTGCGAAAATTCCCGTTTGAGATGGCCAATTTTGAGGTGCCTTCAACTGAATTAATGGGCCACAGAAATTGGGGTTAGGCGGACATTTACCATCTGTGGAATTTGAACTCAGGCGAACGACCGCAACCTGGGGCGACTGCCCGCCTCAAAATGACAAGCCTGATATAATTTTTTTTCACATTTAGAAGTGGGATGGTACACTCAGGGGCAAGTAAGTGGGAGTAGTGGTGAAATTCTTCTTTGAGGCTTGTGGGTGATTGAAAATGACTGGATTGGACATTTTTCCATGCAGTTTTCCAGATTAAAGCCCAAAGCCTTGCATTTGACAGTAAATTATTTTACCCACATTCAGTTTGTTTATTTCCACTTTGTCAGATAGTGTTGAATGTTTTAGTGGATTTGGAAAGTGTAATACATGTTATGGGTTAGATAACTAAATTAAAGAATGATCACATTTGAAGAGAGTTGTGGCATGTCATTTTTGGAAATGCCTTGAAAACTGTAGAGCAGAACCTTAAGAACATTTTGCTTTCAGTGTCAACACTTGAACCAAGAAGTTCTTTATTTGTGTGTGAGTTGTAAATACACCATTTTTCAAAAGACCTTTTATTATTTCTGGGTTGTTTACAATTGTTAGTGATAGTTAAATTCAGCAAATGATAGATATATTCTTTTGTGAGCAACCTAATTGTTATTATTCACCACAGCATTCTACTGCAGTGTCTACTTGTCATTTTGATCTTTGGTGCCATGTCTATAAATCTGTTTGCCTCTTTATATATCTAGAGCAACTTCTCCCCTAAAGGTAATAGTTGTTACTGCTTATTGTATCTCTTTACTGGATGAAAATAGAGACTTATCGTTTTTATGCATTCAACTCAGGATAGACTCCAGATTTGTTTGCTGAAGTGAAATTCAAGGGGAGATCACTCTTGTTCTTCTTTAAGGTTCCACTCTATAGTTTTGCTCTAGAGCGTGGGTAAAATTCTAAACCACTATTTACACTACTTATTGTTAATTAATATTTTGTTAATCTTCAGGATTCACAGTAAGTATTTAAGTTAAATGCAAAAAGCAATTCAGTTGATGACATAATAGCCAAATGTAAACCAAAGTTTGTAATTATATGATGTAATTTTATCCAGCTGGGGTAATATTCCATATTTATTATAGCTGATAATTCACTTTGTCCTATATCCCGATAAATTCTGTCTTTTGATTGGTCAGAATGCATTGGACAAAGGGTGCACCCAACATCCATGGTATATGAGAGTGTGCAACATCCAGGCTATATGGGCATGCGAAACATTGGAGGTATATGGTTTAAATGAGAGCTTTTCACTCTCGGTTGCCTCGATATGAAAATCGAACCAAAAAACTTGAATATAGTCACAAATATCATTAGATTTCTGGCAATTCAATCATGTTTTGCCGTTATAAATTAAATAGTCAAATAATTAAATGAAACAATTTGAGAAAAATAAAGTAAAAGCAAATATCGTCCCCTTAGTTCCAATGTGTTCTATGTGCCAATAGGCACATAGAACACATTGGAACTCTGGAGACGATATGTCAACAAAATACTGTTTACGCATTTCCTTAACGACCCAAGGAATGTAACTCTATCTGTTGTCTTCTGCATTTGTAAAAACAAAACAATTATTCACGTATTTGGTCCAACTGACTGTGGAGCCTGTGACTCGGTGTTTAAAAACCAACATCCAGGTATTAAATCTCCATATATCATACATGTCGATGGAGATAACTTATAATAACTGACTTCACTATCAGATTAGAAATTAAGCATGATTTTTAAACGGCTGGTGATAGATTAAATACAAATTTATTATAAGCGATTATTCATTACATCCGACTTCGTAATAAGGGAGTTTTACTGAAGTAAAAAAGTGCACAATTGTATTGGACTTTGAAAGTGTCAAAATGGCTTGAAATGTAAAACTGAAATTCCAGGCCCTTGAAAGTGTTTAAAAATCATACACTTTTATACTGTACCAATGACCCAGTCATAGCTGGTGCTAACTCTTAAAATATAGGGCCAAACACAAATTTTGCCCCCCAATCCCCAAAATTTGCATCTAAAACCAAAGAAAACATGTCCTAAATGGCCCTCCACACTTCACCTCCACTGCGCATGCGCAGTGTCAAGGACGTCCCGAAATTGGCACCATTAATCATTCTTTGTTTGGTCCTTCATCAGTTAACATCTGACTGATCTTTGTGCTTGTAAATCTCAGTTTAAATGATGCCAGACACATAAATATTAGAGAAATGGTGATTCTAAGGAGGATATAGAAGGAGGAGAGGAAAAATGAGTGACAGAAAATTATCAGGGCTGTAACTTAAAATTTTTTAATGAAATTATGTTAAGTTACCTATTTTCGAGGCAACAGCCTATTGTGGTCATTCTTGTTATCAAGTTACACTGCTTGTTCAGTGTTTTCCTCTCTCCCTTTCCTTTAAGTCCCCTCTTGCTATTCTTCCATGCTTTTGACATATTTTCTGTAATTTTATTACTAAAATTTCTTGGGAGTTTTAGCTGGATAACAGAATGAATTCTGTTCTTTTCCCCATGTTTACGTCTTCACCTATGGGTGGTTAGGCGTAGTGTTCTGCATCTACCATCTGATGTTCTGCAGTTTCTTCCCTGGAAGTCTCTGTTTTGCATCAGATAGTGTATTATTGGTAACTGATTTCGGGCCAGGGTGCCTGGAGTCTTGTTCTAGTGTTTTTACACTTATTGTTTACATTTACAACAGCCCTCTGTGTGAGGGGGGATTTCTTGAAAATAATATCTTGATGTTAATTTAATCATAACTAGATACATTATTATTGTTCGTAAGTGTTGCATAAATTGTTTAAAATATTTTTAGAATTTTTGTCCACACTTAGGCTTGGGATCCATTGGGGCTCAACGTTACTTTTCAGAAACTTGGGCTGTTCTGAAAAAATATTTTTTCAAAATTTTTTGATTTCAATTATTTTTTCTATGTTAATGGATCATATTATTATGTATTTTGATTGTCAGGGGTTGGTGCGAGTACTAGGACTTTGTTTTCTTTTCACATTGAAAGGATATTGTTCAATTGTAATAAGAGGAAATCTTCCTCTGACTTTCATAATCATTGTATATGTAGTCAGTGTACTCGCACTAACTCCTGTTCTGTATGTGATAATTTCGATGACAACATGGGAAGCGTGTGTCACGGTATGTTAGTGGGGAATTGGCCATTCCGGTCCTTTCCCCACAGGGTCACTCTACTTTATCAATCTCTATTTCAGACGATCAAGATTAGGGTGATGTATCCGTGATGTCTTCCAAAAGTGTGCCTCCGTCGTCACAATTAATGAAGAGCTAGCAGAAAAGTGCTCATGTAAATACGTCAATTGCCTAAGAGAACCCTAGTAGGTTCGACGGCCTTTGACGTCCGCTAGCTCGCCCGGTGTAGCGTCCATTCATCGAATGGTTCGGCAGCCGGGTTCGTCCGTTGTGGTCTAGAAGGAGTTCTGGGGTGATGCGAGCACTATAAATCAACCAAATGCACACCCAGTGACGGCGGATTAGAGGAGAGAACTGAGGAAGCCTTTTAGTCTGGTTCCTAGTTCGTCCAGGTCCATCCGGACTGCAAGCGAGCGAGGCCCCTCTCTCGTACAACAACATCTGGCCCCATGAGTTATTGAACGACGCTATATATATTATTATATGCTTGCTATTACCAAGCATGTCTGGTTTCTTGTTCGCAAAGTTACGGAGATGTCTTTCAAAAGTGTGCCTCTGTCGTCATAGTTAATGAAGAGCTAGCGGCAATAAGTGCTCATGGAATATGTCTATCGCCTAAGAGGTCCCTAGTAGGATCGACGGAGTGACATTCGCTAGCTCACCCGGTGTAGCGTCCATTCATCGAATGGTTCGGCAGCCGGGTTCGTCCGTTGCGGTCTAGGAAGGAGTTTTGGGTGACGCGAGCACTATAATAAACTTTAGTATTCACCCAGTGACGACGGATTGAGGACAGATCGGAGGAAGCCTGTTAGTCCGGTTCCTGGCTCGTCCAGGTCCGTCCGTGCTGCGAGCGAGAGAGGGACCTCTCTCGTACAACAACATAGGGGACCGCATGTTGTGGTTCAGATATTTCGCATTCAGAGCATATGTCCGCCGCTAGGGACGCTCCGTTATATTGACAGTCCGAGAGACTGTTGATAATGCTTCCTCATCCTCACAGCAGCAGTACACGACTGCATATTGGCTACGAGACCTCGAGTATCCGGCCAGTTTCATCATTCAGTGCTTCCACGGCGAACAGGTCATGCCATCCGGTAGCCTAGGGACACGAGGCCTATACACTCCGTTCGCTCGCATAATAGAAGTATGCATGGGGTAAGGATCACAGAGCTTCCAGCGGCAATGCATCGTAAGACAGCTTCTCCACAGGCCTCAGTGACGGACGTGCTATCCAAGTTAGCACAGTTTATCGCAGCATCCCAGCAATCTCGGTCGGATCAGGAATTATCCGACGGCGCTGGGTCGGTGCGCTCCGCTGTTGCATCAGGTTCGGACGACCGAACGCCTTATAGGGTCCGACAGGATGGCGAAAGGGATTTGGGCGATTTCGAGCTTTCCCTTTTGGAACAACGGAAGCTGCCATACATTTCTTCCGGCATTATCTTCCAGAGGTTGTTCCATCGGTCTACATTGCTGCGATGTTGGATAAGAGACTTATAGCGTCATTGGACACGGAATTTTGGATCGGTTCATGGACATTGTCCCTGACTTACCGACACAGTCCAATAATGTCATTAGAACATTTGAATTATTTATCGACGCTATATATATATAATCTTGCTACCAAGCATGATAGTTTAGTTTCTTGTTCGCAATGCTCTATTCTGCCTTTTATCATTTCTAGGAATATTTTATTTTGGCAGAACAGGGCATACCGAAAGTTCATATGCATCTAGACGGCAGGGTTAAAGACTGGGAATTATCTTTTTCGCCGTCTATGTCAATTCCAACCACAAATTTGGAAACGACAATGATGTCTAATAGACTTAGCTTAGACGCTTTATCATACGTAGTCCACCTTACTGAGGCGTTATCATTATGTCTTCAAGAGAAAGAATTCCAGGATATGATCCTCAATGTGATTTCTTTCAAGGGCAGTAGTTTTTCCACGTATAACTCCACCCTTCAGTGGAACCTGGAGTTGGTTAGACGTGACGCAGCCCTAGCTACATCCACGCGCGTGGATAGTAAGGTGAAGAACTCTCTCAGAGTCGCTTCGGTCTCGGAGAAGCTTCTCTTCGACGGCAACTTTTCAGTAATCCATGAATTGCTCGATATAAACGTTCTCTTGTCTATCAAGTGTAGCAAGAGATTCAGACTGGGGCAAACATTCGGTGGTTGACTCAGAGAGTGCCACTGCAGTTGCCGGATCCGAGTTTTATGATTATGACGGTTGCCAGTCAAACAGGTTGGGGTACAATATTGATCCCAACGGATTCGAAGTGCCAGGGTCTTGGTTTCCGCATTCTCTAGGCAAGCACTTATCTTCCATGGAATAATGTTATTTAGGCTTGCACTATGTCATTGGATGAACATTATTCAGAAACGCATGTCCAAATCCTGTCCGATAATATGACAGTAGTTGCGTATCTCCGGAACCAGGGAGGCACTCATTCGATTCCGTTATTCGATTTAACGGAAAGAATCCTTCTGTTTGTTATAGTACACCAAGTTCTGCTTCGGTCTGTCATATTCCGGGTCGTCTGATTGTATTAGCAGACTCCCTTTCACGTAAGGGTTGCTTGTTGCCGTCAGAATGGACTCTCAACAAACAAGTATTCAATCAGATTTGCTATCAATGGGAGCGCCCAATGATAATTTATTTGCGACACAACTCACTAATCAATTGCAGACGTATGTGTTTGCATGTCTGGATCTCTGAGCTTATGTTGTTAACGCTCTATTGATCTAATAGGATGGAATGATAGGATATGCGTATCCTCCTGCGCTATTGTTTCAGCAAGTATTGCTAGGATAAACATCCACAATACAATTCTGTTGATAGCATCTCTGTCTTCACAGAGACCGTGGGTAAATTTACTCAGATGTCTACTGTGGGACTTACCGCGAAAACTTCCTCCATGAGAGGATCTTTTGCTGGGGGAAATCGTGTCATCTTCATCACAACCCGCAAGGTCTCAACCTTCACGTATTCCGTTGTGTGGTCCTTCTTGCATTGCAAGCTTTGTACAGGACGAGCTTTGGACGTGATTTCTTACTGTAGGAGAACCTCTTCTTCGCTTTACTATGCGGCTAAAGTGGAGGCTCTTCCGTCGTTGGTGTAGGGATCATTATGTTGATATTGTTGATCCCTCCATACTAGTCATTGCAACTTTCTAGTATACTTGTTTGACAAGATCTACTGCAGCCTGTTACTATTAAGGTTATAGGTCTATGTTACCTCATACCTATGCACTCTATGATTGTTTACAATTGAGTCTTATGTCTCTTTATCTAAGTCAGTTAGAAACTTTTCGATAAATAGACCTAGAATCATTAGATTAAATTCCTATATGGAATTTAACTTCGGTTCTTATTTACCTAAGTAATCATTTGAGCCTCTGGAAACAGTAGTTTTCAAATTCTGACCTTTTAGACAGTATTTCTGTTAGTCTTCTCTTTTACTGAGGAGTCAGTGAGCTTCATGCACTATTGGTGGACGATTCTCACTTTCGTAGTTTCGGAAACACTACTTCCTTTACTATTTAGGTTGGATTTTTGGTTAAGAGTCAGGCTCCTAATAAATATCCGGAACCTATTGTTATTAAGGTCCTTCCGCCTTCGTACGGGCATAGGCCTTTACTCTGTCTGGTTAGAGTTTACGTATTTATAAACAGATATCAGTTTATTAATACGGACGTAAGATTCTTCTGTCTTTGATGCCTAATAGAAGGACATTACGCTCCATTCTGTTGCTAATGGATTCAATTAACTATCGGTACTGCTTATGGTATTTCATTGACTCAGCAGTTTGTGCTTGAGATTTCGGCTCATGAAGTAAGAGCTCTTTCTACATCTAGGGCTTACATTAATAGTGTCGCTATTATAGATTTTTGAAGGCTGCTCATTGCGCTCAGCCATCCACATTCATGAATTTTTATCTCAGAAATATTGAGTCCATTTCTGGAGGCCTCTATTGTTAGGTCTATTATCTACTGCTCAGAATGTCATTCACTTAACAGTTGCTACTATAGCTAGGTAGGCTTTCTGTTCCGGCAGTGACTCTGTTCTGCTGCCCTCTTCGCTCTGGGCTATTTGACCCAGGGCAAGAAAAAGAGGGGGGAGGGTGTTCCCTTGGGTCACCTGTTTTATTATGAAAACAAGGGGATACCTCCTCCGGAGTTAGTAATTCTGAGCTGTTACTAGGATGGCTTTTTAGTGAGAAGTTTATGTTTTAAAAATTCATTCAGGTCATAGTTTTTAAAGTATAGCTTTTGAATATATCATGTGTCAAACGGGCATTATTATACAATCCTCAGACACTTTTAAGGAGTATAAAGAGTCTCTATTCTCTAGACTAACTTTATTTATTGGCTTACTTTAAAAATTATTAGTATAAGGATTATACTAGATATTAATAGAGTACATGGATGTTATGATGCTCAATTTTGGAAGGTGTTGTGTCTTTCTAATTTATCATAAATAAGAAAGATACATGTAAGGCCTAATACTCCTTTTTCCCTAGAGGGGATGACTCTATTTTATATAATTGAGCATATTCCAACTTGCTCTATGTCCTAGGCCCTCCAGCCTTTTTACTATTCAGCTATGTCTGGGTCATTGGTACAGTATAAAAATGTTAAAAAATTTATAGTAATTTATATATTTTTTATACTTACCAATGACCCAGACGGGGATGGCCCTCCCAGGAGTTGGGAACTCATACCTCCCCGCTGAGTACATAGCGCTTACCAGGCACTGGTTACAAGAATGATTAATGGCGCCAATTTCGGGACGGCCTTGACACTGCGCATGCGCAGTGGAGGTGAAGTGTGGAGGGCCATTCAGGACATGTTTTCTTTGGTTTTAGATGCAAATTTTGGGGAACGGGGGGCAAAATTTGTGTTTGGCCCTATATTTTAAGAGTTAGCACCAGCTATGTCTGGGTCATTGGTAAGTATAAAAAATATATAAATTACTATAAATTTTTTAACTTTCTCAGAAAAATCATGGAATCTCCTTGAAAAATATATTCAACTAAATTCCTGGCTTGGTTCAGTCAAAAGCTATCTTATTTTTTGTTGTGAAAATTGCATTTTCTGTTCTCTATACCTGACACTGAACTGAGCTGAGCTGAGGGAGCTTCCCAAGAAACAGTTTCAGCTGCAGATATTATTATTCAGTTGTGGGTATATATGATTGGATTGCTTTCCTCCATCCTTCTGTCTATCCATCCCTTTGTCCATCCATCCTTCCTCATTTCATGTCATCACATTTAAAAGAAAATCATTCAAAATAATTTTCTGAATTTAATACATAGATTTTTGTTGATAATATCATGAAATGAATTACAAACCAGCTCTGTCCAAGTACATCTTCAAGAGTGATTGCCTGTGATGGATTTTCACTCTTGATGGATGACCCTGCCATCAAGAAGGCTATCTCCTGTCTTGTTTGTAAATCTGCCAAGCTGTGTGTTTAGCCATCCTTCCGTCCAGTTGTCTTTCCATCTTTTCATCTGTACATCTATCTATCATGGAGATCATCTGTCCATCAATGTTTTGTTATGTCTGTCCGTCTTCCTGGTTGTCCATTTGTCTGAAACTTCTGTATGAATGTTAAACATGTAAAACATTTTCAGAGTTTACGAAAAAACACTTATATCAGGACCTTTTAGGTGAGTTTTCAAGGTGCCGCTTTTCTAATTTCCTCAAAAGATGAGCTTGCATGAACATTTTTTTCCATAGACTAATGAATCTTGTTCATTAAGCACATTTGTATCAGTTTGATAGGTATGGTCAAGTAAAGAATTCTACAAGAATGCTTTTAGGCCCCACAAAGGAGATCTTCTGTTTCACAGGACTTTTTTTTGTAATATTTCATGTGGGCAGGCATTTTTTTAATTTTTTTTATTTTTGTAATTATTTCTCTGCCATCAAAAGTTCATGTTCTTGGTCTGTTTTATGTTTTGTAGGGCTGAAACGGTTACGGGATTTTCGTGACCGGTTAACCGCGATATATAACTGTGGTTAATCACTGTTAAATATTACCATAGTCTTGTGAATAGCTTTTCGGAAAAAGGCGGGGTACAATTTTACACTTAACGTCACCGGGTCAAGGGAGAATTAATCGTGTTTTCTTTGAAAAGTTTGGGAATTCCAAGGCTTCTCACTTAGAGGATTTTGATTAAACATATTATCACAGATATAAAGAAATTGCAATTCATACCTTGTCCTTGTTATGTAACACAGATATGCTAAACACACATGTTATAGCTGTCACGGAAATAATCTGAAATATGTGAGTGAAATGTGTTATTTTTTTTGGTTTGTAAAGTAAAACTGTACATCACATTGCAAACTAAAAATAATAACACAGGCATTACGTGGCACGTGACTAGAAGTTCCAATCAGACATCGCGATAAAAATTTATTAATTTATTTACCGCCAAATTGCCATATAAAGAAGTGATTGAGCCAGGTCGAAAGGTTGACTTGTTTAATATTCATGATTCTGCCAATCGGGTGCAGAAAATATAATTTATTTCCCACCAGAATAGCATGATCAACATGTTTACTTATTCAATATTATTGACACATGTAAGGTTTTACAGGTCTATCAATCAATGCAGTGAGACCTCAACAACTCATTTCGAAACAGAAAAAATCCTTGTATGATATTTTGTTTCAAATGGCTCTTCAGATTCGAGATATTCCATGCTCTGTTCTGTATTCATTTTTGCAACATAATTGGATGGACAACACATTATATTGCCGACACTTTGTCATGATACCATAACCCTTTACCTAACACAGCTTTTTTAAAAAAATCTTCAATTTTCAACACATAATTCTGAAAATTTTTGTATGAAACCATAAAAATATGGGAATCATTAGAATCGGGTCGTTGAGCCGATTCTAATGATATCCATATTTGTATGGTTTTATCGAGGGGATAAAACGTTATTTTGGGTCCTGGATGGCTTATAATGGTTAACTGTATGGATGCATCTGGCCGCTGCGTTAGGTAAAGGGTTGATGAATGAATGAAAATGCAAGTCTCTTGTCTCACTTCATTTAATGTGATAATGATATCGAATCTGATCCGTCCAAATCTGCAGCAACTGTAAACTAAGCGTTTCGGGATCGGGAACTGCACATCAAACATCAAAGGCTCAAACTTCAAAGCATGCACCGCTCGTGTAACACTAATGTAATGATTGAGAACCGAATGCGACATTGACTGTTCTGTTGAATCATTGTGAATGTAACTGACATGTTGACAACGTTGTTTGTTTCACAGATTGTTAAAAGACATGTTCTCCCTTTGGAGTTGACTCTCATACTGCCGTGTATTTATGAATAAACAGCATTCATTTTGCTGCTCAACAATGGTGCTGTTTTGACCGGTTAATAACCGGTTATGGATTTCGTGACCGGTCAGAGTCGTGATCGGTTATTGGTAGGTTAACCAGTTAACTGTTTCAACCCTATGTTTTAGTTCTCATAATCTACAGAATAGCATGGGTGGTGGTGTATTTCGTCCCTTGAGTGTAAGAAAGCTTTGCAATGCTAAAGCATTGCAAAGCCTTGTTGCACTCAAGGGACAAATTTATCAATTTTATTAACTTGGGTAAAAAATCAGACATAAACCATTTCATTTTTATTTTTTTAAGTTTGCATTGGTTATAAAAAGACCATGCAGGAGTGCCTGAGAAACAGATTTTTATCTCTTTTAGGCCTTATCTATTCAAAGGAAAGTATTTGCTTATTAACAAGAGAACTTTGTGTTTTTTCAGAGCCAGGGTATTATGAACCTGAAAAGTTTGGTATACGTCTGGAAACTATTGTGATGGTTGACAAGTTTCAAATGAAGGTATGGTCCTTTATAATTTGTTTTTGACATATTCATGTTTGTTTTAAATCATGAATCATAAATTAGGTGGAGAAACTGACTTCAAATGCTGAATCATTTCTCCCTGCTTTTTTGTTATACCATAAATGTGGAAGAATATTTAACAGTTGATTTGTTGGATACATGTGTGTTGACATAACAGTTGCACTGTGGGAGGGTATTTATCTGCTGGTCATCAAGGGAGATAAACCATGCATGCTTTTTAACAACTTAGTTTCAGTTATCTATTTTGTATATTGATATTTGTTTAAAATTTATTCTCACTTGTGAAAGGAAAGATAGTGAAATCTGTGAACAATTTCTATTTGCTTGATCAGACAAGAATTTCCAACTGAAAAACAATTTTTGAGCTTATATAAATGCTGAAAATGCTGCTAGTTAATTTTTTTTTCATAGACTGGAACTATCCCTTTTAACAGATAGAGGTATATTTCTGGCCCGTTTTTAACATCATATCTCTCTAATATGTATCAAATTTTTCACAATTGAATTCTTGATGACAGTATTCGATACACTGTTTGTCACATGAAACAGCAAGAATGATTTGCATTCACAATAATTTATTTAACCCTTAAGGGCCTAATTCCTACTTTGATAACTTTTTAATGCAAAGGAACAGGTGCTCCAGCATGTATTGTTTCGGTAGACTCAAAACTTGTTTTCTAAGTACTTTGTTGGGTGTTTCTAGGTAAATCTTGGCTGCCTCTGTAGACATCCAAGACTTGACTAGAAACAACTGCAAAGCCACAGGAGGTAGACTTTCACCGTATAGCAAAAATGTATTAAAAATCTCCAGGCCCTTAAGGGTTGAAAAAATGCCTAGCTGGTCAAGAGTAGCAATCTCTTTTTGATTACATCATGATCTGGTCATGGCACAACTACATCAGTGCATTGAGATTCATGCATTAAATATGATATCAAGGCTGAATCAGGAAAAACAAAAATAGCATCTGATTTTTCAACATCCTCGTATTTCTTTTGAGAGATTCTGTGGTGTTGTGGGGGCACAAAGCAGACAGACAATTTTGCCTATATCCCTTTTCTGATTTTGTAACCACAGTACTCTACACACTGGACAGGATGTGACTTGATAAAATTGTAAATAATAATGTATATTTTCAGTTTAAAAAATTGGATACAGTACGATGTATTAACTTATGCCTTGTTGATGAACAAAGACAATGATTAGCTAAACCCTGTCCAGTATCGAAACATCTTATCTGATATATATTCAGTGACTTTGTCATATTATGCAAATGGTCTGTCTGTCTGTCTGTCCATCTGTCTCTGTCCATGTGTCTGTCCATAAACAATTGGTTTCCGATCGATAACTCCAGTTTGGATTATTTGACATCAACCAAAGTTGGTACATGTATTCCCCAGCTAGTAATACAGGCCAAGTTCTAATATGTGTTGCCTCCAATTATTTTTGCATGAGTTATGGCCCTTTTTTGACTTAGAATTTGACCTTCTATTAACATGTTTGGTTTCCAACCGATAACTCCAGTTTGGATTATTTGATCTCAACCAAAGTTGGAATGTATATTACCCAGCCAGCGATACAGGACCAGTTCCTATACGGGTTCCATCCAGATATTTTTACAGGAGTTACGGCCCTTTTTTGACTTAGAATTCAACCGTCTATCAACATTCTTGGTTTCCGAACAATAACACCAGTTTGGATTATTTGATCCCAACCAAAGTTGGTGTGTATATTGCCCAGCTAGGAATGCAGGCCAATTTCGATTATGTATTCCATCCATTTATTATACCCCCCACAAACAAAGTTTGGGGGGGGGGGGGGGGTATATAGGAATCACCCTGTCCATCCGTCTGTCCATCTTTATAAGCGCAACTCCTAAACCGTTTGAAGAATTTTCATGAAACTTTACACAATGTGGAAGAACTCCATATGAAGATGTGCATGAAGCAATATAATTCCGTTCTGACAGGCACAGGGGGGATCACTTTGTGAGCTTGCTCACAGTACCTCTAGTTTTTAAATGAGTTACGGCCCTTTTTTGACTTAGAATTTGACCATCTATAAACATTTTTGGTATCCGACTAATAACTCCAGTTTGGATTATTTGATCTCAACCAAAGTTGGAATGTATATTTTCCAGCTAATAATACTGACCAAGTTTGAATGTGGGTTCTGTCCAATTATTTTTACATGAGTTACATCTCTTTTTCGACTTACAACAGGCATATTTAGCCATGCCTGGAAGTGCTCTGGTTTTGTTTTCTCATTGCTCTCGGTGTTGTCTCTACAGGACTTAAAATTCATGTGAGAATCAGAATCGATTCTTTCAAATGACCCTGGCAAAGAAAACAGTGAGGATCCACTATGATTCTCGCAAGATGACCATTTGATTCTCATTATAGATTTTGAAAGTGTCCTTCACTGGTTAAATGCTAGAAGCCACTATTTGGGCTTTCAAACAAATGAGGGTACCAGTACAAAAGCCAACATTTTTCTTGCTTGTGTTTCATATTCTGTCAAATGCAAATAATATTTTGTTTATATAAATTTGTTTCATCACAGATTATTGAAGAGTGCCTATGGGCACTCTTCAGTAATTTGTAATAAAACAAATTTTGATGAACAAATTCAGATCTCCAAAAATAATGTAGCCCTCAACCAGTTAAAGACCTGGAGAGATCTACCTATTTTTTGCTCCCTCATAATAAACTGACACTCTGACATAGCAACTGTATCTATTGAAGTCTTGGCTTACTATACAGGCAGCCTAGACTTCTCTAGAAACTACTTCCAAAGTAATGAAACTTACATCAGCAAGACCACCAAAATTCTGAATGAAAATGTAAGAAACAAGACATGAAACTCACTAAAATTGAAACTAGACATAAGGGTTAAACTCTAGTTTTTATATAACTTTTGGGTTTGATTTTGATCGAATTGTGTTAACAACCGAGACCTATGGTTTGGCGACAGGCAGTGTATGTTCGGGTAGGTGGGCACCTGTCCTCACACTGTTGGTGGGATAACTTGAACAAACATTCTCCAATTTGACTAATATTTGCCACACAGATCTTGTGCAATAATATCTCAAGCAAGTTCGAAAACTGGCCCAACCTGACTTTTTGTTACAGAGTTATGGGCCTTAATTAGTCAATTTTTTATCAATTTTGAGCTCATTAGCGCAATAACTTGAACAAACCTTCTCCAATTTGACCAATATTTGCCATACAGGCCTTTTGCGATAATATCTCAAGTGAGTTTGAAAACTGGCCTGGCCCAATTTTTCGTTACAGAGTTATGGGGCCTTAATTAGTCAATTTTTATGAATTTTTAGCTCGTTAGCGCAATAATTTGAACAAATGTTCTCTGATTTGACTAATATTTGCCATACAGGTCTTTTGAAATAACATCTCAAGTGAGTTTGAAAACTGGCCTGGTCCAATGTCTCATTACTGATTTATATAGTCCATTTTTACGAATTTTGAGCTTGTTAGCATCAATTTTTACAAATTTTGAGCTCAGCACGATGACTTTTATGATTTTCAATAGAGAGTGCATGAAGAAAGTAGCCACAACTGGATGCCTGCATCTCTGATGCACACCTCTTCTTCACTACGGAATACATGTATGTACTGGTTGCACCCACAAGGGTATAATTGTACTCGCACATTCTCTGATTCTTACAACAGAATGTCATAAGAATCAAAACCGATGGTTGCGAATCATGATGAATTTTAAGGACCGTATTTGTGTGACAGCATGGTCTAAATTACAGACCCCTCACAATGTATCAAAATTGCAAACTGAGAATGGAAAATATTCATTTTAACCCTCTGCACTCTGATGTCAAAATACCAATGTTTTCAGCAGCAATTTTTTCCTATAATGCAACTGAGACTTTAATAAATTGTTCTTGTTTGACAGAGCTTATTGAGCTTTGTCAAACAAGATATAATTAGTTAAATTATTCATTCCATGTGGAAAATATGGAGTCAATGATGGAAATTTTTTAAATACTACTGGTGTGCTAGGAGTTAACTTTATTGCTCGTATTGCAGACGAGTGTAATACAATCTTTCACAGGGTTGCAAAAAACAACCTGTATATAGTATTGATTTCCAGGACTGTAATTTTGAGGCAAGTAATTGCCTCCCTCTATAGTCCACCTGATTTGAAAACAGGGAGAGCAGCAAATGCCCACCAACAAAAATGTTGATAAACTAAGGGATTTTGAATCTGTGTTTGCACAATAAACCTAATGGAAACATACAGGGTCACTTTTAACCCTCAACTGGTAGAGTGCTGAATTATTTTTGGTGGTCAAAATTTGTTCACATATGTCTTTGCCCTGTTACAATGTATGGGAGAGTGCCTGTGGGCACTGTCCCATAAACTGTAACAAGACAAATCCATACAGAATAAATAAACTAACTTCAGAGATAATACAAAGCACATCAACAGAATAGGAAGCCTTCAAATTTAGGCACCTGCACTTCAGAATAAAACCCAAGTATGAGCTTCCATCAGTTAAGGGTAATTTCTACTACACCATACCTTGTGAGCTCAATAGCAGCCAAGGTCTAACCAGAAACAACTGTCAACTTAAATTGACTATTATCATGACTGGACCTCTTCTTGATTGTATGTTAAAGTTTGTCAAAGTTGCATAAAGAGCTTTCAGGACTTACAACTCCCAATGGATGTTTCCAATCATAGAAAAATCACTTATACAATGGGGGGAGTCACCCTCCCTCCTGAGCATTTTTCCAGGAGGTTGTCAGTCACGTTCTTGTTATTTTCAAAATGACGGGCCTGGATTTTTGTGCATTTGTAACTATGAAATCAAACAGAGATGTAGAACAAATGATTGACTGAATTTATTGTGATTTGCAATATTATGTAAATTTTGAAATAAAGTGTCCCTTAATCCATTACCTAACACTAAAAACTGTGGACAACACTTGAAAATAAAATGTTGGAAAACTGGAAATTTTCATTTGTGTTCATTCAAAGTATAGCTTGCAACTCCTCATTGGAACTATCTCAAGAGTTCTTTCCAATGAGGGCTCATAAGCTATATTTTGGAGATAAAAATTGAAAAAATATTAAAATTTGAATGTCAATTTTAATAAAAAATACTAATTATATATGGCTGTTATGTTAGGTAACGGGATAACTATTTTTCTAGCAAATCGGCTACATCCACCTGTGTAAATTGCAAATTCAGGCATTGAAAAAAAAAATTTCAGAAAATTTCAATAAAACCATATTTAACCCCTGTTTGGAAAGATTATTCCTCATATGGGATTAAGTTAAAATGTGGGCTCCAATAGGAAGCCCAAATATTAACCCAAAGACTTGAATTGAACAAACTTAGATCAGACTTACCTAAGGATTCTGTATACCAAACATCAAAAGATTCTGACTGGTGGATCTGAAGAAGAAGATTTTCAAAGATTATTCCTTATATTGCACTGAGTTAAAATTCGGCCTCCCTTAACGAACCCAATAATTGGCTTGGCAAATGAATCCATTCATTGGATCCCAAAATGTGTCCAGTGGAAGCCGTGCAATGTAATACAGATACTATTTCAAATTAATTTACTGAGCATTTAATCTTCTGTTATATTTTTCAGTATAAACCAATTGGTGATGAATTTCTTGGGTTTGTTCCTGTTGCGATGGTACCATTTGAACCCAACTTGATTGACTACAGTCTTTTGAGACCAGCCCAGGTAACTCTTTAATTTTGCTATTGTTCAATTATGTTTGATATTTATAACTTTGGAAGGAGTGGAGTTTGATAGAGAAGTTGTCAAAAACTTTTTCTTCAGCCTCAGACAGAATTAACATTGTTCTCGGAACAATGAACACACACAGATGAGAGGGACCCTGCAATTCTTGAAAATCATAGAAAATAATGGAATTTGAAAAGAACATTTTTTTTGTGAGTGGAAAATGATTGAATTTAATTGGCATAGGGTCTTGGACAATTGAACAGTCAGTGTTTGTTTGCTACTCATGAAAAGTGGAAAATACTGGAAAAGGAACAAAATGGTTTGTAGGTACAGGAAATTCTACAAAAATACTGTTTTTAGCTCGCCTGACTTTCAGTCAGGGGAGCTATAGTGATCACTCACCATCCGTCATCAGTGAACATGTTGTTTGCATCTTCTCCAAAACCACTAAACCAATTTAATTGAAATTTGAGATAATAGTTTGTTATGACATCGCATTTTGATTTTGTTCAAATCAAGTTGCCTTGCCCCTTGGTAGGGCCATGCCCAAAAAGTGTGCTTAAATCTTAAAAAATCTTCTTCTCATTAGACAAGATATTTGGTGTGCAGCTTCCTTTTGAGGTGTAGACTCACATTTATTCAAGACAAGTTCGAGGAGCTATATTTGCCTTGATTATGGGAGGGGCAATAATTTTTGTTCCGCCCAAAATTTATATATTTTTATACTTCAACCAATGGCCCAGACTTAGCTGGTGCTAACTCCAAAATATTCAGGGCCAGACACAAATTTTGGCCCCCAAATCCCCAAAATTTGCATCCAAAACCAAAAAACTAATGTCCTAAATGGTCCTCCATACTTTTTGTCTACTGCGCATGTGCAGTGTCAAGGAAATACCGAAATTGGCGCCAAGCCTCATTCTTTGTTTGGCCCTTCTGTCAGTAACAACTAACTGGCTTCCGTGCTTGTAAATCTCAGTTTTTATGATGCCAGACACAAAGTAAAGGTGATTTTGGTGGATCAAAGGATGCATTAAGAGGATGAGAGGGGAAAACAGTGGTTTGATGTGTTCAGGGCTGTAACTTATAATTTATATTGAAAATTATTTCATGTTCCCTAATTTCGGGACATGGGCCTGATGTTATCATTCTCGCTATGAAATTGCCACTGTTTGTTAAGTGTTTCCTTCCTCTCCTTCCTTGATACCCCCTTGTTAAGCTCCCATACTTTTTGGACCTTTTCTGAAATTTTTTTATTGAAAATTTCATAGGAGTTTAACTCGGTTACAGAATGTTTATTATGAATATACCCATGGTTACGTCCTCACCCTTTAGGTGTTTAAGCGTTTTTGGTCTTGCATCTACCATCTGATGTATCGCAGTTTCTTCTGATGAAGATTCTGTCTTACATCGAATAGTTTAAAAAATCTGTTACTGACTTCGGGCCGTGTTGTTCAGCGCCTGGAGTCTTGTTTCCGGTTTTTATGGCATTTTGTTTACATTGACAAGTTACTTTCTATAAGTAATTTTCTTGTCATTATGATGTTAGGTCTTCAATCAGATACATTGTATACTCCGGAAGTGTAGCATTAATTTTTTAGAATCAAGTAAAAAAATTTGTCCACACTTAGGCTTTTTGGGGATCCATTTGGGCTCATCATTCCCTTTGGGAACTTGGGCTCATATCAAAATTTTTCGAAATGTTTTTTTTCTGAATTATTTTTCGAAATTTTTGTATTGGATTGTATTATTATGTATCTTTGTCAGATTATTATGAGGGTTAATGCGAGAACTATGGACTTGTAATTTTTGGCAAAATGAAAGAATATTGCTCAAATTGTAAGTCGAGGAAATCTTCCTTTGACTCTCAAGTGTATTGTGTTTGCTATAGTCATTGTTCTCACACTAACTCTTGTTCTGTTTGTGCCAGTTGGGATGACAAATGTTGGAGACGTGTGTCACGATATGTTGTTAGTGGTGAGAGATCGATGCCTGTTCTCACCACACGGTCACTCTAGTTTTTCAGTTTCTTTTTCAGAGGAACAAGAACATGGTGATGTATCAGTGATACTGTCAGAATGTGTGCTACCATCGTCGCAATCTAATACAGAGCTAGCGGCAAAAGTGCTCAAGGAAATTAGACAAAGGCCTAGATCACTGATCATGGGATTTACGTCCTTGTCGCCGTCTAGCTCGACCGGTGTTTCTGTCACTCAGAATATGGGTGTTATGACACTGGGTAAGTCTGTAGCGGTCGAGGAAAGGAAAAAGGGTGTTGCGAGCACTATAATATTGGAACATGCTCACCCTGCGACGACGGAAGAGAGGAAGCCAGCTAGTTCTGCGGTTGGCTTGTCAAGGTCTTCCTGGACCACGAGCGAGAGAGGTCCCTCTCTCTTACAACAACATCTGGGGCCAGATGTTGTTGTTCAGAGCGTTCGTCAGTCAGAGCAAACGTCCATGCCTCCTGTCTGGGATGCTCCGTCAAATAGGCTGCCGGGGTCGGCTAGTCTATTGGCTTCCAGTTCGTCTTCAAAGCACACACGACCGCACCTTGGCTATGTGACTACGGAGATACAGCCTGCATCGCCAAAGAAGGATTCGAGAAAGTCACGCCATCCAATAGCCAAGGAAACGAGGCCACATGAATTGCGACGTCCACATAAGAGGAGCATGTCGGTCATGCCGTCCCAGGAGCATCCAGCGGCTAAGCTTCAAAGAACCGCTGCTCCAAAGGCCTCAAGTACGGACTTGCTGTCGCAAATAGCACAGCTCATCGCAGCATCCCAGCAGGCTGCAGAACATCCTACGACAGTTTCTGATGTAGAACTGTCAGATGAAGCTGGGTCGGTTCATTCCTCTGTCCGTTCAGATAGGGATGACCGAGACTCTAATCTGGTCCAGTTGGATGGTGAAAGAGAATTGAGTGAATTGGATTTTTCCCTTTCGGAGCAACACAAGGTAGTGATTAATTTTATTCAGCAATACCTTCCAGATGTTGTTCCTCCGGATCAGAATGCTGCGACAAAGAATAAAAAACTGCTAGCGTCATTAGATTCCGACTTTTTCGACCGGGTTAAAGAAGATACTCCTGTTTACTCGGTGCAGTCCAGTAATGTGTCTCAGACTTTTGAACTGATAAATGACGCTATATTCAGTCTATCCTCTGGACCGAGGAAAAGCAGTTTTTTATCTTCACATGCTCTAGATCTGACGTTTATGAATAATAGAAATAGATTTAAAATGGCAGGTCAGGGGTATTTCGAGAGTTCCTCTGCGTTTGGACGAACAGGCTGAGGACTTAGATTTGTCCTTACCTTCGTCCTTTTCTATTCACTCGGATACAATGGATGCAATGATATTTTCCAATAGAGCGAATCTAGATGCTTTATCTTACGCAGATTACCTTACTAGAGCATTAGCGCAACGTCTCAGTGGAGTAGAATTCGAGGGTGTTCGTACTTCATTAAGAGTTCTTTCTAGGGCTACTGCTTATTCCACGTGTAACTCTGCCTTATCAGTAGCTAATTTAGAGTTAATTAGACATGATGCAGCCCTAGCGTCATCATCTCTAGTGGATGTTAAGGTGAAAAACTCTCAAGTCGCTCCGGTATCCGGTGACTATCTCTTTGATGGCAACCTTTCATTGATCTACGACCAGCTTACTAAGAAAGCATCTGATACTCTGCTTTTTAAGTCAGTTTCAAGAAAAACTGATACAGCAGAAAAGGGTAAAGTACGAGCCGACTCCGGCAGCCTATTTGAAGCTCCTATAGAGGATATAAGAAATCCTTTGGTAGTTACCCTAGAGATCGTCAATGTAGCAACTCAGGTAGGGGACACGGGTCTGGCCGAGATTTTGGGTCGGACGTCCCCAGGTCGGCAGGCTGAGGCACTGCACAGGGAGGACGTAGTTTCTCTTCCCGTAGGCCCCGCAGGTCCAGGAGGTGATGGTCAGGATCTCTATTGCGGTCCTGTTGGCGGAAGCCTGTCAAGGTTTCTGGAAAATTGGATTCCAATTACAGAAGACCTTTGGGTCAGAGGGGTTATCTGAGAAGGCCTAAGGCTATCATTCCAAGAGAAACCTCCATTAACACGAAGTCCATGCTGGACTCAGCTTCCGACCAACCCTCTAAAAAGAGACTCTCTTCTATCCGAGGTAAAATCTCTTTTGGAGAAAGACGCAATAGAGGTCGTAGAAAACCAGGAATCACTGGGTTTTTACAGTCATCTGTTCTTGGTTCTGAAGCCAGATGGCTGGTTCCGTCCAGTAATAGATTTGAGCTGGATAAACAAACTAATCGTGGCTCCAAAGTTTTATATGGAGACCATTCGATCAGTAAGGGTGAGCATTCGGGTGAATGACTATGCATCAAGCATAGATCTAAAGGATGCGTACTTTCATGTTATGGTGAATCCAGCATTCAGAAAGTACCTACGGTTCGCCGTCTTGGGGGGCGTTTATCAGTTCCGAGCAATGTGCTTCAGACTTAATATAGCACCCTGGGCATTCACGCGAATAATGAATTCGGTAATGGCATATTTCCGTGCTCATTCGTTTGTGGTAACGTCGGCCTATTTGGACGACATTCTTCAGAGATACGACAACAAAACGGTTCTTCAGAATGATGTTCGGAGTCTGCTTCAATTGCTCCGACGTCTCGGTTTCATTGTAAATGAAAAGAAGTTGGATCTAGCTCCATCCAAGTCGTTCATTCACTTGGGAATGAGCTTCAAGCTTCACAACAATCTGGTTCGTCTTCCATTACCCAGAGCAAAATTAGTCAGTTGTTATGCTCGCTTTTGTCTACACTCAGATGTATTAACAGTGAGGGAGTTCATGCAACTGATGGGGAAGTGCGGAGCGGCGAGTCAAGCAGGTTGGGGCGCTACCTTGAGCCCAACAGACTCACAGTGTCAGGGTCTTTGGGACCCTGTGTTCCAGGACAAACATATAAACATCAAAGAAATGATGCCAATATGGCTAGTGCTACGTCATTGGATGAACATAATTCAGAATTCACATGTTCAAATATTATCGGACAACTCGACAGTAGTAGCGTATATTCGGAACCAAGGAGGCACACATTCGATTCCGTTATTCGAACTAACGGAGAGAATTCTTCTGTATGTCTTGGAACATCACATTCATCTATCGGTCCGTCATATACCGGGTCGTCTGAATGTTCTAGCAGACTTGCTCTCTCGGAAAGGTTGCATGTTGCCTTTGGAATGGACTCTCAACAAGCGAGTATTCAGGCAGATTTGCTACCAATGGGATCGACCAATGATAGATTTATTCGCGACTCATCTCAACAATCAATTGCAGACATACGTGTCGCCATGCCCAGATCCTTGAGCGTATGCAGTAGATGCTCTCTCAATTTCTTGGGACGGAATAATAGGATATGCATATCCTCCAACTCCATTGATTCAACAGATCTTGTTAAAGATCAAGCAATCGCAGTGCAGGAAACTGCTGGTAGCATCTCTTGTCATCTCAGAAACCATGGATAAATCTACTCATGTGTCTGTTATGGGACATTCCCCGGAAGCTTCCACCACAGGAGGGCCTTCTCTTTCAGGGGAAATCTCACACACTGCATCACAACCTGCAAGGTCTCAATCTTCACGTATTTCTGTTGTGCGGTCCTTTTTGCACGGAAGGTGCTTTACAGGACGAGCAGTGGATACAACTTCTAACTGTAGGAGGGCCTCCTCTTCACTAAATTATGTGGCAAAGTGGAAAGTTTTCTCTCGTTGGTGTGAGGATCAGACGACAGATGTTTATGATCCATCCATTCCAGACATTGCAAACTTTCTGGTCTCCTTGTTTGACTTTCTCAAACTGCAGCCAGTCACTATTAAGCATTATAGGTCTATGCGATCGGACACTTATGCTCATCATGATAGCTTAGAAAGTGGATCTAATGTTTCTTTATCTGAGTTAGTTAAAAACTTTTCGATCAATAGGCCTAGAACCCTTAGGTTAATTCCTAAGTGGAATTTAGATTGGGTTCTGTTGAAGCTTAAAGAAGCTCCATTTGAACCATTTGATGCTGTAGAGTTCAAATTCATGACATATAAAACAGCTTTCCTCTAAGCCTTTGCTTCCGCAAGAAGAGTTAGTGAACTTCTTGCTTTATCTATAGATGATTCTTTTATCTTTTGATGATTATCATTATCGTAGTGTTGGTAATACTATTACTTTAACTACTCATGTGGGATTTTTGGCTAAGAATCAGGCTCCTAATAAATATCCTGAGCCTATTATCATTAAGGCTCTTCCATCATCAGATGGCCGTAGACCTTTGATGTGTCCAGTAAGAGTTATGCACATTTATAAATACAGATCAGAGTTTATCAGAAAAGGAAGAAAACGCTTCTTTTTATCATTAATTCCAAATAGAAGGGACATTTCTGTTCATTCTATTGCTAGATGGATTCAATTAGCAATTCGTACTGATTATGAAAGTTTATCTTCTAATCAGCAGTCGGTGCTTAAAATTTCAGCGCATGAAGTTAGAGCACTGTCCACATCTTGGGCTTATTCTAACAGTATTGCCTTTACTGATCTCATGAAGGCTGCTTACTGGACACAGCCTTCTACATTTACAAAGTTTTACCTTAGAAATACAGAGTCTATTTCAGGCGACCTTACATGTTTAGGTCCGTTATCTGTTGCTCAGAATGTCGTCCAATAAACGATTACAGCTATAGTTATGTAGGTTTTCTGTTCCAGCAGTGACTCTGTCCTGCTGCCCTCTTTGTTCTGTGGTGATTGGACCCAGAGCAAGGGGTAGGGTGGGGGGACAGTTTTCCCTTATATCACCGGCTTTATAGTGAAAAGCAAGGGAATACCTCCTCTGATGTCAGTAATTCTGAGTCGGTGCTGAAATGGTTTTAAAGTGTAAAGCTAATATATGTCTCATTTATGTAATATTTTTAAAGTGCAGCTCGGTGTGAAGCGTTAGTATATGTCACGTGTCATACGAGCGTTAATATACAATCCTCGGACACTTTTAAATGAGTATAAAGAGTCTCTTTCTCTGGACTAGCTTTATTTATTGGCTTCCTTTATTAAATTAGGATAATGGGTTATACTGGCTTTTAATAGAGAATTATAGATGATATACTGCTCAATTATCTGGTTGGTATTGTGTCTTTCTTATTTCTAATAAATAAGAAAGAAATATGTAAATCCTTTCTCTCCTTTTCTCCTTGAGGGGATATTCCTGTATATGTAATTGAGCTTATTGGATTTTCCTTTATGCCCTCAGCCCTCCAGCCTTTTTACTATTCAGCTAAGTCTGGGCCATTGGTTTACAGTATAAAAATATGAAAAAAATTAAAGTAATTTATATATTTTTTATACTTACCAATGGCCCAGACATGGATGGCCCTCCCATGAGTTGGGTACTCATACCTCCCCGCTGATTATATAACATTTAGCAGGCACTGGTTGTAAGAATGAGGCTTGGCACCAACTTCGGTACTTCCTTGACACTGCGCATGTGCAGTATCCAAAAATATGGAGAACCATATAGGACATTAGTTTTTTTGGTTTTGGATGCAAATTTTGGGGATTTGCATCCAAAACCCAGACTCAGATGGTGCTAACTCTAAACTATTCAGTTTGGCCCTGAATGTTTTAGAGTTAGCACCAGCTAAGTCTGGGCCATTGGTAAGTATAAAAAATATATAAATTACTTTAAATTTTTTCATTTTCCAAACCAAGAGGATGATTTGAACCAAATTTAATACGAGGGCTTATTGGGTCATAAGTATTTAATTTATGCCCCAAAAAATTTTTCTGTCACCCCATGGGAACCACAGGAGCTAAAAATAGAAAAAAATAAAAACGCCCATATTTTCCAAACTACACGGCACTGAGAATTTTTATTTGGTGTGAAGCTTCCTTAGGACCAACAGAATGGAATGGTCCAATAAAATTGCTATCGGTTTTATCATGGGGGTACTTTTTTGGGACTTTTGAAAAAGTGTGGAGTCAGCATTTTTTAACACTGTCGGTAATGGGGAAAAACATTTAAGACTACTTTTCTCCCAAAACACTGCTCCAAAAGCTTTCAAATTTCACATATAACATCTTTGGAAAATTGTTTCACAGGTTATTGAAATCAAATCCCTGGGTCCATATTTGGGCTACCTATGGGAGCCCAAATGTTTAAATTAGTGCAGTATGAGAAATATTCTTTAAAAATCTTCTTCTTCAGATCTACCAATCAGAATCTTTTGATATTTGGTATGCAGCATGCTTAGGTGGTGAGATTCAAGTTTGACCAAGCCAAGTCCATGGGTTCATGTTTGGGCCCACTGTGGAAGCCCAAATTATAACTTAGTTCAAAATGAGGAATTTTCTTTAAAAATCTTTTTCTTCAGATCCAGCTGTCAGAATATTGTGATATTTGGTATGCAGCATCCTTAGGGGGGTGAGAGTCAAGTTTGTTCAAGCCATGTCCCTAGGTTCATATTTGGGCTCACCGTGGGAGCTTGAATTGTAACTTAGTTCAAAATGAGGAATTTTCTTTAAAAATCTTCTTCTTCAGATCCAGCAGTAGGAATGTTTTGATATTTGGTATGCAGCATCCTTACGGGGGTGAGATTCAAGTTTGTTCAAGCCAAGTCACTGGGTTCATATTTGGGCTCACTGTGGGAGACCGAATTATAACTTAGTTCAAAATGAGGAATTTTCTTCCAAAATCTTCTTCTTCACATCCACCTGTTAGAATCTTTTGATATTTTGTATACAGCATCCAACTGGAGGTGAGATTCAAGTTTGTTCAAGCCAAGTCCCTGGGTTCATATTTGGGCTCCCTGTGGGAGCTTGAATTAATACTTAGTTCAATATGAGGAATATTCTTTAAAAATCCTTTTTTTTAAGATCCACGGGTCAGAATCTTTGGATATTTAGTTTTAGCTTTTCTTAGGAGGGGCAGATGCAACTTGTTGAAATCAATTCCCTAGGTTGATATTTAGGCTACCATGTCAGATGAGCACCCTCAGGCCCCTGGGGCCTCTTGTTTCAGAGTACATGAAAGTCCTCAAAAAACAGTGAATTTTTTTTCTAGCACCTGCTGCATGCTGTGCACATTGTGAGTGACACTGTTTCCATTCACTTTGGATGAAGGCTCTTAATTAGAACTGTCATGAAATTCTGTTTTTTAAATGCAAAAAACATTCAAATGGTATAATAGTAAAGAAATCACATTGTCAGCATGCAGAGGGGGCATTTTTCAAAGTGTATGGTTAGAGTAGCCAGAATCTAGTATGAGGCTAGTCTTGGTTGCCACCTCCAGTCCATACTTAGACAGTAAGGCCATAAAATAATTTTTTGATGCGATCATCCTCAAGCACATGCTACACCAAAAATTATTTGTGGCCTTAATGTTCAAGTTTGGACTAATCAGCATCAGGTGAAATGTGCAGTTTGAGATCATAAGATAATAAGATACCATACCTATTCAAAATAACATTCATATGCAACTGAAAAGACACAAAAGCGCAGACAATTTTCTGGAATTTCATTCGGAAGAGTGTGTGCAAACCATGAACAAGGGCGTAATAATGTCACTTAAAGGAAGATGCTGATAATGTTGTTCTAATAATACCCATTGATACTTGGAAAAATTTTACTTTTGAACAATTCAACGGTGAAGCTTCTAATTAATTGATTTTTGAATTACTTAATCCCCTGACCAATAAAGTTTGGCAGGGTATATAGAAATGGGTTCAGCTGTGTGTCCGTCCATACATTTTGTGAACCTACAAACTTTAATAAATGTACCTGTATTTTCATGAAACTAACATATCATACTAGAGCGATAACTCACTCATGATATCATACTCAATCATAACTTACTTGTGATATAGGCATACAGTACAGCCGCTGCAGACTGGTCACTTTCCATGAAGTGGGCAGTATTTCCAGGGATGCAATAATATTAGATTGCAAACACTAATTATAGGAATAATCATCAAAAATTTAATTAATGAAGTACCAGGTACAACCTGGTGCTTCATTAATTAAAATATTGCTGATGATGATTTTTACTACCTGGCAAATGTTTGAGTGGACATCACTGCCATGCGTGGATTATGACCAGTTCATGGCGACTGTACCGTGTATTGTGATCTCACTCTGGTTTGATATTCAACACATTTTGTCACTTTTTTGTGGGGTACTACCTCTTTTTGTTGGAAATTCAGTATTTGTCTGATAATGACTTTGTGAATGCAATAACTTGAACAATTGCAACTGGGTTTTCACAAAACTTTCTCTAATCAATGAAAAGTTTGATTTTTGTCTGGTAATGGCTTTGCGAATGTGATAACTCCAGGAACAGGAAATTCTAGAAAAATGCTGTTTTTTTCAGGATACTTGAAAGTGCTGAAAAACAGGGAATTATTTTTCTAGCACCAGCTGCATCCTGTGCAGATTGTGGGTGACATTGTTTCCATTCACCTCACTGATGAAGGCTTTTAATTACAAGTGTCATGAAATTCTGTTTTTTAAATGGAACAAACAAACATTCAAATGGTATAATAGTAAAGAAATCACATTGTCAGCATGCAGAGGAGGCATTTTTCGAAATTTATGGTTACAGAAGCCAGAATTTAGTATGAGGCTTGGTTGCCACTTTCAGTCCAAACATCCTCAAGCATGTAGCACACCAAACATTATTTTGTGCCCTTAACGTTCAAGTTTGGACAAATCAGCATCAGGTGAAATGTGCAGTTTGTGTTCCTAAGATAATACAGTATCATACCTATTCAAAATAACATTCATATGCAACTGAAAAGTCACAAAAGCGCAGACAATTTCATTCGGAAGAGTCTTTAACGAACACTGAACAAGGGAGTTATAGTGTCGCTTAAAGGAATATGCAGATAAAGTTGTTGCAATAATACACATTAATACTTGGAAAGATTTTACCTTTCGAACAATTCAATGGTAAAACTTTAAATTCATTGATTTGTTGTAATTACCTAATCACCTGACCAACAAAGTTTGCCAGGGTATATAGAAATGGGTTCATCTGTGTGTCCGTCCACACATTTGGTGAACATAATAACTTGAATAAATGTACTTGTATTTTCATGAAACTTACATATTATCATACTAGAGTGATAACTTACTCATGATATCATACTCGATCATAACTTACTTGTGATACAGGCATACAGTACTGCCGCCGCGGACTGGTCACTTTTCAAGGAGTTGGCAGTATTTCCAGAGACGCAATAATATTCGATTGCAAACACTCATTAAAGGAATCATCATAAAAAATTTAATGAAGCACTGGGTACAACTTGGTGCTTCATTGATTAAAATTTTCCTGATAATAATTTTGATTACCTGGTAAACACATGCGTGGACATCACTGCCCATGTGTGGATTATGACCACTCCACGGCGACTGTACGGTATATTGTGATCTCAATCCCGTTTGATATTCAATAATTTTTTTCAATTTTTGTGGGAGTTCTACCTCTTTTTGTTGGAAATTCAGTGTTTGTCTGATCATAATTTTGTGAATGTAATATGTTAACAAATGCACCTGGGTTTTTATGAAATTTCTCTCAGCATAAATTGTGAGAAGATATCACTGTAGTTTGATATTCAGTCAATTTCACTGATTTTTTTTATAGGAGTTTATAACATGCCTCTTTTTGTTGAAAACTTGATGTTTGTCTGGTAATGACTTTGCAAATGTGATAACTCAATTAAATGGATTCAAATTTTCACGTGACTTGTGCTTGGCATAAAGTGTGAGAGGACCTTTCTCTGTTATGATATTCACCCAATTTCCTTGATTTGTGTAAGATTTATGCCCCTTTTTCCTTGCAAATTCAATGTTTGTCCAATCATGATTTTGTGCTAGGATTTCAGAATTTTCCATCATGTTGGGCCAAGAGTTAAAATCTTCTGACATTGTTCCCAGGTGGCTGACCGTCGGTATGAACTTCATGTTTTAACCTAACTCAATATACTTTTTTAACATATTAATAGACAAATAAGATCCAAAACTTTTCCCTAATTACTATATGTATTTTAAAGAATAACTTTCGTTTTGGCCCCACAAAGTAGATTTTCTGTTTCTCAATCCAGTTTTTTGTAAAATTGTATGTGGGTGGGCATTTTTTTATTTTATTTTTAATTTTTTTAATTATTTCTTTGCCATTAAAAGTTAATATTCTTGGTTTGTTTCATGTTTTATGCCTCATAATCTACAGAACTGTATGGGTGGGGGTGTATTTCATCCCTTGAGTGCAAGAAGGCTTTGCAATGCTAAAGCATTGCAAAGCCTTGTTGCACTCAAAACACAAATGTATCAATTTTATTAACTAGGGTAAAATATCAGACATGAACCACCATTTTTATTTTTATAAAGTTTGCATTGGTTATAAAAATAGAGCATGCAGTAGCCAAAATGACCATGAGGGAGGGCCTGAGAAACAGATTTTTGACTTTTTTAGGCCTTAATAAAAGTAATTCTTTAAAATAACTATAATAAATGAACAAATGCTTTCGTAGAAATGATACATGAAACATAAGGGTATATTTTTATACTGTACCAATGACCCAGACTTAGCTGGTGCCAACTCTTAAAAATTCAGGGCCAAACGCAAATTTCCCCCCCCCCAATCCCCCATATTTGCATAAAAATCCAAAAAATCAATGTCCTATATGGTCCTCCATACTTTTGTCCACTGCGCATGCGCAGTGACAAGGAAGTCCCGAAATTGGCGCCAAATCTTCATTCTTTGTTTGGCCCTTCAATTAGTAACATCTAACTGATATCTGTGCTTATAATCTCAGTTAAAATGATGCCAGACACAAAATCATGAAGGAAATGGTGGATCCAAGGATGAAATAAGAGGATGAGAGGAAGAAACAGTGGAAGGATGTGTTCAGGGCTGTAACTTATAATTTTTATGTAAAATTATTTCATGTTCCCTAATTTTGGGGCATGGGTCTGATGTTTTCATTCTTGCTATGAAATCTCCACTGTTTGTTCAGTGTTTCCTCTCTCCCTTTCCTTGATACCCCTTTGCTAATCTCCCATACTTTTGGTATAATTTTTAAAAATTTTTTTATTGAAAGTGGGAGTTTTAGCATAGTTACAGAATATTTATTCTGTTGTCCCCATGGTTACGTCCTCACCCTAGGGGTGTTGAGGCATTTTGGTCATGCATCTTCCATCCGATGTACTTCAGCTTCTTCTGTGGAAGATTCTGTTTTACATCGGATAGTGTTTTAAAATTGGTTACTGATTTCGGGCTACATTTTCAGTGCCTGGAGTCTTGTTTCCGGTTTTTATTGACTTTTGTTTACGTTGACAACGGTTACTTCTGACAGTGATTCCTTGTCTTCTGTAGGGTTCAGCTTATTGCCAAATACATTAATATTGTCCGTAAGTGTAACATTAATTTTTAGATATGTTTTAATATTTTTGTCCACACTTAGGCTTTTTAGCTCATCTTGACAAAGTCAAGCTGAGCTAATCTCATCGCTCTCCGTCCGTCGTCCATCGTCTGTCGTCCGTCGTCCATCAACACCATGTTTTGCTCTTCTCCTCCAAAGCCACTGGGCCAATTCAAGTTAAAGTTTGTGTGAGTGATGGTCCCAAAGGGGCATTTCATTTTTGTTCAAGTCAGCATGCCCAGCCCCATAGGGAGGGAGTGGGGGGAAAATGCTCCAAAATATTTTTAAAATCTTCTTCTCAAGAACCAGTGTGTACAATGACTTGATATTTGCTATGGAGCTTCCATATGAGGTGTAGAATCAAGTTTGTTCAAACAAAGTTCGTGAAGTAATATTTGGCTTTGTAATAGGAGGGGTAAGATTTTTGGCCCCGCCCAAAATTTCTATTTTCTGAACCGATGGTCCGGTATGAACCAAATTTGTTTTGTGGTAGTATTGGATCATAAGTACTTGACTCATGCAAAAAAAAAAAATTCCCCCATCCCCATGGGAACCCTGGGAGCTAAAAATAGAAATATTTTCAAACGCCCATATTTCCCAAACCCCATGGAACAGAGAGCTTTTATTTGGTATGAAGTATCCTTATGACCAGTAGAATTGAATGGTAAAAAAAAATTGCCATCGGTTATGTTAGGGTGTTCTGTAATGGGCATCGAAAAAATGCTGAGTCAGCATATTTGCAAAAATTTTTAAAAATCTTTTCTCCAGAACCAATCATCAGAATCTTTTGATATTTGGTATACAGCATTCATGGGGTGGGGGGGGGGGGAGGGGTGGGGGGGCAGATAAAAGTTTTTTGAAATAAAGCTCATTGGTTCATATTTGGGCTCTCTACAGGAGCCCAAAGTTTTAACATAGAGTAATATGGGGAATATTCTTTAAAAATCTTCTTCTTCAGAACCACCAGTCAGAATCTTTTAATATTTGGTATACATCATTGTTATGAGGGTCAGATTCTAGATTGTTCAAACCAAGTCCTAGGTTAATATTAGGGCTTCCTACGGAAGCCCAAATTTTATCTTTGTTCAATATGGAGGGTAATTTAAAAAAATCTTCTTCTTCAGATCCACCAGTCAGAATGCTTTAATATATGGTATGCAACATCTCTATGGGGGTCAGATTCAAGTTTGTTCAAATCGGATCCCTAGGTATATATTTGGGCTCACTATGGTAGCCCAAATTTTTACTTAGTGCAATATGAGGAAATTTCTTTTCTTTAAAAATCTTCTTCTTCAGATCCACCAGTCAGAATGCTTTTATATTTGGTATACAACATCTCTAAGGGGGTTCAGATTCAAGTTTGTTCAAATCGGATCCATAGGTTAATATTTGGGCTCGCTATGGTAGTGCAATTCGAAGAAATTTCTTTACAATTTCTCTTCTTCAGATCCAACAGTCAGAATGCTTTCATATTCGGTTTAACTGTGTTCAAATCAAAAGCCTGGGTTAATATTTGGGCTA
Organism: Pictodentalium vernedei; assembly: GCA_031216915.1. NCBI lineage: Eukaryota > Metazoa > Mollusca > Scaphopoda > Dentaliida > Dentaliidae > Pictodentalium > Pictodentalium vernedei. The sequence continues at coordinate 312,143,182 of CM062297.1, read as the reverse complement.
TCTATGGGAGCCGGAATTGGCCATTTTGCTGAAGAATTAAAAATTTTGTATTCAGTACCCTCTAGAGGTACTAAGATTAATCCACATAGGTTGTATCAAGGGGCTTCATAGGGGAGCTCTACATTTTACTTATGATCAACTGAAGAAAAGGCATGATGCCCAGATTATTTTTGTCACTCCTGAGGGACTCAAGGATTGACAGTGTAGCCTATGGAGATGGCTTGCTTAATGTAGACTCATTCTTGGACTCTGTTTAAATTGTGTTCTGTACAAGATGAGCGCTTCAGGCCCCGTGGGGCCTCTTGTTTGGGATCCAGTTGGGCTCATCGTTCCCTTTGGGAACTTGGGCTCATGTCAACATTTTTTTGAAAATTTTTTCTTTTGAATTATTTTTCGAAATTTTTGTAATGGATTATATTGTTATTATGTATCTTTGTATTTTCAAGGGTTAGTGCGAGTACTACGGCTGTTTAATATTTTTTAAATATGAAAGAATATTGTTCAATTTGTAAATCGAGGAAGTCTTCCTCTGATTCTCATGCTCATTGTATTTGCTGTAGTCAATGTACTCGCACTAATTCTTGCTCAGTGTGTGCCAATTGGGATGACAAACGTTGGAGACGTGTGTCATGGTATATGGTTAGTGGTGAAAGGTCCATCCCTGTCCTCTCACCACAGGGTCACTCTAGTTTTTCAGTCTCTTTTTCAGAGGAACAAGAACAGGGTGATGTTTCCGTGATGTCTTCAGGAAATGTGCTGCCGTCATCGCACTCAAATGTACAGCTAGTGGCAAAAGTGCTCAAGGAAATTCGACAAGTGCCTAGATCCTTAGTAGGATTGATGACCTTGTCTCCAGCTAGCTCGCCCAGTGAAGCTATCACTCGTAGATCGGGTAATGTGATGCCAGGTTCGTCCGTTGTGGTCCAGGAGAGGAGAAGGGGTGTTGCGAGCACTATAATCTCGGACCACGCACACCCGACGACGACGGATCGGAGGATGGAACGGAGGAAGCCAGTCAGTCCGGTAGCTAGCTCGTTCAGGTCTACCTAGACCGCGAGCGAGAGAGGCCCCTCTCTCTTACAACAACATCTGGGGCCAGATGTTGTTGTACATAACGTTCGTCAGTCGGAACATATGTCCACTCCTCCTGCTCGGGACGCTCCGTCGCATAGACAGCCGGGCGTGGCTAGTCTATTGGCTTCCTCTTCCACACGCCAACACACATGACCGCACCTTGACTATTTGATCTCAGATATCCAGCCTGACTTGCCGACCAAGGATTCCACGTCGACCAGGTCACTCCATCCGGTAGCCAAGGACACGAGGCCTTACCAGTCGGGACATTCGCATAAAAGAATTATGCAAGAGGCATCATCCCAGGAGCTTCCAGCAGCTAGAAAAGGAACTGTCTGAGGAAGCTGGGTCGGTACGCTCCCCTGCAGTGTCAGATAGGGACGACCGAGATTCACATTTGGTCCAGTCGGATGGTGAAAGGGAATCTGCGGAGCTGGATTTTTCCCTTTCAGAACAACATAAGGTGGCCGTAGATTTCATCCGGCAACACCTTCCAGATGTTGTTCCTCCGGACCAGAGAGCTGCGATACCAGATAAGAGACTGATAGCGTCAGTGGACACAGACTTTTTTGGCCAGGCTAAGGACGTTCTGCCTGAGTTCCCGGCCCAGTCCAGAAATGTCTCACGGACGTTTGAATTGCTGAATGACACTATTCTTAGGCTAGCCTCTAAGACTGGCAGATCCAGTTTCTTATCATCTCATGCTCTACATCTGCCGTTCATCAACAGTAGAAATAAATTTGAAATGGCAGGACAGGACGTTCTGAGAGTTCCTCTGGGTTTAGACGACCAGGCAGAAGATTTGGAGTTGTCATTGCCGGCGTCTATGTCGATTCTCTCCAGTACGTTGGAGATGACAATCTTGTCTAACAGAGCCAGTTTAGACGCCTTATCTTACTCAGATCACCTTACCAGAGCGTTATCACAACATCTCGATGGTAAAGAATTCCAGAATGTTCAAACTTCCTTGATAGTTCTTTCGAGGGCAATCGCATATTCCATGTATAACTCTGCCCTTTCAGTGGCAAATTTGGAGTTAGTCAGACATGATGCTGCCCTGGCTTCATCCATGAGGGTGGATTCTAAGGTGAAAAACTCTCTTTGAGAGTTTCAGTTTCAGGAGAGCTTCTCTTCAATGGTAAGCTTTCACTAATCTATGATCAGATTACCAAGAAAGCTTCGGACTCTCTGCTCTTTAAGTCGTTTCGAAAAAAACCTGACTCAGCAGAGAGGAGTAAGTCAGTGACTTCTGGGTCGAGTCCAAGGGAAGTTCCTATAGAGGATCTAAGAAATCCTCTACATCTTACTCCAGAGACCGTCAGAGTAGCGACTCAGGTAGGGGACGTAATGCTGGCCGTGACAACCGGTCAGATGCCCCTTGGTCGACTGATCGAGGCGCGGGTCGGGGAGCATGTAGTTTCTCCTCCCTCAAGCCTCGCAGATCCAGGAGGTGAAGGTCAGAACCTCTATTGCACTCCAGTGAGCGGAAGGCTGTGGAGATTCTTAACCAATTGGTTGTCAATTACGGACGACCGATGGGTTCAGGAGGTTATTTCGGAAGGTCTAAAACTGTCCTCAGAGAAAAACCTCCATTAACACGAAGACCACGATGGACTCAGCTTCCGTAAAATCTTCAGATGAGAGATTCATTTCTATCAGAGGTGCAATCTCTTCTGGAGAAGAATGCAATAGAGAGCGTAGAAAACCAGGAATCTCTCAGTTTTTACAGTCACCTGTTCCTGGTACCAAAACCAGACCGCTTGTTCCGTCCAGTTATAGATCTAAGCTGGATAAACAAGCTGATTGTGGCTCCGAAATTTTATATGGAGACCATTCGATCAGTGAGAGCGAGCATTCGTGTGAATGATTATGCTGCGAGCATAGATCTCAAGGATGCGTACTTTCACGTCATGGTACATTCGGCATCCAGAAAGTACCTTTGCTTCTCTGTCCTATCCTAGGAGTCGTTTATCAGTTCCGAGCAATGTGCTTCGGACTGAATCTAGTGCCCTGGACCTTCACTCTAATAACGAACTCGGTAATGACTCATTTCCGAGCTCATTCGTGTGTGGTAACGTTGGCCTACTTGGACGACATTCTACAGAGGTTCTGTGACAGATTAACGCTTCAGAACGATGTTCAGAGTCTGCTTCAACTGCTCGGACGTCTCGGTTTCATAGTAAACGAAAAGAAGTTGGATCTAGTTCTGTCCAAGTCATTCATTCACTTGGGAATGAGCTTTGAGGCGCACAACAGTCTGGTTCGTCTGCCGTTACCCAGAGCGAAATTAGTCAGTTGTTACGCTTGCTTTTGTCTACACTCAGATGTAGTAACAGCGAGAGAATTCATGTGACTGATAGGTTTGTGTGGAGCCGCCACAGACCTTATTCCGATGGGGCACCTACGCACTTGTCCACTCCAGATATTTTTTACTCAGAATTGGAGTGTGAAGATTCATTCGCTCGAAATGAACATCGTCTTGTTGAACCAAGTAAAACAAGAGATTCAGACTTGGGCAGATATTCAGTGGTTAACTCAGGGAATTCCACTGCAACTGCCGGATCCAATTTTTATGATTATGACGGATGCGAGTCAAACAGGTTGGGTGGCGACTTTGAGCCCAACAGATTCGAGGTGCCAGGGTCTTTGGGATCCGCAATTCCTGAACAAGCACATAAACATCAAAGAGATGATGTCAATTTGGCTTGCGCTATGGCATTGGATGAACATTATTCAGAATTCACATCTTCAAATTCTGTCCGACAATTCGACAGTAGTAGTGTATATTCGGAACCAGGGAGGCACTCATTCCATTCCATTGTTCAATTTAACGGAAAGAATCCTTCTGTTTGTCCTAGAGCATCAGGTTCTTCTGTCAGTCTGTCATATTCCGGGTCGTCTGAACGTTCTAGCGGACTCCCTTTCTCGGAAAGGTCGTATGTTGCCATCAGAATGGACTGTCAACAAACGAGTATTCAATCAGATCTGCTACTTGTGGGATCGTCTGATGATAGACTTGTTTGTGACGCATCTCAACAATCAGTTGCAGACGTATGTGTCACCATGCCCAGATCCTCGAGCGTTTGCAGTAGATGCTCTCTCGATCTCTTGAGACGGAATAATAGGATATGCGTATCCTCCAGCTCCATTGATTCAACAGATATTGCTAAAAATCAAGCAATCTCACTGCAAGATTCTGTTGGTAGCATCTCTGTCCCCCCAGAGACCATGGATAAATCTACTCACGTGTCTGTTATGGGACATTCCTCGGAAGCTTCCTCCATGGGAGGACCTTCTTTCGCAGGGGCAATCGGGCAGACTGCATAACAACCTGCAAGGTCTGAACCTTCACGTATTTCCATTGTGCGGTCCTTCTTGCACAGCAAGCAATTTACAGGACGAGCAGTGGACGCAATTTCTAACTGTAGGATGATCTCCTCTTCGCTAAATTATGCTGCTAAGTGGAAGGTTCTCTCTTGTTGATGTAGGGATCATTCTATTGATATCTATGATCCCTCAATTCCAGACATTGCTCCAGATGTTGCTAATTTTTTGGTCTACTTGTTTGACGAGATCAAACTGTAGCCAATTACTATTAAGGGTTATAGGTCTATGCTATCAGATATTTATGCTCATCATGATAGCTTACAAATTGGATCTAATGTCTCTTTATGTAAGTTAGTTAAAAACTTTTCAATAAATAGACCTAAAACCCTTAGATTAATTCCTAAGTGGAATTTAGCTTGGGCTCTTCTGAAGCTAAAAGAAGTGCCATTTGAACCCCTGGATATGGTAGACTTCAAATACTTATCTTATAAGACAGCTTTTCTCTTAGCCTTCTCTTCTGCTAGAAGAGTTAGTGAGCTTCATGCTATATCTGTTGATGATTCTCACTATCGTAGTGTTGGTAATACTATTACTTTGACTACTAATGTTGGATTTTTGGCTAAGAATCAGGCTCCTAATAAGTACCCTGACCCTATTGTTATTAAGGCTCTTCCGTCCTCAGACGGCCATAGGCCTTTGCTATGTCCAGTTAGAGCTATGCGTATTTACATATGTAGGTCTGAGTTTATCAGAAAGAAACGAACACGTTTCTTTCTGTCTCTGCTGCCTAATAGAAGGGACATCTCGGTCCATTCTATTTCCAGGTGGATTCAATTGACTATGCATACTACTTATGAAAAATTATCTTCTTCTCAGCAGTCTGTGCTTAAGATTTCAGCGCATGAAGTTAGAGCGCTATCTACATCTTGGGCTTATGCTAATAGTATTGCTATTACTGATTTGATGAAGGCTGCATACTGGTCTCAGCCTTCTATGTTCACAAATTTTTACTTTAGAAATATTGAGTCTATTTCTGGCAACCTTCGCTGTTTAGGTCCGTTATCTGTTGCTCATAATGTCGTCCACTAAACAGTTGCAACTATAGTTATGCAGGCTTTCTGTTCCAGCAGTGACTCTGTCCTGCTGCCCTCTTCGTTCTGGGGTGATTGACCCAGAGCAAGGGAAAGGGGGGGGGGGGGGGGGGGATGGTGTTCCCTTATATCACCTGCTTTATAGTGAAAAGCAAGGGAATACCTCCTCTGGAGTCAGTAATTCCGAGTCGGTGCTGTGATGGTTTTAAAGTGTATAAAGCTAATGTCTATCTTATATATGTAATATTTTTAAAGTGTAGCTTGGTGTGAAGCATTTGTATATGTCACGTCTCATACGAGCGTTAATATACAATCCTCGGACACTTTTAAATGAGTATAAAGAGTCTCATTCTCTGGACTATCTTTATTTATTGGATTTCCTTTAAAAAAATTAGTATAATGGGTTATACTGGATGTTAATAGAGATCATTGATGTTATTGTGCTCAATTACGGATTGGTAATATGTCTTTCTTTTTTTGTATAAACAAGAAAGATATATGTAAATCCTGTTTCTCCTTTTCTCCTTGAGGGGATAATTCTGTTTATATGTAATTGAGACTATGGATTTTCCTTAGGCCCTCCAGCCTTTTTTCTTCTCAGCTAAGTCTGGGTCATTGGTACAGTATAAAATATGAAAACATTTATAGTAATTTATATATTTTTTTATACTTACCAATGACCCAGACGGGGATGGCCCTCCCATGAGTTGGGAACTCATACTTTCCCGCTGATTATATAATATTTACCAGGCACTGGTTTTAAGAATGAAGATTTGGCGCCAATTTCGGTACTTCCTTGACACTGCACATACGCAGTGGACAAAAGTATGGAGGACCATATAGGACATTGATTTTTTGGATTTTGCTGCAAATTTTGGGGTTTGGTGGGGGGGGGGGGAAATTTGTGTTTGGCCCTGAATTTTTAAGAGTTGGCACCAGCTAAGTCTGGGTCATTGGTAAGTATAAAAAATATATAATTTACTATAAATGTTTTCATTTTTGTACAATAAAAATTGTGTTTTTGGTCAAATAGTCAAATTTTTGTTACAAATTTTCATCTTTCAGAGCAAGTTTTGGTATTCTGGTGACTAACGAGTAAATCTGACAGATAACAAAAGTTTTCACAGTAAAAATAAATCACAGTTAGTTTCAGTATACTAGTAATATATTTCTCTTCATCCACAGATTGCATGGATAAATAACTATCACAAACAGTGCATGGAAAAAGTAGGTCCATTACTCAAGGAGCAAAATCAAATGGAAGCATACAAGTGGTTAGAGTCAAGAACCAAAGAAATCAAAACTGAAGGCGATGCATCAACAGGAACAACTATTAAACTATCTTCTGTTCTTATCGTATTTGCTGCAATTTTATATGTTATTTAATGATTGCAGAAGCCATTTTACATTACAGCCAGAACAGGACGTAGCCCAACAGAAAATAAACCAGGAGCCAATACTATAAACTTTTACAATTGTATTTTCTAAAATTTTATTTTCTACCTATTAAAATATAACTGTCTAAAATGAATCCTTAGCATTTTAAAAGATATGGCAATTTGCCAACTGGCAAATTGCCACATGTTTGAAAATGCTAATGGTTAATTTCAATTCATTTAAAGTCAGTGACTAGAAAATACAATTGTAAAAGTTCTATAGTATTGGCCCCTGCTCTATCTTTTCTCAGATGTTTATGGGCCGATTCCTTTGAAACTTGGTATGGATGTTCACTACTATGGGAACATGTGCACCTGCGATTATGCCCATAGGCACTCTCCCATAAATTGTAACAAGGTGAAGACATGTAAAGAAATTTTGTTGTCCAAAGATAATTTAACACTCTATCAGCCAAGGGTTTCTACTATATGCCAGAGGCAGACACAACTTGACTACAGACAGACCACAGCCAAGGTTACTTGGGTCCTCCTAAACACCAGGATTATCCCAAATTACCCAAAATTACTTATATTATATCAAATAACTTTGGTCATAAATGTATTTGATAGAACAACTTCATTATTGGATCACCTTCACTGACAAGCAGCCCAACAATTATTATCAAGCCATGGGTTGCTAGTGACTGTAGTTCTGCTTATTAATGATGTTGGTGCGATAATTAAGTTTAATGCCCTCCAAAATCATGTTATTGTTCTATTATTATCAATACAATGAGAGCTACCTCGATATTGTTTAAAAAATACAGCAGTTATTTAAAAACATGCATTCACATCACAGCCCTGCAGTCATTAGTGTTTCACAGTGTTTGATGACAGACTGCCTGCTAAATACTAATACTGTTGAATAATGAAGCATACCACCCTCAAACATCACGTTACCAGGAATGGTGGCCCAGGCACCTAAAATAAATATGTAAGAGAAATGAGCTACAGGAAAATCATGATCAATGATGTTATAACTGTTAACTCCTCATCCCCAGAGTTCCAATGTGTTCTATGGTTAAAACTAGAACTGTGCGCTTATCTAGGCTTAATTGTGCGTAGGAATTTCGTGCAATTGCCATATCGAATGGCATCCAAAGCAAGGCAGATTCTCCTAGTCACTCATAGCAAACACAGGCAATGTGTCTGCCAATGGACCCCCGGGTTACCCAGAGGTCCATTGGCTGAATCATTGCTTGTGCACAGGCCATATGTACAGAATTTGATATCCTTACTATGGTCACAACACATAGATTAATGCGCAGATCTCCGTGCTATTTGTGCGCATTTCATGACAGGACTTCTAGTTTTAACTGTATGTGCCAGTAGACACATAGAACACTTTGGAACTCAGGGGATGTCCAAACTCTTTGGTAGTGCAACAGAATTTTCTTCAACCACTCTGTTTTTCACTTGTTTAACTATGAATTTAACCAGTTATATTTTGTTTGACAGAGCTCATTGAGATATATTTGGTTAAATATCAAACTATGCAGAATGGAAGACATCGACAATAAACTGACTGCCTCATGCTAATTGACTGGTGATAGAAAGAGTCAATGGAAGTTGAACCAATTTTTGTGTCGCCTGCCCCAGGGATTACTTTTGCCGTCTTGCATCGTCTGCGTCATCTGCGTCGTCGTCCGCGTCACACTTTCTCTTATCCACCACTCCTCTTTAACCTATGAATGGATTTTGATGAAACTTTCAGTGATTCTTTATCACATAATGGCATTGTGCACCTCCTATTTTATTTTTTGATCCGCTGTATTTTTTCCAGAGTTATGCCCCTTTTCCACTTAGAATTCTGTCTGAAATATTAAAATATAATACAGGCGACACACGTCTTCCATGGAAGACTCACATCTAAGTTACATACATGTAAAACATCTGGTTGCAGACAGGTAACATCGCTTGATATATTTTGGGAACACATTTAAACAATTCTCCACAATTCTCCATCTGACAGAAAGCAAAGTGCAAATAATAAAACAACATTAAACAGGTAGTTTGGGTTAATACTGGGTAATACCAGTATTTAGATGGACCAGGTTATATAACTATTGCCACAGGACCTTTTTGTGATTGTACATTATTAAATGCCTGCATTGTGAAAAGGCTTGGCTTTTAGAAAAATCCAGGGTGGCAAAAAATCACTCTCCTGGGAACTTCTTAGTCGAGAAAGTTGCTCTCCTGAACTATTTTTCATTGTTTTGCTTCACAAACAATTATTAGTGTATTCTTAATGGAATGCATTCAAGCCAATCAATGCCAGTAAACTATTGTTGAACTTGTGTTTTATTTTTTTTTTTTTTACAAAAATCTATGTTAAATTTTAACTCCTCTACCCCAGAATTGGCTGATTAAGCAAGAAGTTCTGCTCAATTGGCAAATACTTGGGGTAGAGGAATTTGTAAAAACAATTTTTTAAAAAAAATTCTCTTCATGAGAACAGTTACTACTATATGAAAAACTGTAATAATTTTATTGTAGATAATATAACAATTAAAAACAGTATTTGGGAGGGCATTGTTTATTGATGGCCCAATAGGAATGATTAACAACACAACTCACCCAGAGTAATCAGACATAACAAATTTACTTTTTTGAGGGTTCAAGATCAAAGGCAGGCTTGATGCCAGTTCTGTTTTACCCTTCTCTAAGGAGGCTGTGGGAGTGTCAAAGATACCAACGATGCTGAAAAGAGGCTCACTCAAGATTAAAACTGCATAATCAGTAGGCATGCAAAAAAAAATTGCCTGTGTCATATTTCCTCTGGTTGTGAGTCAGCACAGTTTGTCAAAGTTGCATAAAGACCTTTGATAATTAACATCTTCCAGTGAATGGTATTAAAGGAAAACATGTGGTGCAAAGTTTCCCATCATATTGAAATGACTGCTATCCTATGGGGCATTTACCTTCCTGGACCTTTTCTCAGGAGGGTGTTGAACCTGTTCATTTCATGGTACTCCCTGTGGGAACACTGGGAAATGATACAGTGCTTGTTTACTGTGGTAAACAAGATCTGTTGTACAGTTAAAATAGGACCTGGTAGGTAACCAATGCCTGGGGTGGAAGTCCTCTAAAATGGACAACATGTTTATAAATGTCGAATTTCATGCTCTACTGAAGTATTCAATAGTTCATTTTTAGTCATGCATTTAGGGTTGACATAGATGGCATAATCAGAGTTGACATTTTTTTAATAGTGTGTCTATCATTTTTTATATAATATATGTAGATATTTTAATACCTATTCAAACTTTTGAGAATGATGATAGACAATAACCATGTCATGTTAAACCAGAAACAATTCTATCATTTATTATTAGGAGGAATTGCTTGTATAGTTTGTAGAAAGAGTAGGCAGTAAGATATATTTGTTACACAGTTTGTCAGTAACCCAATATGGTATATGCAGTGTTAGTCAATCCCATACTTGGTCACTAACCAACTGTGTAACTAATAATATTATCAACAACACAAAAATTGGCTCTGTAGAGTGCTGTGTGTCATGTGCAGCAGGTGCATAGTCAGTTACCTAGATTAGTAGGGGCACAGGGATCTTTTGTGGGGTCCAATCTAGAGCTGGGTGGTATTGAAACTTCGAGTTCGGTATCAGTATTTTTAGGATGATTTACAGGGTTCCAACTCGAATGAAAAGTGCTTGAATTTTGGACCCTTCCTTGAAAAGTGCTTGAATTTGTTTCTATCCTTGAAAAGTACTTGATTTTTCACCACCTTCCTTGAAAAGTACTGAAATTCAGTTTACCTATATCCTCTGAGGCAAGATATAACGATAACCCGACCCACATTCAAGCAATAACAGGTATTGGTCAGGAATCACATCTCTTTGGGAGCTCGGTGGCTCAATGGTAGACTGTTGGTCTTCTATGCTAGAGGTTCGAGTTCGATCCCCGTCCGGGATGACCCGCATTGTGTCCTTGGGCAAGGCACTTTATCCCAGTTGCGTACATGGGGGCATGATGATGCCATGTACTAGGGCAAACTGCACATCAATGGGGCACATGTCTTCAACCTCTGTAACCCTGCTTGAGCGGAGCTTGAACATAGAATGTTGAGGAGCTGACAGTTGCTCGTTGATGCTCAGTGGTTCTCTCTGGGTACTCCGGCTTCATCCACATGTAACACTGTTACGGTCATGATTAGCCATTGTGCATAAGTATGTGACCTTAAACACCAATAAATAATAATAATCACATCTCTTTGGCCTCTATATTGTCCCTCAAGTGCAACAAGGTGTCTAGCTTTGCAGATGGTGCCTTATTGCACTCATGGGACAATATGGATCTAGCTAGTAGAGTTTTCCAGAAATTAGGTCCTTGAGGCTGAAATGTTTTGTGTTTGTGTTGTTCATGGTGTTGTAAGTTCATATTAAAATTATGACAGTCCTTGAAAATCATGGTCAGAGTCCTTGAAAAGTACTTTATTAGTGCTTCAATTTGATTTGCTGATGTCAGTGGGAACCCTGAAAATTTTACATATGTATCAGTTTCATATTTGGTGTTGACAACATACTGACATCAATGCCAATATTAACTCGTAACCCGCTAAGTATTTTTAAAATATTTTTCATCACATCTAGTCATGGCTGCTGTGAAGCAGCCATGACTAGATTTGATGAAAAATTCATATAAATTTAACTCAATAAATCATTGGTCAAACAGATAATCCAATATATAAGGAAGAATTTGGATAAAAGTGCCCGAACTATACTTATTTTGATGGCAACCGTTTCTTGTCCTTAGCATGCAGGAATATCTGCCAGCAGCATGCAAGGAGTTAATTTGGTACACTGCCCAGCTGCAGGTCAGTGTTCTACAGAAGTCAGAGACTCAGAATGCTGATATTCAGCATATAGACTTGTGAAAATAGAACAGGTTGATTTAACAAACAAGGAATTGTATTATTTGTCAAAATGGTGGAAATAACACAGACCCTCTCCACTGATCATTTGATGTGACAATAAAGCTGAGAGAAAATACCTTCCGTGTATTTTCTCTCACTTTTCTTGTTACATCAAATGGCCAGTGACAAGTGCCAGTGAGAGACTGTCCATGGGCTCCTCAGATACCAATACTGAACATTATTTATGGTATACTGCCCATCTGTAGTGTAAGCATTCTTTTGTTGTAGGATTATCATAAAAGATTGAGGTCTTGAGTGGGGGAAAGGTACCGAGCTGTTGTCATGGCTGAGAGTGTGTTTGTGTGTGTGTGTGTGTGTGTGTGTGGGGGGGGGGGGGGGGGGTGGCCATGTCAAATGGTCAACTTTGTTGTTCAAATTAACTGTTTTCAGAGAAAATATTGGTGTGTGGGTGGCCAACAATTTGTCGTATAAAAATGCTGACAGACATGACTGTGGGGGTGGGAGAAGCAAACAACCCCAGCCACCTTCCCAATTTTAAGGCATGAGCTTAGCAACATTTTAGCAGCAAAGTCAAAAACACATCAACTGTCTGAAACCTTTCCAGAACAGATTATAGAACTGCCATGGTCAAATGGTAAGTTTGACAATGGTTGGCACCATTTATGAGATAGTTTTTCACATGACAAGGAAAGAATTTGGAATCAGAAATAAAGGTTATAAATGATTGGCAACATACACAACTTGGTGGGTTTTTATACTGTTGACAGGATATAACTTTTGTTACATGTATGTAAGGTTCATTTCATACCTTTAAGTATAGTAATTCTGTCTTCATTTGACACCAGTTTCTCCCTGCACGAGTTGATCTGTGATATTAAAGACCCTTGCACAGTGAATGTGATCAATATTTTTTCTTACTTTCAGCCTGCTGTTTGAAAACTATATGATGTCTGTATATGTGGATCAATTAAAGATTCCATAAGCCACTGAGCTTATTTAAATCTATCTTTGATTTATTGTTATTTTGAAATTTTGATCTATTTTTTTTTTTGCTCTCTAGAGACGTCACGAAGATGACCGATTGGGAGGTGGAGTGGAGTGGAGGGCCCGGAATCTGTTCGGGGGTGGGGGGTGGTTTTAAACCTAATTAGGCCCAACAACTCAAGACTCACGTCCCAAATGAATAAATGTTCCAGCCAAATCATCAAGGCATACCTTCTTTGATACCTTGATGATTTGGTCGTAATATTTGTCAATGTGGATTTTAGTAATAAAAAACCTTTTTGTGGATAAATACACATAATCGTCATGATGCATGGGCTTCTCAACTTCTTATTTACTTAGCACATCCCGGACTCAAACCTGGTCATCCCGGGATGTCAGCATCCCAAATCACCCACAGAACTATGGCCATATGCATGAGGCCGACTGCATGTGTGACATAAGTCCAAGAAGCAAATCTGATACGTAAGAAAGTACTTGATTACTTGCATGTACGAATCGATTTCTTATAAACCTACCTCACAATTGTTTACAACAGTCCTGCACTGCAGTGGAAGGCCCTAACTCGGAAGTATATTCTCTATTTTGTTCTTTCCAAAGCGATTAGGGAAAGAAAATGTGGTGCAAAAACATCAAGAAATAATAAGCCAAAACTGGGTCGAGTGCGGCCGGCGCACTCCCAGAAAGGGATACTCGTCTCTGTACTAAATCCACGACCTTCCAGCACCAGAGCGCAGACTTATAACCAACGTGTCATTCTTTTGTCTTCCGCCATCTCGTGAAGATGCGTTTTGCAGTGTTTTTCTGGTGGTGGATACCGCAGTAGCGGCTGACTTTCTGGCCAAGAGATGCTTGGTTCCGGGATTGCTGTCCCCTTCCAGTCGACATCTGAGGCTGTCACTAGGGTTGTGACGCCTCCTTTGGAGACGAGCTTGGTTGCTCTATCCACTTTTCTGCCGTTGTCAACGGCTACTGATGTATCCACGCCTGTTGCTGCTCCGTCGGTGACGTCTTCGGTCTCCGTTTCAGCCGGCATCGGCTTATTACTGCAGGGGTCTGTAGGAATTTCTTCTTCGTTGGACGTGGGTTCTTGGCCTCAACCTTCCCTGACTTCAACTCGGCGATCTCGGACGGGGTTGCCGGCCGGCCGGCCGGCCGGTTCCTCTACTTTGGTCTCCCAGCCGTCGGACCAAGCAGGTTTTGCTTTGGATTCAGATGTCCATGGTGTGGTCACCATGGACTCTGTTGTGCTTCCGTCCACGCACTCTGGCTCTTCGGCCAGTTTTGCGGGACCAGCACATTTTGTGCAGCCTGGACCTCCTGTCTCTCAAAGGACCGTGACGACTCTCCTGAGTTCCCGTACTCCAGATTCTCGGGGTATTCACTCCCCTATCAGCATCTGCCTTCGGATGTTTCGGCTGCCATCCGTCATTACATGTCGGGTGTTCCTGATGATCGTGACCCTTCGCTGGTTCAGTTGTGAAACCACTTTGCCTGCCAGTGGTCCTTCCCGCGTCGAACCGACAGATTCGGGCCGAGAGCTTAGGGAGGCCCTCTCCTTGCTCATGCAGGTTCTTCCCAAGAGCCTTCCAGTTGCATCCAGCGAACGTAGGATTAGGTGAAGGGTGGTGAGTGGGAACTCTTCCTTCAAAATAAAAAAAAATTAACATTATTTGTATAGGTTGGGAGAGGGGGAGGGAGGGTGGTGTACGTTAAACAAAAATCTGAGCCTTCATAAAATGCGTCTGTTATTGGAAAATTCTAGGGTACTCCGTACCAGAAAAGTACTCCAGTTGAATCGAGCACGACCTTTTAAGGATCTATAGCACTACGTGCTACTCTAAAAGGTCCGTTTCGGTTATAAAAGGGTACTTTCTGGTGCTTTACGGGCATCCTCAGGCTCATTTGGTTAATTATCTAGGGAAGTCGTTCCAAAAATACTCCCTTTCAATCGAACACGGCCTTTTAAGGGTCTATAGCACTACGTGCTACTATTAAAATCTACGGTATGGGGTCCTAAAAAGGATTCTGCGGGGAATCCGTATCAAATAAAGTCGTTTTTGGTGATTTACGGGCTTTCTCGGGCTCATTTGGGTAATTCGACCTTCGCTCAGTCAATCGAACATACCCTCCGAACATACCCCTGTCGTGTAGACATTTCAGGCTCATAGCAACCACGTGTCACCGTAGAAACAAAGATGGAGGCCTCCTGCATACAAAATGGACGACGGAAACACGCATCACCCTAACAACACGAGCTGCGCATGCGCACTCACATCACCCATCACCATGACAATGGCGTCACAGCATGGCCGCTCACACGGGCTACCATGACAACCACGAGATACCCATAATATATTGCGGTATGACGTCACTTCATAGGTCCACCAGCATAGGTCCACCTGATGAGGCACGAAATGAACCTCTCCTACTACTTGTGTGCATAGATTTTTGCGTGAAGAAAAAATTGGGAGTGGACGAGCAAACGATAAAAAGAGCAAAAAAATCTGAAGCGAGACTCGCTAATAATTTAATCCAACAGCTCGACAGAGCTGTTGGATTAAATTATTACTGCACCGCTCAGCAAACCAGCACGGTTCCGCCCATTCCCCCGTTGACAGTATTGTCTGAAATGATACTTTCTAGGTCGCTAGTGTTGAAAGAGTAAATCTGAACTTGACTTCTCGGTATTTTATTTAGGAAGTCCTGACTCTCTGGTGCGATGTGATGACGAACACTTTTTTGTGGTCATAGTATTGTTCACCATGGTGCTTGAAGAGTTAACAAACGAATACCAAGGGCAGTTTGAATAACTTACTTGTTATTTATCTCATGTCTAGTAATGTGGGTGCACCAAAGCCAGTTGCCCTATTTCAGCTGAGTCGGACGAGGCATTCTACGAATTTAAAAAAAAACAAACTCTTCCTTACCAGCGTTGTTGTCCTGCAGAAAGGGAATATGGCGCGTAAGTTTGAATAAGTGAGCAGGCGACCAAAGACAAAAATCCCGGGTGGTGTGTGTATGGGGGGGGGGGGGGGGGGGAGGGATGGCTACTCCCCTAAAATATAATCAAATATAATCAAATCTTCTGTTCGCCGGACAGCGAGTAAGGCAGGTTACCACAGTTCGCGTCCCACGCAACTACTGTCCTGCCAAGGAATTATTTGCTAATAGAATAAAGCTGAACAGCTTGGGCACGCCGGACATTTGATTTATCATGGTCTTGTACAACTTCCATCTCAGTTCATATGCCCTGCTACCCATGCAAAGGGAGGCGAAGGTGTCCTTGAAAATTCAACAATTCTGTTTAGCATATATTCATTTATCCTCCTGTGTGGAGTGCCCTACCCTGCCCTGCCCTAAACAGCACCTGATATCATATGATATGTACTGTTGAAAGCACTTGAAAAGGTGATATATATGCAGGGCAATGCCGCATTGGCCGGATCTCATGCCGGATCTCATGTCACGTAACCCAGTGGCGCCATGTTTGGTTGTCACTGTAACCCGCGTGAGCGGCCATCTTGTGACGTCATCCCCATAGTGATACGTGTTTACGTCGTCCATTTTTTTTTATACTGGAGGCCGCCATCGTGGTTTCTATGGTAGCACGTGGTTGCTATGTGACCCAAAGGCTTCTTATAGGACAGGGGGTATGTTCGGAGGGTATTATTCGATTGAATCGGATATATTAATATATTTAGCTGTTCTGGTCTATTCTTGTTAGTTCTGACCCTGTTCCGAGTACTCTTGTTGTTTCATTTATATAGATCACCCGATCATTTCACTTTCCTGACGCTAACTAACCAATCAGACAGCTTCACCCCCATAATCTCTATGCAGAGTTATCTCCCCTTATTACAATGAAGTCCTATCTGAGTCTCATCACCTCTATATCCAATGGCCAGGTCCCATGGAATCCCTTTTTGTGAAACGTCTCTGGTTATGGAATCCCTTTTTAGTCGTATGAGGCCATGAGTGTTATGTAAAAGCCCTCAATGAGGCCTCATTTACTATCCCTCATAGCCTCATTTTCTTTTGAGGCCATGAGTGCCATGAAAACAATCCCTCAATGAGGCCTCATTTAATATCCCTCTTACCCTCATCTCGGTATTTAACAGCCATATCCCATGGAATCCCATTTTTGGAAAACATATGGCCTTTGGCACCCCTTTTTAGTCGTATGAGGCCATGAGGGCTATGTAAAAGCCCTCAATGAGGCCTCATTTACTATCCCTCATAGCCTCATTTTCTTTTGAGGGCGTGAGGACCATGAAAAAAATCCCTCAGTGAGGCCTCATTGACTATCCCTCTTATCCTCATCTCGGTATTTAACAACCATATCCCATGGAATCCCATTTTTGGAAAACGCCTGTGGCTATGGAATCCCTTTTTAGTCGTATGAGGCCATGAGGGCTATGAGGAAGCCCCTCAATGAGGCCTCATTTACTATCCCTCTTAGCCTCATTTTCTTTTGAGGTCATGAGGGCCATGAAAAAATCCCTCAATGAGGTCTAATTTACCATCCCTTTTAGCCTTATCTCGGTATTCGAGAATACCTGACATTGTATTATTGGAGGATATTTGTTATAGAAACTTTACATCCGGGTACTTCATGCTACATCCGGGTACTTCTGTTGGGAACGTAGATAAAAAACAAACAACAATATATATTTAACATTTCATTCATTTTTATTCAAGTATACAATTTACCTTAAACATCAATAAATAAATAAATAAATAAATAAATAAATAAATAATTAGTATACAATTTAATTTCTCAAGGTATCATTTTTGTCTTTGTAGTTCTTCTCGTATGGGCTAACCATTTCATCTTCTTGAGGGTTGGAGCTTCTCCCCATTGTCTGGCTAGGTTCTTGATAAAACACGTTCTCTCATCGATAGCTGGTAACTTGACTTTGTTGGTTGCTTTAATTTCCTGTCTGGCACCTTTGGGTTCCTCTTTCTTGTCTTTTAGCTGTTTCATAGTGGCAACCTCAATCTTCTGAACAGTCTTCTTAGCTTCAGTAGTAACTTCATGCTTAGTTTCAGAGGACACTTCATTTGTGGTTTGAGTGGAAGCATCGTTATTGGTTTGGTTCCTCTTTAAATCTTCATTCGTAGTGGTAACTTCATTCGCAGTAGAAACTTCAGGCTTCTTCGTAACTTCTTTCGCAGTAGAAACATCGTTCTTAGTGGAAACATCTTTCTTTGTTTCAGTAGAAACTTCAGACTGATTCGTGGTGGTAACTTCATTCTTGTTTGTATTGGAAGCATCAGTCAGTTCTTCTGTCTTTATTCTCTTGGTTGCAGTGGCAACTTCGGTGGTTAATGATCGGCCAGTATCCACACATCTTTGTTTCTTTCCACCGGCATCCATGTCTAGATTTTTCTCTTGGCTGCATTTACCACGTGATAAAATTGGGCCAGTCCTTGGGAAGTCAGCTTTAATCCAGCATCATTCTTGAAGATCTGTATATAGAAGTCATCTTTGAATCTGAGCACTGTTGTTGACACAGACATCTTCACTCTTCGACGTTCAAAACGGAAATGATTTTATTTTTATACTAACACTCCTTTTATACTTTTTTTTCTCTAATCGTCTTCTTCTTCTTCTTCTTTTGTCATAAGGTTGTCGAACAGAAACCTTCGCTTTTCCAAGACATATTTCTGGGATTCTTCAAAGTCAAAATCTTCTTCTTCACGAAGACGCTTGGCAGTTTCTTGAATTTTTTTGTGAATTGAGTCGTTGCAAAAATTTCTAATGTACACAAGGGTATTAATGTATTTCTCGTTAATGGCTTCTTTGACACTCTTTTGAAGTGCTCTATATGCTGTTTCAACTGCATCTTCTCTATCCATTCCATCCTCGATATATTTGTTCATGGGGTTGTCAAAATCGTCTTGGTATTTGTCATAGGCACTTTGGACGATAGTTCCCATCACAGAAACGGCTTCTTCGTCTTCTTAATCCATATCTTCTGATAGTTCCGACTTCTTCTTAATCCACATCTTCTGATAGTTCCGACGATTCATCGGTGTCCGAATCTCTTGACCAATTTTTTTGGTGTCCAACTGGATTGCATTGTGTCCGCTCTCTTCGAAGGTCAGATTAGAAATAACAAGTTTCTTACGAGCACGACCCTTTTATAGGATATCGGACAGAACATTGATGATGGGTTTGATTAACTTTCCTAAAAATCCCCCTTTCTGTATGATCCGTCTTCTTTTCCGATAAGATAGTTCTCTCTTTGGTAAGGCAATTCTCCTAATCTGGTGTTTGTATGGAATCAGCTTAGCTCTCAGATTTGTTATAGGTACTGCCCCCTCAAGATATTCGAGGCACAATCACATATATATTGTATCAAATCATCACTGGCCGTCTTGAGTATAGTCTTGGCTTCATATCGATCCGCATCAAATAGGATTCGCAGTGTATCTGATATCATATGATATGATATCTTGCAGTGTTGTTCAATTTCCTCATGGGGCAGTAAGCATTCTCGTGTCAGTGCATGTTGTCTGATCTGGAAATAAGCCTTTTCAAAATATCTGCAGCAATGGACTTTCATGACTTCACTCTTTCGTGGTCGTAGAACAAAATGAGTTTATTTTCACACCAACACCCATTTTATACCCTTTTCAGAGCTAGGACTGGGTTGATAAGCGCCGAGAGAAAGCAACTCTTTCGTAAAAAACATCTTTTTATGTCGGTAGAAATTCCATCATCTCTTAACAGCTTCAATACATGTTCGTATTTTCGCAGGTCATCAAATTCAGCCAAATTCAGTGGTATCTTATCTTCGAGGATGTTGGTAGCACATTTACATAAACAGGTAATCAAATCTTCATCAGCAGCGCGTAGAACGTCATCGATTTCCTCCTTGTCAGCATCCCGTAAAAATTCTAAGAGTGCTTTATTTTGGTCAGTCATTAAATCTCCAGTATCTCTCGCCTCTTCTGTTCTTCTTGGAGAGTTATGTCCCTCATGCCCACTGAATGATCGGGTAAACAACTTAGTACAATATCTACAGTTGAGCCGATGATGGTTCTTTTCGAGTCCTCTTGCATTGCCCAATCTCGAAAATAACTTGGAACAGTATCTGCAACGAATCGGTAACATGTCTTCAGTCGACGACGGTCAGGACACTAATGAGTTTATTTCGAATGGAATGGTTTAACGCGCCGAAGGCGCGCAGGGGCAGTATGGGGAACAAGCCCCTTTCGACCCTCGTTGACTGTAAATGACTAATTTCCACATGTCGACGCGTGTTGAAGGAGGAACAGGTTCAGGTACTCGGCAGGTGTCACCGCTTGCGGCGTGATGGTCTCTTTGACTGATGTCGGTTGAACCCTCGGGTGAGGACCAGTGTGAGAGGTTGGATCCTCTCACAAAGGTACTACCTCTCCCCGAGGGTGCAGTCGATCTGGATTTTCGGGCAAGTATAGTCTGCCACTTCGGAGATGATTTTAAGTGATGGCCATTACTGGCAAGTATAATCTGCCTCAGGCTGTCTCTGTTTGATAGGATGTCTTTGAAGGAAACAACAACGACCCCTTTCGGGGACCACCAAGAAGAAGACCCGAACTTCCCTGGTTCGGGGGCAGGCCTGCATTGTATCCTATTGGGTTGGGACAAAAAGATGCGCAATGCGCTTACAAAAAGGGACAGAGGCGGGACGCAGGACCAACGCTCGCCTCCCTTAAAGTGGTCGACCACTTTTAGGGAGGGAGTGGAGGATGTTCAGGAACCGTGGGGGTGACTGTTTCCATAACGGTTAGACTGTCTGTGGCGGTTTTTGGGGTGCTGGTCAAAAAGCATCTTCTGTGTACCTGCTTGAAAGAAGAAGGTAGAATTAGTTTTCATTAGAATATGTAAACTGTGAAGATAAAACTAGCACATTTTGTTCAATGTTAAGGATTAATCTTAAGTTGAGTCGGTGAAGGCAGCCCTTTCTGGTAGAAGGC
This sequence comes from Pictodentalium vernedei, assembly GCA_031216915.1. Taxonomy (NCBI): domain Eukaryota; kingdom Metazoa; phylum Mollusca; class Scaphopoda; order Dentaliida; family Dentaliidae; genus Pictodentalium; species Pictodentalium vernedei. Next base: position 312,122,391 of record CM062297.1, on the reverse strand, counting down.
CACAGTTAAGCTGTTTTCCTGCCTGTTTATTCACCTTCTCGTTCCCTATTTATTATTTAGTTTTATAACAGTATTTAATCCTGATGTAATTTTTAGTTGAGTCGGTGAAGGCAGCCCTTTCTGGTAGAAGGCCACAGTTAAGCTGTTTTTCTGCCTGTTTATTCACCTTCTCGTTCCCTATTTATTATTTAGTTTGTATAATAGTATTTAATCGTGATGTAATTTTTAGTTGTGTCGGTGAAGGCAGCCCTTTCTGGTAGAAGGCCACAGTTAAGCTGTTTTTCTGCCTGTTTATTCACCTTCTCATTCCCTATTTATTTAGTTTTTAACAATATTTAATCCTGATGTAATTTTACTTGAGTCGGTGAAGGCAGCCCTTTCTGGTAGAAGGCCACAGTTAAGCTGTTTTTCTGCCTTTTTAGTTCACCTCCTCGTTCCCTAGGTTTTTTTTTTCGAGCGGTCTTAGTTTTGATTGCAATTTTGGGCTTTTGTCGGCTTTCGCAAATTGCTCCAAGTTCGGAGATTAGTTCGCTGTCGGCTAACTGGTCATGATTTTTCGCGGCCAGGGTGGCTAGGCGGTCTTTAATGGTTGGGATATCGGCCCTGTCGTGGAGAGTTTTGATGGGTGTGTCCCATGGGGCGCGGAGGGCAACTCTAAGTGCGTGATTTTGGACCTTCTGGAGTTTTCCCATATTAGTTTAGTTGAGGTCAGTTAGTATGATTGCACCAGTATTCGAGTACTGGGCGCACAAAGGCTTTGTATAATCTGAGTAGGGTGGACTGGTTGGCTCCCCATGAAGTTCCCTTAAGCATTTTTAGTAAGTTAATGCGTTTGGTGGCTTTTTTGTCATGTCGTCGGTGTGTTTGTTAAAGGACAATTTTTGATCAATGGTGATGCCCAGGAATTTCGCCTCTTTGCATTCTGGGAGGGTGTTATCCATAAGTTTTAGGTCAAAATCACGTTTATTTTTCTTGCGAGTAAAGGTGATTCGTTGGGTTTTATTGGCGTTTAGCTTAATTCTCCATTTGGCACACCATTGTTCTAGGTCATCGAGAGCGCGTTGCAGGGGTTTTTGGAGCAGATTGGCCGTATTGTTAGAGTCCCAGAGGCCCTTATCATCCGCGAATTGGGAGACTTGAACACGATCCTCGGAGAAGTTAAGGTCATTAACATAGAAGATGTAAAGGAGGGGGCTTAGGACGGATCCTTGGGGGTGCCTGCTTCAAGGGGGACACTGTCAGACATTTCATTGTTCACTCTGACTTTAATTTCGCGATCATTTAAGAAAGAGGATAGTAATCTGAGCAGTTTCTTGGGGAGTTTCATTTTTGATAATTTGTAGCACATTCCATTGTGCCAGACGGAGTCAAATGCTTTTTCGACGTCTAGCAGGACTGCCGCGCGTATTTGCTGATTGTTGATAGCGGCTTTCATTTGGGTGACTAGTCGGTAGACATGTTCGATGCCCTTCTTTGCGGTTTCTATAGGCTCTTTGCCATTTATTAAAAAAATCGTTGTTTTCAAGGTGCCCCCTGAACCGATTGGTAAGGATTCGTTCGAATGTCTTACCAATGCAGCTGAGTAGGCTGATTGGGCGGTAGCTGGCTGGATCGGAGGGATCCTTGTCCGGTTTTGGTATCATGACACCGATTGCTTTTTTCCAACATTTGGGAAAGTAGCCATGGGTGAGGCATGCGTTGAACAGTTTGTTTAGTTTTTCGATTAGGGAGTATGGTCTTTGTTTTAGAATTTTGTAGCTTACTTCGTCTTCGCCGGGTGAGGAAGAATTTTTGCATTTTTTTATGACGTTGATGATTTTGTCATTAGTGATAGGGATGACGAGGTCATCGTCATCCCCGTCTTCTGGCTCGTTATCGAATTTGGGGTCACGGTAGATATCAGGGTGTGCATTGATGAAGTCATCAATGGCGTTTATGGAGGCGTCATCGTTGCCCGCACCTTGATGCGGGCGATGCGTTTTTCTTAGGAGGTCGGCAAAGGTGTCGGCCTTGTCTTTGTCGGTGCGCGTGAAGGAACCATCTTCTTTCTTAAGAGGTTTTCCTGCGGCTTTGCGGCTTTTGTTTTTTTGCCCAGTTAGGATTTTGAAAGAGTCCCAGAATTTTTTGGCATCCTGGACTCCGTTTAGATCGGCTGTTGCCTTTTCCCAGTTGGCTTTTTTGACCTCGCCATGAAAGCGGTTGTATGGTTTTTTTTTAGGTCAGCTTTCTTACCGGGGTCAGTTTCGGTTTTAAGAGCTCGAAGAGCTTTCCGTTTAGTTTTGGTTAGTGAGAGTGTGTCGCCTGAGATAGTATTTCTCCAAGGGCGCACTTCTTCTTTTGGGCATATTTCGTTTAGGGTTGAGTCAATGATTTTCTCTATGCCCTCGCATGGGGTTTCGAGTTCCGCTGCATTGGATGGGGGGTGTTTGTGAGTTTGACATCGACGATGTCACGATAGAGGTTCCAATTAATTTTTCTAAAATTTCTGCGGAGAGTGGGGGGGGGGGGGGGGGGTACCTGAGTGGGCCATTTCCTAGCTGCAGTGAGGCATGGACCGGGAGGTGATCGCTGCCTAAGTCATCATCGCCGACCCAGTGGTCATCGATGTGGTTTATCAGGGAATGACTGGCGATAATTAGATCGAGGATATCAGATGAAAATAGTGGGTTGTTACTGATATAGGTTGCTGAGTTGTCGTTCATAACCACATGGAGTCTATGTTTTTTTGTTAATTCGAGTAGGGATTCACCGTTGGGGCTGGTTTTGTTGCAGCCAAAGTACAGGTGTTTGGCATTGAAGTCGCCGAGGAAAATGCAGTGTTTGTATTTCATCGTAAAGAAATCAAAGACAGTGTCAGAAACAATTTTGCTTGGGTCGTTATAATAACAGACAATAGCGATGTTTTTATTGTCGACTGTGATTTCAGTTGCAATCACCTCTGCATCGAGGTGATTTGTTTTTATTGTTTTAGTTTTGATGTTCTGCTTTATTAGAAGGGCGACGCCTCCACCTTTAGTGATTTGTCGGTCTCTTCTAATAGTGCTGAACCCGCTAACTGAAAAATTTTTGCTGGGTTGAAGCCAACATTCGCAGGTACAGACAATGTCTGTATCTTCGAAGTATCGGCTCATTTGAAGTTTTTTGTTATTAACGCTTCTAGCGTTCCACACGGCTATTTGTAACTTATTCATGGTGGGGTTGATATTTAGTTACGGTGTTCAGATAAGGATAGTCGGTAGTTTTAATTAGTGTTGATAGCGGCTTTTACTAAGGATTCGGAGATTGGGGTCTTGAACAGTCGGGACGCGGATCGGCTGACATCTTGGCAGATGTCACCTAAATTGGTGTTGACATGTTTTTGTAAAACTGAGTAGAGTGCGCCCGCGATAAGGGAGCAGATGGCATGAGGGGATGAGGCGTTTTCAGGCTTGGTTAGGTGTAGGTTTTTTAGTTCTATGCTTGTTTTAACCTTCTTATAATGGGGACATCCTCGGTAGCTGCTTGGGTGGTTTCCTTTACAATTGGGGCAGGAGGGGGATTCTAATCTGCATGATTTGCTGAGGTGATTACATCCACATTTCATGCAGGTTAGGATCCCTCTGCATTTGTTGGCTATGTGTCCGAACTTCTGACATTTGTGGCACTGAATCGGGGGAGGAGTATATCTGTATTCTTCCACAACGTGCCGTCTATTGTTAATGATTATTCCGTTGGCTAGTATTCCTGATTTGGTTTCCTGATTGGGGCATACGGCTTTTATTTTCCACGTCGCCTTGCCTGTGGCCTTTGACGTAAATCTTCCCCATTTGCAGTTCTGTAGCCACTGATTAATGAGTTCCCTGGGCGTGTCGGGGTGAACCCTGGTGACTACAACTACAAATCTAGGGGAACTGTGATCTTTGTTGTCTCTTTGGCTATTCCTACCTTCGTTTTTGCTTACGGCACTGGTGGAAGCGGGTAGAGTCCGTTTCCCCATATTGATGTTAGAGTTTTGCTTAAGATTATTTGTATTACTGGCTACAACTTTATTCCAGTGTTTCTCCATGAGAGGTTGTATACTAGGTGCGGTTATTAACTTTGAGGCTGAGATTGGACCAGATCCTGAACCGGAGGTGGAGGCAGAGGAGGCAGAGGGGGAGGAGGGGCAGTTCCTCACATTTTTCGGCTGTCTATCAACAGTGTGAATGAACCCCTCCTCATCCGCTAACTCCTGTGTTTCCACCTCAGGCTCCAGACTTATTTTCTTTCTTTTGTTGGGTGTTTTAGTGGTTATGGTGGTGCTGGTCCAGTGGTCTGAAGATTGGGGCAGGCTATCACCCAGACCTATCGGCGTGGCCAACATTTCCGCTATATCATTGTCAGGGCAGAAGGCCTTGCTGTTCAGTGGATCAGCGGGATCCAATAAATCAGAGTCAGCCGAGACTACTGGGGACTCGGCACTCAGTGTGCCCATTGCAGACACCTCATGTGCTGCTTTGACGCCCCCCGCCGTCTCAGCGTAAGTCTTGTGCACAGAGGCACCTTTAGCCTGAATATCTGACTCTTTCTGCTCAGTGGGTTCAGTAGGTGTGATCAGAGTTTCAGGGACTTTATGAACCTCTGCCACTACCTGGATATGAGTTTATTTTCATACCAACACCCTTTTTATACCTTTCCCAACAGAAGTACCCGGATGTAGTATGGAGTACCCGAATGTAAAGTTTCTATAACAAGTATCCTCCAATAATACAATGTCAGGTATTCTCGAATACCGAGATGAGGCTAAGAGGGGTGGTAAATTAGACCTCATTGAGGGTTTTTTTCATGGCCCATGACCTCAAAAGAAAATGAGGCTAAGAGGGATAGTAAATGAGGCCTCATTGAGGGCTTTCTCATAGCCCTCATACGATTAAAAAGGGATTCCATAGCCACAGGCGTTTTCCAAAAATGGGATCCCATAGGATATGGTTGTTAAAAATACCGAGATGAGGGTAAGAGGGATAGTAAATGAGGCCTCACTGAGGACTTTTTTCATGGTCCTCATGCCCTCAAACGAAAATGAAGCTATGGGGGATAGTAAATGGGGCCTCATTGAGGGCTTTTACATAGCCCTCATGGCCTCATACGACAAAAAAGGGGTGCTGAAAGCCATATGTTTTCCAAAAAGGGATGCAGAAATCGGGGTGTCCGGGGTTATGGTTGTTATATACTGAGATGAGGCTAAGAGGGATAGTAAGTGAGGCCTCATTGAGGGATTTTTTCATGGCCCTCATGGCATCAAACGAAAATGAGGCTATGAGGGATAGTAAATGAGGCCTCACTGAGGGCTTTTACGTAGCCCTCATGGCCTCATACGACTAAAAAGGGATTCCATAACTAGAGACTTTTCACAAAAAAGGATTCCATGGGATGTGGCCATTGGATATAGAGGTGATGAGACTCGGATAGGACTTCATTGTAATAAGGGGAGATAACTCTGCACAGAGATTACGGGGGATGAAGCAGTCTGATTGGTTAGTTAGCGTCAGGAAAGTGAAGTGATTGGGTGATCTATATAAATGAAACGACAAGAGTACTCGGAATAGGGTCAGAACTAACAAGAACAGACCAGAACAGCTAAATATATTAATAATAAGCAAATCTGTTCCAGCTGATAGGCCCTCCTACTCTACTGGAGTATACTCCAGGCCAAAGGAACATGCCTAGGTAGACAGAAAACTATTGCATATATAGATAGAAGCAGAGAAGTCTGAAAGAATTCGAAACAGTGAAACTTGTCGGGTTGTTTGTGATAATTCGTGATACTCCAATTCAACATACCCTCCGAACATACCCCTGTCCTATAAGAAGCCCTTGGGTCACATAGCAACCACGTGCTACCATAGAAATCAAGATGGCGGCCTCCAGTATACAAAATGAACAACGGAAACACGTATCACCCTAACAACACGCGCTGAGCATGCGCACTAACACCACGCATTACTATGGGGATGCCGTCACAAGATGGCCGCTCACGTGGGCTACCATGACAACCAAACATGGCGCCACTAGGTCACGCGACTATGACGCCACGTGAGATCCGGCCAATAAGGCCCGATCCATACATACACTACTACTCACATATATCGCCAACAAATTGGGAGGGGACGCCGCAGATGCCGAAGGCATCTGCGCCGAGTGCCGAAGGCACGAGGTATTAGAAGTGGGTCTGGGATCTCCCCCAGGAATTTTTTTGAAAGGAGCTATCAGATTGTGCATTCTTGTGGCTTTTGGCCTGAAATTCCTCTTGAATTTTATAATGTAAAAAAATGACCCACCCCCCCCCCCCCCTCTCGGTGCTAGAATAAGTCTCGGATTATCTAGTGCCATAGGCTTCGAACCAGTTTTGTTGTCGGCAAAGTCGGCTTTTAGTCGTCTCACTAATAAAACAGTTAGGCTGAGCAGGTAGGCAGAATTTGCTGATACATAGGCCTACTATTCCTTGAATGCCATGCCCATGGGCAATTAATGTATACATATACATCCATGCAGGAGAATTGGTTATTGAAAGATACAGCTGAATAAAAGGCTGATCAGTATGATCCTGGTTCTATACTGATGGTTGATCAATAACAATGCTAACTTTTGATTTTCGGGCACTTTCGTCTCCGCTCAACCCGTGGGCGAGGGCAAGGGTGGGTGGGGCGTCCCCGTCGCTCCCTTGTTCCACCAGCCCTGGTGGTGTGACTTGCAAGTTGAGCATCCCACTGCGTGTCGCGGGACGTAGGGGAAACGCAAAAATTAACGATCAATACAAAAATGGGTTGGTCAGTTCTGAAATTGGATTGGTGTTTGAAATTGGGACAACCCGAATCATTGGATGTGGGGATTGCTCTAGACGTGGAGTTTGTGGCTTTGGGGCAAGCACTGGAAGTAGGGGCAGAGGAGATGCTACCCCTGCATTGTGGGGATTGTTCTAGCCGTGGAGTTTCTGGCTTTTGAGCAAGGGCACTGGAAGTAGGGGCAGCTACCCCTGCCGTTTGCCTTTTTTGCCAGAATACTGGCGGAAAAGACTACTTTCCGAGAACTCTAATCGAGAAACTTTCGCGTGTTCTTTTCAAATATACTTTATTTGTGCAAATGCCAATGCGGAAGTATAAGGTATAATGGTGGACGATAATAACAAAACAATGATTTTTTTCAATCGCCGGACTCCGGGCGGGGGGAGTTCTAAAGCTGTATAAAAATAATGTCAGTATTACCGAGTGTCACATTACAATTTATGATGCGTTGCAAACTCTCGGTCTTAACTCGTACTCAAGAGTCGAGTGCCCTTTTTGATACCTCTGCCCACTTGCCCTCTCATGCTCCCGCCGCCCTTGCTGGGGTGGGTGGGTGGGGGAGGGACTACCGAAGTGATGCTTAAAGAAGAAAGTTGTCTTCAATTCTAGGCTTGTGTCAATGGATAGAACACCAGCAGTCTCTCGGTTCTACATTCAGGTTTCTCCATATAAATGACAGACAACTACCACACGAGGCCTGTCTTTTTTAACCAAATTAAGACTTGCAGCATCTCCAACTTGTCTGGAATCAGAACTGGATTGGAATACATGGTAACGCATTTTTGACTGATCTATAATTAGGTCTTCGTATTCAAATTCTTTTTCGCACAAGTTTATTTATTTATTTATTTAATTATTAGGGTTTAAAGATATTTTCGACTGCCAAGGTCACCTCTTGTCGGACAGTTTTACGGTTGGAGGAAGCTGGAGTACCGGAGAGCACCATCGATCAGCGGCGAACAACTCTAAGGCTCCTCAACGTACTAACTCAGCACAAGGCGGGTTAGTACTGGTTAAAGAAAATAGCACCATTGGCGCGCAGTATAGGTCTTAGTACATAGCGTCGACGTGCCCCAACATGGGCAATCGGGATTAAGTGCCTTACCGAAGGACACAACGCAGTTACCACCGGCGTGGTTCGAACCGTGAACCTTTCGGATTGAAGTCCAATACCGTAACCACTGATCCAGCGAACGATATGAACATTCATTATTTTAATTAATTTTTTCAAAAAATTCAACAAACCCATATCATGTGACCCCTCATTGGAACGAGTTCGGCGAGCTCGTTCTAATGAGGGGACACATGTGGGGTTTTGTTGAAATGTTTTGAAAAATAATATTTTTTCAACTGCTCAATTCGGAAAGTATGCGGTCGACCCGTCAGGTAAGGGGTTAAGGTATCCAACGACTTTTCTTTCAATAATAAGTCCAAGTTTAGAGTTTTTAAAATGAATTTTAATACCTTGACAAACTTCAGGCTCCCCCGTGGGAACTCCGGGGATGAAGCAGTGCTTGTTCGCTGTGGTAGAAATTAGTTCTGTTTTATTGGTAAAATAAAACCCACTCATCACGGCTTGGGAGAGAAGTCCTCTAAAGGGGCAACATGGGTTTAAACAATTGACTAAATTTGACTTTGTCTCCATGTTGTGGTCACGATTAACCATTGGACCAAAATATGTGATCTCAAAAGGGAGGGGGGAGGGGCACTAAAAATTTGCAAGACGTGACGTCCTATTTTTTATTCGGCTCCCTTTTACACTCACCAACGTGAGTGCAAATTTTCTACTACCGTTCTCAGACACCCACCAACCCCCCTCCCCCACTCTCCCATTAAAATTCAAAATAAATTTACCCCAATTGCCCACGTGGGGGCACGATGACGAAAGGGTGGTGAGACGTACTGCACGCCGAGGTGCACATGTCTTCAGCCAGTCTAACCCTGTCTGTGCTGTGTAGTACGCAGTTCCGCTGTGCAGTGTGTAGTACAGTCGTGGGTTATAATGTTGAAGAGCTGACAGCTGGTCGTCGTTGCTCGGTGTTTATCTCAGGGTACTCTGGTTTCCTCCACCCGTAAACCTGTCACCGACACGATATGACCCTGGTTGTTAAAGTGTCGTTAAACACCAATAAATAAATCAATCAATCAAACAATTAATAAATAAATAACTTAGGTTGAATTTAGTGCATCAGAGAGAATTTTCCCAAAATATTGTCTGCACATTTTTTACATATCGAACAAGACACCCACCCCCAACTAACGAGTGACATTTTCCCAGATTAAGCCCAATATTCTCACATATAAAGCCTCCTGATGTTGTATTATGTTAAGAATGTGATGTACAACATCATCTTTAAGGTTTGACACACAAATGATGGTATATATTAGCTGGTATATTGATATATTTTTAAAAAAATTAAAAAATTGCACAAGTTGGAAATGCACATTTTTGGCGCACTCAGGAGACCCACCCACCCTCACGTCACGTCTTGCAAATTTCTGGTGCCCCCTCCCCCCACCGTCTTAAACACAAATAAATAAATAATTAAATTTCTAAATAAATTTCAGATTGCTCACTGAATAAATGATTGCGTGCATTGGCGTAATTTTGTTACAAATAAATAACACGTGATTGTGTAGTAATATTTATTCATGGCCTTTGTAATGTTTTGAACATTTCTCCCTTTCGTACTTAAATTTAGAACGCGTTTAAAGTAATGAAGAGTGAATATCCGATGAAACATATTCTGCAATAGCCAAGCAACGGTTTGCAACCGCACAACTTGAAGCTGTGCTGAATGAATATTAACCCTTTACCTAACATGAAAAGCAGACGACACTTGCAAACAAAATTCTTGAATAACGAATTTTTTTCATTTTCGTCTCAAAAACATTGGTTATGACCCCTCTTTGGAACGAGCTCGTCGAGCTCGTTCCAAAGAGGGGTCATAACCTATGTTTTTGAGACAAAAAATGATAAAATAACGAAAATTAATTAGAGTTTTTTGTGAATAACGCTGGCTGGTTTTGACCGTTACGTATGGGTAAAGGGTTAAGAGAGACCATAGCTCAGCAACTGGGTCCATCTTTCAGGGTAATGTTCTGAAGCAGGTGAAATGCCAAATGCCTAGTGTACTTGCGTAGCCTTGCCACAATATTTCTACAAAGAAAAAAAAATCTATCTAGCCGAGGCGCATTAATTTATAAAATGAACTAAGATGAGATAAATAAATTACTCTCTTGAACTTCATTTGATCCTCTGTTGAAGCACTCGGATATGCTTTTCGTGAGTGTTGGTTCCGATTTTGTGAGTAGAAAACCACTGTCAAGGGAAACTGAACGATGTAAAACGTTTTCAAGAACATTTTCAAAAGGGAAAGTGGTATTTTGGGTGCTTTCTGCTTTTTCTGGCACTATATGCTCTCGAGATTTGTAACCTCCATCAACATTTGCTGCCATTTCACCCCCAGCCTCAACAATGTCTTCTTTCTGCGGAATGTCCGATACGACTTCATCTTCTAAGAATCTTGGGAATTCGATACCATCAATTTCACCTCCTTGTAAAAGGGTTTTCACTTTTTCTTCAAACTCATTTTCTTCCGACAACCCATCGACCCAAGGACTTAGCGGATCGTCCATATTGGGGTTGTAAAGGAGAAATAACAACCCCATTATACAGTCCTCTAAATCATTTGTGGAAGTCCACTCGTCGAACAAGGACAGGCAAACGTTGTGTTCATCGTTTTCGCAGTCAATATTGGGATGGAAAATTGAAGTCTCACAAACAACGCTTGGAGCTGATAGTGGGAAGTCATCAGGCAAACACAACTGAAACAAGAAAACAGACGTTGTTAAGACTTTAGTGTTGCATTGTGAAAAACTGAAAATACTTCAGCAACTATCAAATTGATCTTTGCAGTGCAATACCTTCCCTTTCATGGAGATTGAATATTATGTAAGAAATAGAAAGTTTACTGCAAACTTTCCAAGCATTTGTGTCGTAATTAACGTCTTTGTGAAAATGTAACGATGAGATCGACAACGTATACCTTCTCAAAGAATAAACTGTTTGTACATTGAAACAAACCCACAGAAAAAAAAATCACTCCCATTGTTTTGTACGGGATTAAAGCCAAACTCTTCCCAAATGTGTTGTCCCATTCCATATAACAGACGCCGTTTATAAGATACATAGTTATTTTGTTCTATTTTATTATTTTACCAGGTCTTTGCTTATATATATTTCAATCAACATTTTGTCCGAACTTTGTTTATGGCACAACTTCAACAATAGTTAACGGATTTCAGTTCATGTTGGTATATGTCTCTATAGCAATAATGTCTAAGTCATGTTCGATGACCAGCCATATCCAATGAAAATTATGGGAGTTATTGCCCTTTGTTAATAAACATCCTCTGATGCCTGTGTATGGAATAACTAAACAAAAGTAACCAAATATCATTTTTTAAGCATATATCTCTTTGGGAACAATGTCTACTCCCACCACGAGTCATTTAGGCAATTTTCCCCAAAATGTATTTTGAAGGATTAGGAGTTATTACATGCAGAACAAAATCGACTCCTACCAACCCCCACCCCCCCCCACCCCCCGGTGTCATTTAGGTAAAAAAAGTTTCTTTGCCCCAAAATCCATTTTGAAGGATTTGGAGTGATTATATGCAGAAAGAAAATTTAACTTCTATAACTACAGTTTTTCGAAAAAATGCATTTTGAAGGATTTGGAGCGATTCGATGCAGAACAAAATTTTATTTCTATACTTCACCCCCTCCACCCCCCCCCCCCCCCCCCCTCCCTCGTCGTTTGTTGGATGAAAACTGATTATGTACAATTCGAAAAAAGCCTAACGGTATGATGCATCGCCAGGCGCAGCTCTTGTTAGTGTTATATCCTGAAACTTTAAAAAAAAAAATTCACCAGTCTTTAACCTACACTCAGTGGGCTAGAAGCAATCCCGTTTTCTCTCAATAGAATGACTTCATTGAAAAAAGGGAAACTGAAACGTCCATTTTTCACGAAATTTGGTGTATGGATAGATTTCAAAATTTTTGAGTTTTTAGCCCCAAAATATTTAGAATAATCTCCCTTTGGAAATATACATCTCACAACACCTAAGTGCAAAATAAGACGATTCTCACTGGTTGATAATCACATGGTTGTGTTTAAAAAACGATGTCTTTCGGGGAGGTGGGAAAAATGTATGTCTATGACAAGCAAAAGGATCCGCGACAATAATTCCAGGTACATGTTGTCCCCATAGCCCACCCTCACTAAATTCGGCACACTTGTGAAAATATGATCAGCTTGGATGCCATCTACTCATTTCCCCAAAACTGGAGTCACCACGATTAGATAAATAAGTAATCTACTCATTTCCCAAAACTCGAGTCACGATTAGAAAAATGCATATTTTAAGTTTTTTTCTTTATCTTTCAATGTCAACAACATTCTGAAGCGCATGCCTTGGTCATTTCTTAAACATAATCTCCAGAAAAAAAGAAAACATACCTAAAACTGTGTTCCCAACTGAGGAAATTCCCAACCTTATGGCCGATCCGTGCAGTGACGTCGTCCGGCGCCAACGTTAAATAAAATTAAAATGCATTAGATTTTTCTAAAAATTTAGTGTTTTGTGGAGGTTCAAAAATGAGAAACAAGGTATTTTTCCATTTATCAGAATTTGTGACGTTTTTGCGTCAGTTCACGTTTTAGGCCTTTTTGAACTCTTTTCATTTTAAAAGCTAATTTCGCGTGTCCCACGCGGCTCCACATTTATAAAACACAACTTTTTTCTGTTCTTGAAGTAGCGAATAGCATCTTTACTTTTTTTTTAAATTCGATCCACGATTTGTGCGATGCAAGTTTTACATTTTTTGTCTTAAAAATTTCTCCAGAAGAAAATAATCTATAAATGTAAAGGGGGCCTGCAAATATTCCCCACCGTTAATTGTCGAACTGACCAGTGACTTCATCCGACGCCATCGTCCAACAAATTAGAGGGTGTCGGCATTTTTGAAAAACTTGTATTTTGTAGTGTTTCAACCATTATAAACAAGGTATTTTCCATTTTTTCGATTTATCACCATTTTTGTCGTTTTACGTCACTTCGAATGTTTGGCCATTTTTACGTGTATTACTAAAACGTTAATTTAGTTTATTACACGCCTGTTCTATGTTACCCTCATCAAGAGCAACACTTAACCCTTTACCTAACGTAACGGCCAAAACCGGCCAGCGCTATTCTCAAAAATCGCCAATTAATTTTCATTATTTTTTTCATTTTTTGTCTCAGAAACATAGGTTATGACCCCTCGTTGGAACGAGCTCGTCGAGCTCGTTCCAACGAGGGGTCATAACCTATGTTTTTGAGACAAAAAATGAAAAACATTAGTTATTCAAGAATTATTTTTGCAAGTGTCGTCTGCTTTTCAGGTTAGGTAAAGGGTTAACCATGCGGAAAATGAAAATCTGTTCCACATACGTTGACGGACTATTGTTAAATAGAAGAGAAATTTCACTGGAATTTTCTACAAATCGTGCAACGCAATTACAATTTGAATCGCTAGCGATAGCTGAAAATCGTCACCTGAGTCTCAATGTGTTCTTCGTGCCAGTAGGCACATAGAACACATTGGAACTCAGGGGACGAAATTTATAGTTGGCGCGGGTTCCCTTCGCAAATTCGGTTGGCGATAAAATGTGTACTTTTTGTTGATAGTTCAATGAATTGCTGAGTGCCCTACTAATAATTGTTTTTAGCTTAACTTGACAAAGTCAAGATTATTTATTGTCATCACGCGTGCGGAAGTCTGTGAGTCTGTTCACAATTTCTTTTAGCACAGGTTACTCCCCGTAGTTCTTGTCCGATCGTCACGAAATTTCATATGTAGGTTTGAGATCATGTCTGCATGAGAAAGTCCCCTTTTGGTCGCGATCGGCCAATCGGGTGGCTGCCGGAGCCCCAAACCCGAAAACCTTTAGCACAGTCTACAGGTCGTATTTATAAAGGGATTTCATTGTAACTTGGTAGGATGACTCTGCACAATGTCTGGATGAGAATGTCCCTTTTTGGTTATGATCTGTCAACCATGACGGCTGCCCAAGCTCGAAACCCAAAAACTTTTAAAACGAATTTAATATGGAGGGATTTCATTGTAAGTTGGTAGGATGACTCCGTATGATGTCTAGATGAAAACTACCCTATTTGGTCGCGATCTGTAAACCGTGACGGTTGCCCGAGCCTAAAACCCCAAAACATTTAGCACAGTCTACAGGTAGTATTGATGAAGGGATTTTATTGTAACTTGGTAGGATGACACCGAATAACGTCTGGATGAGAACGTCCCCCTTTGGTCGCGATCGTTCAACCGTGACGGCTGCCCGAGCCCAAAACCCGAGAACTTTTAGGATGACTCAGTATAATGTCTAGATGAGTACGCCCACTTTTGGTTGCGATTGGCCAACCGTGATGGCTACAAAGGCCCGAAAACCTTTAGCACAGTCTACAGGTCGTATTGATGAGGGGATTTCATTGTAACTTGGTACGATGACTCGTTATAATGTCTGGATGAAAACTTCCCCTTTCTGTTGTAATCTGTCAACCGTGATGGCTGCCCTAGCCCGAAACCCGAAAACCTAAAGCACAGTCTGCAGGTCGTATTTATGAAGGGATTTCATTGCAACTTGGTAGGGTGACTCAGTATAATATCCAGATGAGAACCTCTTATTTTGGCCGTGTTCGGCCAACCGTGATGGCTGCACTGGCCTGTGGCCTAGATTTGTTTAGCACAGTCTACAGTTCATATTTATGAAGTGATTTCATTGTAATTTGGAAGGATAACTCAATATGATGTCCAGATGAGACTTTTCTATTTTGGTCTCGATCAGTCAGCCGTTACCGCCACCTGGCCACGCGACCTGGATTCATTTAGTACTGTCAGCAGGTTCTTTTTATAAAGAGATTTAATTGTAACTTGGTAGGATAACTTGGTATGATATCTTAATTAGCCTGTCCTATTTTGGTCATAATTGGTCAACCGTGACTGCCGAGCCGCCATGTAACCAAGATTCCTTTAGCAAAGTCTTCGGGTTATATTTATAAAGGGATTTCATTGTAACTTGATAGGATGACTCGTTTGGAATAATTTCACTGTAACTTGGTAACTTTGGTTGACATACATTAACTGTGAGGGCCACATTAACCCACAGGGTGACCAGGCACTGCTGGCATATGAAAATAACCAAGTAATGGCGTCTAAATATATGAATCATGGAAGCATTTAGTGTTAAAACAAACCTGAATCCCCATGGAGCCCCCAAATTCACAAAAGTCACCTTTCACATTTTATTATCTTGTATATTTTTTGTATCCAAAACATAGCTTATAGTACCTCATTGGAACGAGCTCATCGAGCACATCCCAAAGAGGTGTCACGGGTTATGATTTAGAGACAAAATATGAAAACTGTTAATTATTCCAAAACAGTCGGGACACCAAAAAAATGTTCACGGGGGAGAGGACAAGGAGGGCACAAATTCCCCAACCAATGGGACGTCATGCTGTATATTTCATGCCCTCTCAGTCCTGGAAATGAGACAAGTGCAGTTGCTCCTGTCAACACTCGTGTTTTCTATTTTACGGGAGCTAAAAAATGCACTTGTCGAAAAATAGTGTGGAGCACTAATATACTGTGAGGGCATATTTGGTATTTGGTGACAGTATTCCCTCGAAATCCATATACTAACATTTTACGGGTGCAATTTACTCTCGTCTCAGATTAAAACAGCACCCGTCAATTTTGTTCATTTCCAGCACTGCATTCTGCAATATGAATCAACCACCGAATCAGAGTTTTCTATAGTGAAGAGATGTGCAGTTTTGAGTTTCAAATCTATTGAATAACGGTGTGTGTGTGGATGGATGGGTGTGGATGTGGTGGATGGGGAGGGGGTCACAGTCTATGTTTGGGGGGAAATGCCTCCATAGCCATGGCAACACCACTGTTAAAACCATTTGTCTCTATTTTTGTTGGGTAAAGTGTTAATGATATGATATTTCGTTGGGTGTTATTAAGATTAGCTAAGTCAGGATCAAAAGAATCAATAAAAATAACCTACTCTTAACCCTTCACCCAACGTAACGGACAAAACTGGCCGGTACTATTCTCAAAAATCGCCAAATAATTTTCAATATTTAAAAAAAAAATGTCTCGAAAGCATAGGTTATGACCCCTCATTGGAACGAGCCCGTGGAGCTCGTTCCAATGAGGGGGCCATAACCTATGTTTTTGAGACTCAAAATTAAAAAAATTGGGTATTCAAGAATTTTTTTTGCAAGTGTCGTCTGCTTTTCATGTTAGGTAAAGGGTTAAGTCACTAATGTTTTGTATATCCAGAACAATTTGTTATATAGTTATAATAGTAGGGTCCGTGGACAGAATAAGCTAAGCTGATTTGTAATCCTATTATATTTTTGTTTTCAGTCTGAAGACCTTCAGCAAGCAAAAAATAAATCTTTCGAAAAGCATTTCTTTTTTTTTTTGTTACATTAGTTTGCTTGATTTGCCATTGATTTGTTGACCATGCACGCTTTTGTATTCAAAATCGAAGCTGTGTTGACCTTTATTTCGATAAAGGCAATTTACCAGTTAAGTGCAGACAAATCACTGTAGGAGAAACGGGAGAGTATGAGTATCTAGGGGTAAGCATAAATATAACGGGAAGAGGGGTGTACAGAAATTACTCAGCCAAACTGATTCTGAAGGGGAAAAGAATTCTGAACCAACTAAAACTTTTAGGGAAAAATAGTTTCAACAAGGTCTTTGTGGGGAAAACACTGTGGGAGAGGGTGGGTTTACCAAGTATAACGTATGGCACGGACGTGATTCCATTAAACCAAACCGTTATTAAGAAGTTGGAAAATACTCAAAATGATGCCGGCAGATGGATAACAGGGTCGAGTAATGCTGCAGCTTTGGAAGCAGTAAGGGGGAAGCTTGGGTCGATGAAAATCAAGGACAGGGTAGATTTGGGAAAACTGTGTTACTTTAACTACTTGAGAAACCTGCCTGACAACCGGTGGTGCAAATTGATTCTCGATACCATTTGGAATTCTAATATAGAAACAGGGTGGTCAAAACATGTGAGGGAACTAATGGACAATTACTCTATAGAGGTCACAAACATAGAAGTAGGAATGAAAGAAGGCAAAAGGTTTGTCAAAGAGAGAGTCATGGAAGATTGCAATCGAAACTGGCGAGCAGGGGTTAGCGTGAAAAGATCACTGCAGGGGTTACAATATAAAGAAAAGCCAGCTTTTGAGAAGTACCTAGATGGCACCTTTGGAGGGTCACTGCTGTTCAAACTGAGATCAAGATCACTGGAGCTTCGGGGAAAAATTGGGAGAGATGGGGAAAAGGGATGCCAAATGTTCCACTCTGGAGTAGTGGAGACCCTGGAACATTTTCTCTTGGAATGCGCACAGTATATACCTCATAGAATAAAATTTACTGGAAGAATAATGCAGAAGTGGGGTGAAGAAACAAAGGATAGATGGCTGAAGGGGGACACGAGGGAGAGGGTAGGAATGCTTATTGAAGAAATTGAAAAAGAGGAAGTGAGGGACACTATTAAGCAGTTTATATCTGAATGCTGGGAGGAGAGGAGGGGAAGAGGGGGTGGGGTGCAGGGGGAATGATGGCCTTCTCTTATGAGGACCGCGACAAATCAGCGGCTGGCCAAAGAGTTATTATTACGTTACAGTCATCCAAAAAGTCCAAGCTTCAGTCTGAAACGTCAGTACCATCTAAATTAAGACTCTTTTCATTTTTTTCACTCATGATATCAGAACTGGCTTTATATGAGCAAAATAGAAAGTTTGGAGACCTGAAAAGAGCCACCAAACCTTTTTTATTCTTCAGATAACTTTGTTTCCACCAATTTTGTTGAAGGAAGAAAAAGACAACCGAATCTGCGTTGTTTCCCAATTTGTTGAATACGGCTGAGGAGAACAATACAGAACTCTGCAGTTTATTTCATGAGAATATCCCATTAACTGGTTGAGGGCTACATTATTTTTGGTGGTCTGAATATGTTCATCAATTCGTTTTATAACAAATTATTGAAGGGTGCCCACAGGTGGCTGAGTGATTTGCGTGGTTCGGTATAGTTTCGCAAGGCGATTGGTGCCGAAGGAAACTCGGCGTGGGATCGAACACCCGGCATGCCATTGTAAATAAAGCCAGCGTCCTTTCTTGATTCTATGGCACACGGAAAATTTGAAAAAGAGACGTTCTCGCCGATTTCCATGAGGTGCAGTATGTAGAATTAAGTGATGCGGTTATATGGTAACAAATTTATATAAACAAAATATTATTTGTGTTTGACTGAATATGAAACAGGAGCAAGGAAAATGTTGGCTTTTACTCTGGTACCCTCATTTTTGAAAGCCCTGATAGTGGCTTCTAGCATTCAACCAGTTGATCAGTGCGGATATGTTATGCTGGAACACAGCTACTGGAAATGGCAGAACATTTCAGAACCCAAGTCAAAGAACACTAGCTTTTATCATCAGAACTAGTATAGGACTAAGTGAATTTCGACAGGATCTGCTTACCCCCCCCCCCCTCCCCACACCCGCCGCAATACTTAAAAAGTCACCTGTCTAAAAAGAAAAGCGAGAACATTGAATCTGAGTATTGTTCTTAACCATTTCAACCCTGTGTGCATAATATTTTTGCGTGAAGAAAAAAATGCAGTGGACGAGCAGACGATATAAAGAGCAAAACATCTGAAGCGAGGCTCGGTGGGGGCGCGGTGGCTCAGTAGGTAGAGGTGCAGGCTGCCGAGAGGTCCTCGGTTCGAATCCCACCTGCGGCAACCGCGTTGTGTCCTTGGGCAAGACACTTCACCCCCATTGCCCATGTGGGGGCACGGTGACGTCGTGTACTAAGGCGTACTGCACGTCGATGGTGCACTTGTCTTCAACCAATGCTAACCCTGCTTGTGTGGAGTTAGTATGTTGGGGAGCTGACAGTTGCTCGCCGTTGCCCGGTGGTTCTCTCCGGGTACTCCGGCTTCCTCCACCCGTAAAACTGTCACGGTCATGGTTAGCCATTGTGCAGAAATATATGACCTTAAACCCCAATAAATAAATAAATAATAGCGAGGCTCGGTAATAATTTAATCCAACAGCTCTATCGAGCTGTTGGATTAAATTATTACTGAACCTCTCAACAAACCCGAATGGTTTCGCCCATTTCCCCGTTGACAGTACTCTCTGAAATGATACCTTCCAGGGTGCCACCAGTGTTGAATGAGTTAATCTGGTCTTAACTTCTCGGTATTTTATTTAATAAGTCCCGACCCTCTGGTGTGAGTGTGTCGCGACCAAAGCGTGATGTGATCACGAACACTTTTTTGTGGTCACAGTATTGTACACCATGTACTTGAAGAGTTAACAAACGTATACCAAGGACATTTTGAATAA
Source organism: Pictodentalium vernedei (assembly GCA_031216915.1). NCBI lineage: Eukaryota > Metazoa > Mollusca > Scaphopoda > Dentaliida > Dentaliidae > Pictodentalium > Pictodentalium vernedei. Next base: position 312,103,084 of record CM062297.1, on the reverse strand, counting down.
CTTGTTATTTATCTAATGTCACTCAAGTAATGTGGGTGCACCAAAGTCAGTTGCCCTATTTCACTTGAGGCGGACGAGGCATTTGTTTCTACGAATTTCTTAAAAACTCTTCCTACCCAGCGCTTTTGTCCCGCAGAAAGGGAATAGGGCTCGAAGGTTGGAAGCCGTGAACAGGCGAAGTCCGCAGCCGACTATGACTACACCCTTGGCCAGGAGACTTGCAAGATGAGCACCCCACTGCCTGTCGGGGAATATAGGGGAAATGCTAAAATTACCGATCAGTTCAAAAACGGATTGGTCAGTTCTGATATTGGACGGCATTTGAAATTGGGACAACCCGAATCATTGGATGTGGGGATTGCTCTAGCCGTGGAGTTTGTGGCTTTTGCCAAGGGCACTGAAAGTAGGGGCAGGATAGACAGCTACCCCTTGCCGTATGCCTTTTTTGCCAGAACACTGGCGCAAAAGACTACTTTCCGAGAACTGTAACCGAGAAACCTTCGCGTTTTGTTTTCTGATATACTTCAAGTGTGCAAATACCAATGGGGAAGTATCAGGTATAATGATGGACGATAATCACAATACGATGAAGATATACAATCGGTGGGCCCTGGGCGGGGTGAGTTCTAAAGCTGTATATATATAATGTCAGTATTACTGAGTGTCACGTTACAATTTATGATGCGTTGTAAACTCCCGGTCTTAACTCGTACTCAAGAGCTGAGTGCCCTTTTTAATACCTCTGTCCACTTGCCCTCGCATGCTCACGGTGTCCTTGCTTTTTATCTTCTTTTTTGGAGGGGGGGGGGGGGGGGGGGGGGTGGCAAAAGTACCGAAATTAATTAGTTTTTAATTAGTCTTTAATTCTAGGCCTTTAGGTCAATGGGCAGAACACCAGCAGTCTGTCGGTTCTACATTCAGGTGTCTCCATATGACGGACAACTGCCACAGAAGGCCAGTCCATTTATATCCAAATTACGATTTGCAGCATCATCAACTTGTCTGGAATCAGAACTGGAATGGAATCCATGGTAACGCATTTTTGACTGATCCATAATTAGGTATTCATATTCAAATTCTTTTTCTCACAAGGTACCAGGTCACACCGATGTTTCACTAAATATCCGTATATTCTCAGAATACAGAGGGTTTTTTTCCTTACTGATCTGACTGAACAATATTCAAGAGCTCATGACGAAGTTCAACGATTATTTGAGTGGGATTGATAGAAAGTATCAAATTATTTTTTCAGTGCTGAACTGGCAGACTGACAAGTCATCACGTCGATTTATTTATTTATTTATTGGTGTTAAACTATACTTTCGACTGCCAGGGTCACCTCTTGTCGGACAGTTTTACAGGTGGTGGAAGCTGTAGCACCCGGAGAGAACCACCGAACAGCGACGAACAATAAATTGTAATTACAACTTAAATTAATTACAACTTAATGAATTGTAATTACAATATAGCTTAAATTGTAATTACAATATAGCTTAAATTGTAATTACAACTTATTAAATTGTAATTACAACTTAGCTTAACTTGTAATTACAACATAGCTTAAATTGTAATTACAATTTAAGCTAAGTTGTAATTACAATTTAAGCTATATTGTAATTACAATTTAAGCTAAGTTGTAATTACAATTTATTAAGTTGTAATTACAACTTAGCTTTAATGGTATTAACAATATAGCTTAAATTGTAATTACAATTTAACATAAGTTACGCAAAAAAACGAAATGGCGCTGATACGCTGCACCTTGGCAATGTTTTTTAACGTTTCTTCCTTTCATACTTAAACTTAGAACGCGTTCAAAGTAAATTCAAGAATGAATATCCGATGAAACATATTCTGCAACAGACAAGCAACGATTTGCAACCACACAACTTGAAGCAGTGCTGAATGAATATTAACCCTTTACCTAACATGAACAGCAGACGACACTTGCAAACAAAATTCTTGAATAACGATTTTTTTTCATTTTTGTCTCAAAAACATTGGTTATGATCCCTCTTTGGAACGAGCTCGGTTTTGGCCGTTACGTTGGGTGATGGGTTAAGAGAGACCATATCTCAGCAGCTGGGCCCATCTTTCAGGGTAATGTTCTGAAGCAGGTGAAATGCCAAATACCTAGCGTACTTGCGTAGCCTTGCCATAGCATTTTTACAAAGAAAAAAATCTATCTAGCCGAGACGCGTTAATTTATAAAATGAACTAAGATGAGTTAAACAAGTTACTGTCTTGAACTTCATTTGATCTTTTGTTGAAGCACTCGGATATGCTTTTCGTGAGAGTCGGTTGAGATCTTGTGAGTAGAAAACCACTGTCAAGGGAAACGGAACGATGTAAAATGTTTTCAAGAAAATTTTCAATTGGGAAAGTGGTATTTTGGGTGCTTTCTGCTTTTTCTGGCACTATATTCTCTCGAGATTTGTAACCTCCATCAACATTTGCTGCCATTTCACCTCCAGCCTCGACAATGTCTTCTTTCTGCGGAATGTCCGATACGACTTCATCTTCTAAGAATCTTGGGAATACGATACCCTCAATTTCACCTCCTCGTAAAAAGCTTTTCACGTTTTCTTCAAACTCATTTTCTTCTGACAACCCAACGAACCAACGACTTAGTGGTTCGTAGATATTGGGGTTGTAAAGGAGAAATAACAACCCCATTATACAGTCCTCTAAATCATTTGTGGCAGTCCAATCGTCGAACAAGGACAGGCAAACGTTGTGTTCATCGTTATAGCAGTCAATATTGGGATGGAAAATTGAAGTCTCACAAACAACGCTTGGAGCTGACAGTGGGAAGTCTTCAGGCAAATACAACTGAAACAAGAAGACAGACGTTGTTGAGTGTTGCCTAGTGAAAAACTGAAAATACGTCAGCAACTATGAAACTGTCATCTTTGCAGTGCAATACCTTCATTTTCGTGGAGATTGAATATTATGTAAGAAATAGAAAGTTTACTGCAAACTTTCCAAGCATTTGTGTCGCAATTAAACCTTGAACCCCAGCGGCCGTTTTTCCGGCCAGGAACATGATACATCATAACGTCATTATATAGGATGGCTATTCAATAAATATTGTGGGGCAGACCAATCAGTATTTTCAACGTGCAGCCCGAGGCGGCACGCAGAAAATACCGATTGGTCTACCCCAAATAATGAATATGGACTCTTCTAATTACTGCCATTGAACTGGAATGGAAGATACCACTAGAGTTCAAGGGGTTAACGTCTTTGTGAAAATATAACGACGAGATCGACAACATAGCTACTCAATGAATCAACTGTTTGTGCATTGAAGCAAACCCACAGGAAAAAAAACACTCCCATTGTTTTGTGTGGGATTAAAGCCAAACTTGTTGTCCCCTTCCATATAATAGACGCCATTTATAAGATGCTTACAGTTAATTTGTTCCATTTTATTATATTTTACCCGGTCGGTGCTTCTGGGGTCCAGTACACAATCTCCCTGGTTCACTATAAGTATAACCACAAATATGTGTTGGTTTAGATTAATGTTAATTTTATTATTATTAAGTCACCAGAAAACTTTACGCGACCCCCACCCCCAAGTTGCAGGTAAAATTTGGAAAATAGCAACTTTTCAAAACATTCCAAAGTTTTCACCAAGTTGGATATAAATATCGAAAATAAAATGTCCCATGACGGACTTTGAATATCTTCAATCCTCCATGAGTTATCTTCAATATACCTTCAATATTTGGCAAGAAATTGAAAAAGAAATTGAAAGAAAGATGAAAAAATCAATCTTCGTACAGAAGGTGAAATCGAAACCATTCATTCTTTAGTTTTGAAATTTGGTGTACCGATAGACACAAATAAAATCTGGGGTGGTTCTCAAGAAAATAGATTCTCCCTTTTAACCTTCCAATCACCTACTTCCATGACAATTTTATGTTTTTGCATGGAATCTGGATTACTTTTTTTAGCCCGTTTGTAAAAACGGTCGTATTATGGAAATGGTCAGTCTGTCTGCCCGTAAACACTTGGTTTCCGACCGATAACTCCAGTTTCGATTATTTGATTTCAACCAATGTTAGTTAGTACGTGTATTTCCAAGCTAGTAATACAGGCCCTGTTCGAATGTGGGTTCCGTCCAACTATTTTTACATGAGTTATGGCCCTTTTTCGACTTGAAATTTGACCTATTAGCAATTTTGGTTTTCCGACCGATAACTCCAGTTTGGATTACTTGATCTCATCCAAAGTTGGTACGTACATTCCCCAGCTGGTAGTACAGGCCACGTTCGAATATGGGTTCCGTCCAATTATTTTTACATGAGTTATGGGCCTTTTCGACTTAGAAATTTCTCATTACCATCAACATTATTTTGGCTTCCCGATGAGAACTTCAGTTTGGATTCATAGATCAGGACCAAACTTGCTTTCTGCCTCAATTATATCAAAACGAAGATTAACTTCGAATTGGGGCATGGTCCGATGATTTTTACAAGAGTTATAGGCCTTTTCGACTTGGAAATTGTATATTTCCATCAACTTTTTGTCCGAACTTTGTTTATGGCATAACTTGAACAATAATTGACGGATTTCAGTTCATGTTGGTATATGTCTCTATAGCAATAATGTCTACGTCAAGTTCGATGACCAGCCATATTCAATGAAAATTATGGGCGTTATTCAACTTATTGTTCTTTGTTCATAAATATCGTCTAATGCTTGTTTATGGAAAAACTTAAACATTAGTAATCAAATATCAATTTTTTCAAATTTTTTTGGTAGATATCACTTTGGGAACAATGTCTACCCCCCCCCCCCCCCACACACACACACACACGTGTCATTTAGGCACTTTTTCATCAAAATACAATTGGGAGTTACTACATGCATAAAAAAAAAATCTATTATTCTACCGCCCTTTCTCCACCCTCCCCCTCCCCCCCCGGTGTCATTTAGGCAATTTTTTCTTTGCCCCATCATGCAGTTTGAAGGATTATATGCAGAAAGAAAATTTGACTTCTATAACTGCCACCCTGCCCCCCCCCCCCACCCCCACCCCCCACCCCGTGCCATTTAGGCAATTTTTCAAAAAATGCATTTTGAAAGATTTGGAGTGATTCCATGCAGAACAAAATTTTACTGTTATAACCCCACGCCCCCCACCCCACCCCACCCCCACCCCCAGCCTCACCCCCCCCCCCCCTCCACATGGATGAAAACAGCGAGTATGTACAGTTTGAAAAAGCCTAACGGGACTATGATGCATCGCCAGGCGCAGCTCTTGTTTGTTTTATATCCTGAAATTTTATTTTATTTTTCTAATCTTCAACCTACACTCAGTGGGCTAGAAGCAATCCCGTTTCTCTCAACAGAATATCAATGACTTCACTGAAAAAGGGGAAATTGAAACGTTGTCCGATTTTCACGAAATTTGGTGTATGGATAGATTTCAAGGTCTTTGAGTTATATGCCCTACAATATTTAGAATAATCTCCCTTTGGAAATGCACATCACACAACACCTAACTGCAAAATAAGGCGATTCTCACTGGTTGATAATCACATGGTTGTGTTTAAAAAAGTGTGTCTTTTGGGGAGGGGGGGGGGGGGTTGGGGCGGGGGCAAAAGGTGACAAGCAAAAGGATCCGCGACAATAATTCCAGGTACATGTTCGTCCCATAGCCCACCCTCACTAAATTCGGCACACATGAAAATGTGATCAGCTTTGGAGCCAACGACTCATTTCCCAAAACTGGAGTCACGATTAGAGAAATAAGTAATCTACTCATTTCCCAAAACTCGAATCACGATTAGAAAAATGCGTATTTTAAGTTTTCTTCTTTATTTTTTAATGTCGACAACATTTTGAAGCGCATGCCTTGGACAATTTTAAAACAAAATCTCCAGACCCCCCCCCCCCCCCCCCCAAAAAAAAAAAAAACATCTAAAACTGTGTTGTCAGCCGAGGAAATTACCAACCTTAAGGCCGATCCGCGCAGAGACGTCGTCCGGCGCCAACGTTAAAAAAATTAAAGTGCATTAGATTTTTCCAAAAATTTAGTATTTTGTGGAGGTTCAAAAATGAGAAACAAGGTATTTTTCGATTTATCATCATTTGTATCGTTTTTGCGTTACTTCACATTTTAGGCCTTTTTGAACTTTTTTTCATTTTAAAAAGCTAATTTCGCGTGTCCCACGCGGCTCCATAGTTATTAAGCACAACATTTGTTTCTGTTTTTGAAGTGGTGAATAGCATCTTTACGTTTTTTGAAATTCGAGCCACGATTTGTGCGATGAAAGCTTTACGTTTTTTATGTCTTTATATTTTACTCCAGAAAAAAAAAATTCTATAAATGTACCGGAGGCCTGCACATATTCCCAACCGTTATTTGTCGAACGGTCCAGTGACTTCATCCGACGCCAACGTCTGTTAAAAGTACCTGTAGCTAAGGCTGGGAGGAGTTAAAAAAAATCCCTTAACACGTTAACGTGTTAAATAATTCTGCTTTAACGAGTTAAATGACGTTAAATGTTAAAATGAACAAACTTTTAATAAGTTCGGACATTTTTATTGATTTGAATTTGAATATGATTCAACTTACGTACAGTTAATATAGTTCTCTCACGTTATCGTAAATTCTAATATTCAGCGATGTTTTCATTTAAGAATACAATCGCTGCTGCCGTATCCTTAGAAAGAGACATCCGCCGTTGTTCGAATACAAGTCCTTACATGGAAAATAGGCGTTCGGATGAACCTTATATTACTGTATCGCTAAATATCGGCGGGCCAACTTCGCCAACGTTGATAGGAGGGTTTTCAAGTTATCTACCCCAAATCAATAGGTCGTCTATAATTGACGGACATATAAATTATTCGTGTTCTTCAATTTCGTCAAATGGCGCAAAATTCGACGTCATCGGCACGTGCGATCCGGCTTGGGTAAACACAGATAACAACGCAATGCCACATATTATACAATTATAATCTTCGGAGTTAAACGTTATTAACTTGGTTAAATTTTTTTAACGTTGTTAAAATAATTTAACACGTTAACGTTTCAAACGTTAACTGCTCCCAGCCCTGCATGATGTACCTGCAAGAGAGGTTGATAACTTCACCGTGCGGTTGTGAGAATGTCGGTCTGGAATGTAGTCCCTTGTGCGGCATGTGCAGAGGAGAGTGGGCTCTGAAAATGAGTAGAAAACTTCCGATAGAAACCCTTCTGAGAAGCAACAGTATTTTCCATAAGCCTGTGAAGCCGTGTCCGGTGTTGGCAATGGCACCGGTAGTTATGTCGTGCTGTTTGTTTCGTGTTTATAGTTGCCAAATCAATTAGTACATGATATGCGTTCGAGGATCTTAGCTTTAAAAGTTGGATTAGATAACCTCTGAGCATCTAGTATGACCAAATGGCTTTTGTGCACTTGTTACGATCAAATTATGAGAGAAGAAAAAGCTTGGCTTGCAATATCGTCAGACAAATGACCAATGAGAAAATTGGGTGTATTTTAGCGGTCATCTTGGATGTCATTTTTTTCATCAAATGCATCGAATGGGCTATTCCAGATTAACCCTTTGAACGCTGGTGGTATATTCCATGTCAGTTCAATGGCAGCAATTGGAAGAGTCCATATTTATTATTTAGGGTTAGAACAATTAATATTTTCAACGTGCAGGCCTAGGGCTGCACGTTGAAAATATTGATTGGTCTATACTACACAGTTACCTTGTAGCCATCTCACTTAATGACATTATGGCGTGCTTGTGACCCGGTCGGTAAAACGGCCTCTGGGGTTCAAAGGGTTAAGATAAACACCCATTTCAGTTGAATACAAAAATTGTATCAAATGTGTTAGGACGATTAATCAAATGGATACAACACAATGCATGGTGGCGCTAGAAAATGTTTCACGTGGGATGGGCGGCTAGTAGGTAACATGTTTCCCATAAAGGGGGCAAGTCTGCAAGTGACCTTTTATGATTATCATCATAGTATTTCAGATACCGTATAAATCTGCGCGAGTTTCTAAGACAGAACAACCATAGGAGGTCTGTTTGAGGGATTTTTTCTGGCGCGCCTATCACCAAGTTTTATAAAGACTACGCCCGACCCCCCCCCCCCCTCCCCCACACACACTCTAAACTAGGACATCATGGGCTAATTCGAACTAATTTGTAAATCATCCTTATAAATACATTTTCTCTATTAGATATGATTTTCATTCACAGAATCTCCTATTATCAAGCTCGGCAGATATGACACCGATACCGGCCGATATGAACCGAGATGTTAGCGAATCTGTATCATCGATGTGCGCATCCTTTCCACAAACTTCAGACATTTTCCCGTCGAGTAGTATAACATACGGAAGATGACTTTTTTACAGTTTTTTCCCCAAGAAGTTTGAAAGATTCTCCGTTGAAACCCCGTTGAAACCCCCTTTTAAAAATAAGAAAACGGCGCCATCACCATCATTTGATGTTCTGTAACCATTTTTCTCTTCATAATATCAACAGTGTGCGCATCTTGACGTGTAATGCAAACACTATGCTTTCCATTAATATAAAAATCTAGGAGGCTAGATTTCTAAAAAAAATTTTCCTGGGAAGAATGAAAACTTGCATATTACTGTAAAAACACATTCGCTATACAAAGAGTCAAAGTGGACATCTTGTGTTGGAAGGTTTAATAGTGATAGATGTTCTTAATGATGGATTATCTGTAAACTAGTTGCCAAGTTTTCCTTTTGCAATAAACGAAAACAGCAGGCAGCACCGGGAGCTGCCTGTTGTTTTCGTTTATTATAAGTAACAAAAGGAAACTTTGCTTTATTTTCTAAGGACATCATAGGACATTGGTGTTTTCTCAACAATTACTTGTTTCTAAACTGAACCTATTTTGCGCGCCAATAATTTCAGAGGGGATAACTTTATCGAAAGTCGATTTTCATGACGATACAGGCTAAGTAAGGGATGTGCATACTGACACAAACATCAAACGGGTACCTCGGACTCTTTACTAAAACATAGGCCCAACATTTGGGGTTCTGGCCACAAGTTTTTTCGTAACGTAATGATTTTTAAGGCGAGCAACCCTCGTCACACTTATTCATTTATTAGTGTTTAACGACACTTTAACAGTCAAGGTCATATCGTGTCGGTGACAGTTTTACGGGTGGAGGAAGCCGGAGTACCCGGAAAGAACCACAGAGCAACAACTACGAGCAGCTGCCAGCTCCCCAACATTGTAACTCCGCACTGCAGCACAGGCAGGGTTAGATTGGTTGAAGACATGCGCACCATCGACGCGCAGTACGCCTTAGTACATGGCGTCATCGTGCCCCCATGTGGACAATCGGGGTTAAGTGCCCTGCCCAAGTGTCAGGGCAAAGCCAGCCTAAATATAGGGGCAAGGGGCCTCATATATAAAGATATTGTAAGTTCAAAAGATATTCCGCATCAAGGCGAAAACCCTACGTGAATTTCACTTCTCTGTGAAGCTGGACATGGAAAAAACACACGTGGTGTATATCCAGCTTCAGCGCAGGTACCCAGGGGGAGAAACGGTATGTTAGATAAGGTCTAATCTCATTTAAGTTATACAGTAGTCGCAAGTCTTACGAGACGTAATCGGTTGGTGGCAGGATATCGTCACGGCCAATTGAGAAACGAGATTCTAAACGATAGAAATGTCTGTTATGTCGTCACCTGATCATTAGTTTTGCAATGAGATGGCAGGAACGAATCGGTTTTCTCGACAAGTGAAATCACCGTTAAGTCACGCGGGAGATGATTCGTATTGATTCTGCCTCGATATACGTCATCTCCCACCGTTTTGACAGATGGACAGATGAGCGTCTATCCACCTGACACTTTAGGGTAAAAAGTATATATACCTTGAAGAGCAAAGCATCAGACACACACTTGGGGTCACACACACGTTGGTGAAGTCCAGGGCAGGCGACTCTGTTTCCTGGCATAGGGGTACCTTCGATCACAGGACCCTGAAACGGCTGGAATCGCCAGAGAGGGCATTCCACGATTGATTTAGCTTAAGGTTGATAGGCGGCCCAGGGCCAAATTCGTTGAGAAGGAACACCCAAGGTGAAACGTTAAAGTTTAGATTGTCGAGTAGCAGGTATCAGCCTGCAATAGTCAGAAGTGTAGGTTAATTGTATTGTGCGTATTAACCCTTTGAAGCGTCAGACTGATTGAGTTCTGAGTAGTTTGTTTTGCTGTCGAAGCATCGTAATACCGACTGGAGATCGGTGTGAGTGACAATTTCGCCCTAGCACAAAAAGGGGCATTTGTGAATCGTGAATTCAACCAGGAACGGTGAATATTTCAATATGACTTTCACGGAGGACTTTCAAAGGCACATCAGGTATGAGTAGACAATATCTGACCCAAATCAGAAGTACGGTGGCTTTATAGATGACGAACATTGCTGGTCGGAACCCTCCGACAGCCAGAGGTACAGTCACGCGCAGACGTTGACATTTGAGCCTAAGCGGGTGAAGCTCTTATGGCGAGCTCACGGTAGTAACATTTCCCGTGTGTAGACTATAGTGCCAGTACAGGGCTATAGAATGACTATATGATTGTTGAGAATTGTTTAACCCTAGCAACTAAATTTCTGTGAAAGAATCGAATTGTTTATTGTTGAAATATTGAAACGGATTTATTTTTATGTGTAAATAAAAGAATCGTTGTTACTTTAAATCATTCTTTCCATTACACAGCCTGAAGTGATTAGGAATCACACCTAACGGAAATCGAACCTATTTCAGGCCAATTTGGCAGAGAAGGAATCACGGCGTCGGTCTAACTCAGCTCCCTGTGCCGAGTTCGCAACACTTGGATTCCGACCCTCCACATTGGTCTTATTTTCCCGCAACTTCATCAGCGGGACTAAATAACCCCACGTCAGCCCAGGCCTTACGGGGCCTCAGGTGTCCTGACACCAATAACAACACGGGAGTCCGAAACGGTCACCCATCTAAGGACTAACCGGGTTCGACATGATCTGACGAGAACCGGTTATCGCAACACCACCGCGCCCCCTCTCGTCACACTTCAACTTGCTCATCTTTAAACAGCAGGCCCGAAGTTAGGAACGTTAAAATCGCCCGGGGTGGGGCGAAGTAGCAGCTGGATGCCGAAGGCATACCTGAAGTGAAGGAGAGTATGGGAGGGGGTCGCCACTCACGGGGCGACCCCCTCCCATACTCTCCCCCACCTAGGTGCGTACCTCCCTCCTATTGGTTGGGGTTCGGTGACATCCCCCGATAAAATTTTGTAAAAGACAGGCCTCTGATAACGATTCTAGAGTATCTTGGCTTATGATATCCGGCTTTTTAGCAACTCAATAGGGCATGGTTAAGATAAGGTGTTCCTTTGTGCCTCTGAAAAAGAGCTAGTAACTAGACTCTTATGCAGAAGAGGAATATAATGTCGTACCGATGGTCATTTCCGACATCGAGAGAATCTGTCAGAAAATGGACATCTGTACGATAGGTTTTGTCAGTCAGAAATATTTTTCAGACGGTTATTGAAAATTTCCGACGAAGACTGTCATAGGAGGGGGGGGGGGGGGGTCGCCCCACTTGCACCCCTACTGGCTTCGGACCTGTTAAAAAGAGCTTATATATATATATAACTCGCATATCAATATCATTTTGCAATAGATCTATGAATAAAATATCTACCGAAAACTCGTATTTGCCACCGGCGTACAATCCACCATTTGGGCTAATTTTAATCTTCATTATTCGATCATCTGGATCCCAGAAAAGAAGTTCCACCTGCCCATCCGTGAATCGTCCAACATTTTTCAAAAGTCGAAAGAACTGTTTTGCGATAGATGCAAGAGACATTTTTATGGATCGTAATTGTTAGGTGATTTTACTGCAGAGTTCTGTTTTTCTTTTAATTCATTAACTTATGCAACTTTAATCAGTATTCACTTTCGTTCTTTTCGTTTCAATTTTTCTTCAGAACCATGAGTGTTCGTGGCCTGTCTGATAAGATCCCCAGTCTGCACCATAGCAACGATTCACAAAATGAGTTTCGCAAAAAGAATCCCATCTCATTTTATAGTAACAGAGAACTTCAAGTTCCAACATGTTGCACAATCTCACCACACGAACAAGTTAAAACACAGCACAATTTATTGTCCAATGACAACGCCCGTTAATTCTCGCTAGAATAGAATAGAATATAATTTATTAACCCTTTACCCAACGTAACGGCCAAAACCGGCCAGCGCTATTCACAAAAATCGTCAATTAATTTTCATTATTTTTTCATTTTTTGTCTCAAAAACATAGGTTATGACCCCTCATTGGAACGAGCTCGACGAGCTCGTTCCAATGAGGGGTCATAACCTATGTTTTTGAGACAAAAAATGAAAAAAATTAGTTATTCAAGAATTATTTTTGCAAGTGTCGTCTGCTTTTCATGTTAGGTAAAGGGTTAAAGCAATAAACACTTATTTGAGGCAGACTGCCAATTTTACAACAGAATTATTATGGTAATATAATGAAACAATATAATGAAACAACATAAAACGAAATGAATGAAAAAATAATTTGGACTATGTACTAATTATAACTCGATGATGTCATACTGTTGTTTCTCGTTACTGATTAAAGGGGGTTTTCCAGTCATGTGACATGATTAGAGCTGAGCGATCGAAAGAGCCATGGAGAAAAGTAAAATCTGAAATCAACCAAGGAAAATCAGAAAACCTTCAAACCACTGAAAATAAATTACACATGCAGATATGTTTCTTGTATGACTTTATAGCATGAGAAACAAAAGTCAGAATTTGTTGCTAAACCACGCACACACTCATGCATTGTGTATTTTGGCCCATTTAACTATCATCTATAAATGGATTACAGGCACATCGATCGGTGAAACTACGAATTGCCATTGAAATAAGCCAGTTCACCCAGCTGCCTTTTCACAAAATCGGTGTGACAATTCAAGCAGGGCGGTGTCAGGGACGATCCCTGGAATTTATCGGGCGTGTCAGGGACGGATTAGTGCGCTGATCGCACCCCCCCCCCCCCCCCACCCCTCTCCCGGCAATTTCTCCACACGCTCTCTCGGAATATCGCGACATGGAAATTAATTAGTCTGTGTGAAACACACAGACTGTTGTTTTTGTACGGTTTCTTTTTTTTTATTTTTCTTCGTCGTATTCTCATGTCTTCTGTCTTCTAAGCACTTTTTTGTCTGCACTATAACTCGAAAACGAATTGTCCTATCTTGCTGATTTTTGGCATATGGTCAGACAGGCACAATTTCTCGGCATCCTATGTTTTTCAGGTCCCCAGAGCCCCTGAATATGGCCCAGTCGGCCACAGGGTTTTCACAGTCTCCAATTTGCTGATACAGTAAATTATCCCCAAACAATACAATGTTATGTTATTCACACGGGAGACAATGTAAACATCAGTGGAGTTAGCTGTCAATCATTAAATGTAATCGTGTTATTATAATCAGATAATAGTGCAGCGAACTTAGTTGAGAGAAACCATTTGCTTTGCAAGGAAATAAAGTATAAATTATTCAGTCAAATGCTTTTAACCCTCTCAAAACTTCAACGTGGATTCCAAAGATTTTATTTCATTGAGAATAATGTTAACCCTTTCCATACTCACATTACTGCTCTAAGCATCATTCAAATAAGTGGCAGTGCAAAAATGGCGCATTTCTGATTCCTTGGTCGAACCCTTTTAATACTGTACACATGTGTTTTTTGTGGTTTGTTGGAAAAATTGATCTGATTCTTGTATGAATAGCTTAAAATACTATTAACGAAAACCTATTTCTGAATTCTTTCAAAATATTTCACCCCACAAAATAATCCATAAATTCTCTTCTATTTTGTTTATTTCTGATGCTTTGACCCCTTTCACACAGACATCAGTTTACTGGATGCAGTCAATTCTGTTTCTCTAGTTTTACTGTGGTCTTTATTTACTCTGATAAGGGTGAGCACCACGGGGGCATCCAGACTATTAATCTCACATACACCCTGTGGGTCCTCACTTCTAAGTGTGACACCATAATGTGCCAATTTGTTTTCGAGTAGTTAACCCACTGGTTGGCGGTGCCGAAATATCAATTTTCCCCGAAGTGGAACTAAAGTTAACCATTCCTCTCTTGTTTGACAGAGCTCAATAAGCCCTGTCAAATAAGAATGAATTGGTTAAGTTCACAATGGCATTATGGGGAAAATACGCAGCTTGAAAATTTCCGCTCTTTTCGCCTGCGCGCACAACACATACGACGATAAAGGGAATCCATAGTTGTCAGAAAGGGATTCGATGAGTCGAAGAGTGGTACGATCAGGTAGTCTGTAGTAGCATAAGAATACGTAAGTGAGACCGACTAGAAGTGCAATTGGTAGTAGAGAGTGGTGACAAACGCTGGTATTAATAGAGGTAAAAGCAAGCAGAAATGGAGTGAACCACCAACATCGTCACTGATAGTGGTGAAAACTCGAACTTCTGACGGTAGTACCTGGTCGCACGGTGACAGGCCACAGCAATACTAGAAACCAATTATAAGACGGGGGTGGGGGTAGTAATAGTAGAAACTTGTGGCATGACGGGACACAGCAAGACGAACACAGCGGTAGTGAAAGCAGGGTGTGCCGATATGTGTCTGTGTGCCATTGCACAATGTGCACACTGCTCATAAACACATATACGACACATTCAATGAAAAAAGGGACTCTGTAGGTAGAATCAAATACCAGAAAGGGATCCACGAAAAACGAGACTGATGTTTGATGGAATGTGCGTGTCTGCCAGTACACAATGACCATCACACGTTCACAATCGTTAGGTGCCGCTTTGTGCAGATGCAAAATGTACACACAACACACGCAGCACACTGCGATACGATGAAGAATGGATTCTATACCCATGGTTATTTACTTGACAGCGATTGCACAGAAGATGGGACTCGTGTTTGTTGGAATGTGCATCTTTGGTACAGTTCACAGTGTGCGCACAACACATGGGAACATCTGGTTGTGTCGATATGTGTATGTGTGTTAGTGCACAATATTCGCAGAGCACATAAAGCACATACGATGAAGAAGGGATTCTTTGGGCATAGTCAGATGCTAGAAAGGGATTCATGGAAGGTGGGATAGGTATTCGTCCAGTCATATACAAAAACATAAGGCACATCCGATGAGAAAGGGATTCTATAGGCATAGTGCATGATCTGCGTGACTGTTTGTGAGCTAGTGCACACCACATGCAGCACATGCATACGTGCTGGGTGTGCCGATATGTGAGTGTATACGTGTGCATAATGTGCTCAAAACACATTCAGAACACAGACATTGCGATAAAAACGCGATTTTATAGGCAAAGTCAGATATTAACAATGGAATATATGAGAGGTGGGACTTGTTTTTGGAGAAATGTGCTTGTGTGATAGGGTTCAATTTAAGCACAGCACATGGAAACACGCTGTCTCTACCGATATATGCTTGTGTGCTAGAGCACAATGTGTGCACAGCACATGCATCACATAGGCAACTACGATGATAGAGGTATTCTATTAACATAATCAGACAGCTGAAAGTGTTTCATAGAACCTGGTTTCCCAAGAGCCAGATGAGTAGAAGAGTTGTACGAGCAGGTAGTCTGTGGAAGCATAAGAATGAGTTACACAGATTCGTTGTTCACCGTCAGAAGAGGGTTGCGGTGGAAGCTGGTATTGATAAAAGTATGACAGTAGTATATGTCACCAACCACAGCACTGATTGTGTTGCAAATTTGGAATCCGAATAGTACTACCGGGTGGTGCATTGACGGGATACAGTAGCAAAATAGTAAGAATGTAGGGCGTAATATTGATAGAAGCTACCGGTAGTGGTAGGAAGCTGCATGACAATGAACAAAGTCATGGTACAAGTCTGTAGTAGTTGTACAAGTGGTAGATTACAGCACAGATTGCGCTAGTCATGCCACAAGCCAACATTTGATAGGGTTTAATTTTGGGAACGGGAATTGTTTGGTTCTCGTTTTTGAAAGTCAGTTACGATACCGGGAATTTTCCAGTTGTCGTTTCTGAATATCTGTCTCGATACCGGAAAATTCGTGGACTAGAACCGGGAATCAAAAGTTGCGTTCCGCAACCTTTGATTCCCGATTCTAGTCCACGAATTTCTCTGGCATTAGCACTCATTTTCAGAACCAGTAACCGTTAGATTCCCGTTCGCGAGATTAAACCATAGCGCCAAGGAGGGCGATATTGATCTCCGAACAAATTAATATTCGCCATAATCTCATAAACTACAATACGCAATCATTGTTACCGTTGTCTATGAATTTCCCTGGTATCGTGATTGACTTTCAGAACCTGGAGCCGCAGAACTGTGAAAATCTCAATCCCGATGTTAAACCTTAGTATTGACAATACAATAGAAGAGGAAACCAATCACAGGGCAACTCTGACACAGGTCAAATAATGGTAACCAACAGCTGGGCCATGCCCAGGTATCGCAAAGGAGGGTTTGAGGGTTGACACTAGACAAATCATTTTTCAATCGAGACATTTTCATATGTATTGGAGGCTTAGATATCAATACTTGTAACCACTGACTTTCTGGAGAGACTAGCTTTAATTCTTTACCCAACGTAACGGCCAAAACCGGCCAGCGCTATTCTCAAAAATAGACAATTAATTCTCATTATTTTTTTCATTTTTTGTCTCAAAAACATAGGTTATGACCCTTCGTTGGAACGAGCTCGTCGAGCTCGTGCCAACGAGGGGTCATAACCTAGGTTTTTGAGACAAAAAATGAAAAAAATTGGCTATGTAAGAAATTTTTTTTGCAAGTGTCGTCTGCTTTTCATGTTAGGTAAAGGGTTAATTCTTAGACTTGTTTCACACACACAGTCGGTCCTACAAATGGAGGTCTGCAGTTTGGGCTGTTTATAGACCAGCATGACGAATTTGGAGTTCCGGTATGGAACGTGTTAACTAAATAAGATGTTACGTCACGACAATTACATGTATAGTTATATTATGTATAAAAAATATATTTCAAAGAAGTCTTAACTTTTTGTTAGCTAATACGGTCTTCCCTATATTCCAACTGTATCATCAATGCATGCCGTGTGCGCATGCACAACACACACAGCACATGCAGGAAGTGTTGATATCAGCTCGTGTGCAGGTGCACATATAGCATATAGCTACATACGAAGAAAAAAAATATGGTATAGGTATAATCTATTAGTAGAAATACATTTCAGGGAAGGTGGAACTGGTGTTTGATCGAATGTGCTTGTGAGCTAGTACACAATGTGCCCACAGCAACCAACAACATGCGCACAATACATCCAGCACATATGTAAAGGTGACGATAAAGGATTTCAGTCAGATGATCCAAGGGGATCCATAGAACTTGGTGTTTCAAGACACAGATTAGTCGAAGGCTAGTACGGGCATGTCGTCTGTATAGCATAAGAATGTGAGAGAGTAGTGTGCCTAGAACCGCATTTTTTTAGAAAAGAGTGTTGGTTGGATCTAGTATTGATAGACGACAGAAGTAAAGACGTCCAACAGTAGTGCAAGCCACCTACCCTGCCGCGGACAGTGGCACAAACTTGGACTCTTAGCAGCAGTACCTGGTGATGCAGTGACGTAATACAATAGTACTAGAGACAAATCGCGACCTGATTTCCAGGTTGTCCCAAGTGACTTTTGGGGCGAAAATGAGGTTCGTGTACCGTTGGAACCGGAATTTCATTGCGTCGACTGGTGATGGAATCTAGGCTGTATCTCGCATCCCTACAAAATATAAGCGATTATTGTTTGTCCCAAGTGCATCCAAAGCAAAATTTTTCAGTTCCATCTTGGACTTCTGCTAAAATACTATGCTTCCATATTGCCACTTTTGACGATCAACCAAATGAACGATTCCATTTTGTCCTAACTGGCATTGCATGCATAAAATGTTTACTTCGATCAACTGAATGTTACACCCTTCTGTGGTGTACATTCACCCCTTGAAGGATTAAATTAACTGGTGGAGTGCTAGACGTTTTTTAGTCTTCGAGATATTTTCAGATGTCTTTGCCTTGAAACACTTTATGGGAGGGGCATATAGGCACTCTCCCACACATTGTAACTAGGCATATCCGCACAAACTAAATTCTAAATTCGTTCACGTTTGCTTGTTTATTTGTTTTTATATTTTCTTTCTTGCTTTTGGGGATTTTTTTCGATCTTCAAGATATTTCTCGAAGTTTAAGTGTGATTTGATATCAACATCAGGCATGGTATAAGTAAAGGACTTATACCATGCCTGGGGATATCAAATCACACTGGCATCAGAGTGGGAGTTATTTAAACTAAGATATTTCGTCACAATTTCAATTCGGATTCGTATCTCACAGTCATCATAGTAATCTCATGGGGGACTTGGGGAGTAAAGCGGTGCTGGTTTACAAATTCTGTTTCGCTGGCGAAATAGGACCCAATAACCAATGTTTTTGGTGGATGCCCTCTAAAATGGGCACCATGGCTATGAACAAATGGACTGAACTTGAGTTTGTTGGCAGTGTTGCTGTCATGATAAGGCCCATTGCAGACATATGTGACCTCAGCACCAATAAATAAATAACTAAAATCATGGTGATCATTATGCTGCGAAAGTTGTGATGTTTACGACGGGTGACTAGTCTACTGGAAATCAATAATACCAAAATCTGATAGCTTTTTCATGCGTTTATTTCTTTGATCTTTTACCTACGATTTAGGATTCAGTCAGATTCATTCATTTATTGATTGATGGTTAAGGTCATATCTCTGCATCGTGGCTAATCGTGACCGCAGCATGGATATAAAGTCAAGTTTAGCCAATATTGTTTATAGCCATGTTGCAAAGCTTTTAAGACTTCCACCCCAAACATTGGTTACTGGGTCCTATTTTACCAGTAAAACATAGCTTGTTTAGTACTGTAAAATCACTGTTTTACATTCTGATATTTCTACAAGGAGATTTATCCAATTTTATATATTCGCTCAGACAAATTTCAAGTCTTTCACATTCATCAGCCTTGCCTAGATGTTCGTAAAACATGGCAGTACGTAAAGTGTCAAAATCGGACACTGTAAGAACTGATCGTAATCTAGCTAGCTCAGTCTGGCCGAAAGTCTACCCCATACCCAACTTCGCTTGTCACGAGTAGCTGGCGAGCGAAGGGAAGTACAGGAGCAGATTTCAACCACACTGTCGTTACCTATGTTTTGAAAGTGCATGAAAATTGACACAACATTTCCTTCTAGCATTGAAGTTCCACAAATAGTGTTGACTCAGTCCACATACTCAATACAGATGCTCCCCAAAATTGGTTTGTACTCTAGGGGTAAGTTTGACCTGGGACTACTTTTGTTTGAATAAAACTAGTCTGTTTTACAATCAGCGTTGTTGCTGATCATTGAGTCGTGAGCATGAATTGATTAAGATGTGGCAACAAATACGACAGTTAATGTGTCCAGTCCATATTGGCACCCACATAGATTGTTCATTAACACAGTGAGTACAAATGGTACGAGAAAAAGGGTTAACATTGGCAAATCACTAGTCTCGCCTTTGAACATTCTAGTTATTGCAATAATCTGTTTTGCACCATTGAGGGATTGCTTTTTGTAGGATGAGGTCCCTAGATATTTGTTTTAGACAGTTAGATAAAGACCGTGAAGTAAGCTTAACGTTGGTTGTTGGACATCGAATATCGTTAGACATTCATCTTTTGTCAGTTTCACGTTGGTTGTTGGGCATTCCTATGAGGTTCAGCTTTCGTGAGTTTGACGTTGATCAATCGTCTACATTCATTTTCACATTCAGCGTTTTACGTTCATTTAACCTTCTGCAGTCAGTTTCACCTCTGCAGTCAGTTTCACGAAACTCACTGCAGGCAGAAAACCAAACGAATGTCAAGCACTGAACATCGAGCTACCTTCAGGCGAATGCCCAACGTTAAACTACCTTAATAACAATGTCAGACGAACGCTCAACGCCCGACGTCAAAATTCCTTCATGAACCTAGTTAGATACGCCCGCGTTTTCCAGATTCGTATGGTCGAATTCAAGTTGCCGCAAACCAGAAACGATTGTATTATGACCAGGCTAAAATCTGGAGTCTAGAAACAATGGGTTAACTCAGATAATTTGAGAATAACAGATTCATAAATTAATGAACAGATGGATTAACGCATTAAGATTTTTTTCACTCATACAAGCCATTACAATGCCCATTGGATTAATACAAGAGTCTACATGCTATTTTCACAGCTACCGATGTTGAGTGTTTTATTTTAATAATGTTACTTGGAAATTGTACATATAAAAGCATGTTAACTCTATAAATTTGATAATTCGGATAGCCGGTTGCAAGAACGTTGGGTGGAGAGTTTGGTAACCGCTCAAGTCAACACTTTGTATTACATGTACGCTGCAGTCCAGTTAATAACTTTGTTACATAGTGTAAAGACTTTTAGTCTCAGTAGTTTGTGAAGTGAGATCCCCGGTACGAAATATCTTCGCGACCAGTTCCTCTGGTTATAGTATTATTGAATTTCATTAACAGTGGTACTATTTGAACCTTTTCTGTGTGATTCCTCTGGCTCTTGGACGATTAAAAAGGAAACTGACCAGAGTCATAAAAGTAATACATTCGTTCATATTCATTAACTGTTTTGGACTCGAAATGCCATTAGGAATAATATTCAATATTACTTTAGGAAGTATCAGTTCTGAACGATAAAACAGGTTTCGGATCATGTGCGAAGGTCTGTATGGGCATTACCAATTTGTACTTGCATTTAAATGATATCTTTGGGGTTTCTGGAACGATGAAATGTCGTTGAACCCTGCTTCACGTAGAGCAGTTAGAGTTTAATTAGTATAAATTCCATCGTGCCTTACAGGATTTCATATCTTCGATGGCGTCTGTCTTGTCCTAAGTGCATATTGTACTTTTGATTCGACCACATAGAACAAAATGGAAGTGAAAATAAATGGAGGTGCCATGTAGGACTACGCGTCACATTTCATAACATGTTAGTTCCATCTTGTCCCAACTCCAAATCTGGGTACCCTTCCCCCAGAAACTTGCCGAAAAATGACAGATATAGCCGCTAATCTCCAACACCACATATTCAATCGCACAGAGAAAATGAGTTCACTATCGTTTCAACTCGAAACTGTGTGTGCAGACCTAACAGATTGCCCACTCCGGACTTCCAAACTTTAAAAATCGATTATCTCGAAAACATAAAAAATGCACTTGGGACAACCTGGAAGTCAGGTCGCGCAATGACAATACTAGAGTGAGTAGTACTGATAGATGTTAGTAGTTGTGGTAAGAGACAGTTGGAGTGGACGAACACATATCGTCCCCTGAGTTCCAATGTGTTCTATGTGCCTACTGGCACATAGAACACATTGGAACTCAGGGGACGATATGGTATGACAATATGTGCTTTTGTGCTAGTGCACAATGCGCTGAGAACGCATACAGCTCGTTCACATTTACGATGAAGATGGATTCTGTATGTATAGTCAGATACTAGAAGGGGGTTCCAAAGAAAATGGGACTCTTATTTGGTACAATGTACCAAACTGCATGTACACAATGCGCGCACCACACAAACATTAGGTGGGAAAACGCTTGGGATTCTGATGTGTGGTTGTATGCCAGGTACACTATATGCGCAAAACGCATACACCATATAGCCACATGCGATGAGCAGGAGATTCTATATGCATAGTCAGCCACCAACAAAGAATCCAGCGGATAGATGAACATTACCTCCATGGAAAGTGAGACTCGTGTTTGCTAGAATGCGCTTGTGTGCTAGTGCACAATGAGCGAAGAACACAAGTCATGCAGCACATGCGGACATGATTAATGCGCCGATCTGTGCTAGTGCACAATCTTCACTCAGCAGGTACAGAACACAGGCACACACGATGAAGAGGGGGTTCTATATGCATAGTCAGCCACTAAACGAAGAATCCCCCGGAAGGTGGGTTTCGTGTTTATTGGAATGCGCCTGTGTGTTAGCGCAACCCATGGGCACATGCTAGGTTTGGCAATATATGGTTGTGTGCTACTGTACAATGTCCACACAACACATGCAGCACATAGGTAGCTGCAGATAGGACGAAGAAGCGATTCCATAGGCACAGGCATATATTCGACAGGGATTTCACGGAAGGAAAGCCTGGTGTTTGATGGATGTGCTTGTGTGCCAGTTCACAGTGTGCGCACAACACATGCAGCACATTGGCACATTCTGGTTATTCCGATATTTGCATGTTTGCTAGTGAACAGGGGTGCTCAAAACACACAGTACATAGACACATACGATGATAAGGGGTTTTGTAGGCAGAGTCGGATATTAGAAAGGGGTTTAATATTTCAAGTCGCGGATGAGTCGAAGAGTTAGGAATAGGTAGTCTGTTGTAGCATAAGGATGTGACAGAAAGACCGCAAAGTAGTGCACTTGCTAGAAGAGAGTGGTGGTAGAAACTAGTTCTGATAGAGGTTAAAACGAGCAACATCGGTGTAAGCCATCTATCTGTCTAATAGTGGCACATGCTTGGACTCCTAAATGTAGTACCTTGTAGAGAAGTGACAAGTTACGGTATCGCAGTTGTTGTTGTAGGTGGTTGTGGGACTGGACGAAAACAACAGTAGTGAAAGCTTCACACTGGGCAGAAGGAGCTGACTCGTGTCAGACGTATCCGAGGGAAAGGGTGGTAGGGATATCAATAGTAGTTTGTTTGTTTGTTGGGTTTAAAGAGTCTTTCAGCCTTCAGGGACAGACAATTCTACGAGTGAAGGAAGCCGGGGTACCTATCCGGAGAGGAGCTCTGAGCAGCGACGAACAACTCCCAGACTCTCCAACTTACTAACCGAGCAGAAGCAGACCTAGCAGCGGTGGAAGGTAAAGTGCGCCCCCTCCATGCCAGTTCAACTGCAACAATTAGAAGAGTCCATATTCATTATTTGGGGTAGACTAATCAATATTAGCGAGGCTGCACGTTGAAAATATTGATTGGTCTACCCCCACGTATACTGAACAGCCATCCAATTTAATGACATTAGGACGTATATTCCTGGCCGAAAAATAGGCCGCTGGGGTTCAAAGGGTTAAATACACTGCGCCGCCGCTCCAACTTCTTAAGACAGTAGATGATCGACTTTTTCACATTGTGCACTTGCACACCTTGCTGCGCCCGTGTGCTGTAACTGATATGAGCAGATTGAGTACTACCGCACAGACACATATTGGCACTCCTGGCATGTGGCCATGTGCTGCATGTGTTGTGCTGTGTCGAGAGTTAGCAGACAGAGATCACACTCATATACACGTGGTTAAGGGATGGTATGTACAGGTGATGAGCGGCGCTAGGGTGAATAGGGCGTTTTGATTGGTTGTTTGGCCCTGACAGAACGATCAAATTGGCTGATTCACTCAGTGGTAGAAGAGTCATAGCCCAAGAACATTAGGTTTCACTAGGGAAAAAAATCGGAGAAAGCTGATTTTTTCAGGGAATGTCGAGTACATGTCACTGAACGATTAGACAAAAGTCCCCTAAAATCCCAGTTGAGCTTTTTTTCTACAGCCTTTTTTCGAAAACGCGTTTGAAAAAAATCAAAAAAAATCGCACGAACTTTGTAACCTCGAATTGATCCAACTGTATTTTTTGTTTACGCGTATTTCGAGCTACATAATGTCTAATATACATTTACCTAGAGGAAAATGTGCATTCTGTGACAATTTCTGCGAAAAATTATTGAAAATTCACAAAAAAGTATCGGATTTACGCAAAAAATGACGATTTTCCTAACGGATTTGCCCAAAGGGTCGTAGTACAGAACGGGATGTTAGTTGGACAGACGATAAAAAATCCACCACCATTTGAAGACTTTTATCATTGCTTACAAAATAGACATTATGGAAGACCCCCTCTGCTTCTGGCCGAGTTCCCCTTTTGGCATAAAATTCGTCAGCATGAGAACTCAACTATTTTCGGGCTTGGGACCGAACAGACACGTCTGTGTCTGGCAGCATTAGATCAATAAATAATATTTACAGAATGTACAAAAATCAATAAATAATATTTACAGAATGTACGAATCAATCAACATGGATTAAGTTACATTGACTATTATCAACGCTATATACAGAAATGACATGACCTATATACATATTATTCATCGAACTCAGAAATTTCCGACAGGACAGTGTTTCTGTGGTTGTTACAAGAATCCGAACTGCAATTACACAAACCTGAGCAAGAGAGTCCTGCCTTCTTACACCCACACCTTTTTGTACAAGCACTCTTGCAACCACAACTGATCAGATTCAGTAGGTTATCGGGGGCACATGGCTTTGTGGCTGCAGTCGGTACAAGAAGTCCATTGTCTAGCGACCACCCCCAATCCGTCGGAGGAAGCGAAGTGCCCAGCCATTGTTGGACCTGGAGATAACATCTGTAGACATGTTGTTGTGCAGCATCGCTGCTTGGTGGGAGTGAGGCTAGGTCGATGGGTTTATTCAGTTTAGATTTTGCTACATAACGCTTGTAAGTGACATATCTATATTGGTCGAGAGAGGAAACAGTTTTACTCCCGTATAAGATCAGGAGAAGTTGTTCCCCGGCAGCGGCTACTGCACTTGGTGTACTGTCATCCGCCAAAATTGTGTTGACATACTGTTGTGAGTCGCTAGTAACATCGGAGACAATTGTACTGAATACTTTCTTCTTACCAACTCGAAAGAGTGCAGAAGTAGTGTCACAACCACTTATAGAATGTGCTACAAGGAGGTTGCTTCTATGGTCACCCATTTTGGTTGCTATTTCACTAACTGAAACTAGTAAGTTTGGGGTAATGGAATACATCATGTGAATATTACATCCCGGTTGAACTTGAGAGGTAAGAATGACTAACAAGTCTGTGTCTGTTCCCACAACGACAACATTGTTGTCATCTTGAGCGATGTCAAGTGCAGTTTCGGCTATCAGTACATCAGCATCAGCCTCGGCCTGCTTGGACTGAATATTGATAGCAGATAGCTCCTGCATTAGAAGATCGATCAGTTGGGTTTTGTTCTTGGCATTTGCAAGGAAATCGGATTGGGGTGTGGTGGCTGGTAACTCGGGTGAGATATTGATATCAATGGAATACCTGTCTTTAGATCTACGGGCTTGTTCCATGCCCTTTGTCGACATTGTACAAGCATAACCATCAAAAACAACCACGACGGTCGCCCCAAAATGTCTCACTAGATAATTGGAATATGATGTACATATGTCCTTATATGACGACTGTTTAGGCCATACAACTGCCCTCAATAAAAGTCCACCATCTACAACAAACAGAGAAGGTTCTGGGATTTTAGTTTGCTCGGAACCGTATGTTTTGAGGATCTTACCGAGCGTGCTTTTCTGTGTCTTCCTCATTCCAGCAGAATCAAACAATGCTGGTGGTTTCGGGGCGAGTTCATATTTGAGATACTCTTCCATCTCTGCTTGTGACTGAATAACACATGTGATGCGGTTGAACAGAATTGTGGGGTCAATCACTACCTAACTTCCACGGACTTTGATGCTATTTGCCATCGATGCGAAAGACTTCACAGTGTCAACACGTCATAGTTTGATGCTGTTGAACGTTTTGCTTACAACATTCGATACGCAACATTCACCAATTTTGCGAACTTGGTCACAGTTCACAGCTTCGTCGGCCACAAGCCCGGTCGCTATAGAGACTAATTGTAGTGGATCTCTATTCTGAAAGGGGGAATGCACTCTGAGCCAGTTCAATAATTTGGTGATATCATTGGCATCAGTCAATTGTGAACTTTGACGGAGATCCCGATGTTGTTCGCCATGACCAGTGTGAACATGAACAAAATTTTCGAGAGCATTACATATCGGAAGGCAAAGAGGTAGTCCATGTACCCATTTCGCAACAGTGCTATCGGTTATTCCCCTGCCATGTGTGAGACCACCAGGGAGCTTGAACATTCTCATTAAACACTGCTCTATGGTCTGATCAGAATATATCCCGTCCCAGAATTTATCTGAGCGCCTTATGGTAAAGTAACCTTTCTCAGTGAACAACTTCAAATCATCCTGTTGCATTATTTCTGTTAGCTCATTCATCTGCTGCAAATAGAGATGAGAACTTTTTGCGTATGCAAAATGACCACCTGTGTGAAATACTGGAATCATATTGCGAACACAATATGTGTGGAGTTCCCAGTCGCCTGTGCGCTCTGCTCTCAAGAACAACTGGAGAAGACCTATTTGCTCGTAGTATTGTACCCAAAGCTTTCCTGTGCGTCCTACGGACGCATTCTGGAGCAGTTCGTGTAATGTTGACAGTAGATGGTTGACACTTTCTTGATTGGCAGCGTCAGCTGTTGTACAGTCACCTCTGGCAAGTCCACAGAATATTTCATTGACTTCTGTGCAGTCTATGTTATCTAGTGTTCGGCTTTCTTCAAACACAAGTTTTGTAATGGCAATTTGTGTTAGCAAATGGGCACGAACTGCTCTTGAATATGCATGACCACTGATCAAATGATGGATTGACCCACCAGCATAAACAGTCCCCCATAGTTCATCCAAGCCGCTACCAGCCATGATCGAACCAATTGCCCCCTAAATATGACATAATCATATGGAAGCCGCCGAGTCTAACGAAAACTTTTGTCAACTTATCTGACGAAGACACAATCTCTGTACAATACAAATTTGTTTATGAGTACACATCAAAGGCGTGCACACATTACATGCCAATGCATCTTGAGTGTAGGCGAACACCACATTATGTGATTTAATCGAACATGGAAATTGAAACAGTGATGCTATAATACGGCATTTGAATGAGAAAAGTCGATGCCGTTTGAATTTGAGTTTAGGGGGTATGGTTAATATTTCACACGTTTCACCAGTTCATTATGGAATAAATGACTATTGTTATATAGCATTATAAAGCCACTGCTTTTCTGCAATTTTTGATATATAATTTAACTCCCAAAGTAGTCGTAGATTTGATTTAATGGACGTTGTGTACCGTTGTGTGTATGAAAACAATAAATTTTTTTTTCGTAATTTTGTACATTTTCGTGAATATTTCACCATTGAGTGTGAGGATTGGTACAAAGTTGGCATTTTCTGTTGGGGATATGTATTCTCAATATAATTCAGCACGATATTTATGATTCTCACCCTACTAAGGCGAATAAGAATGAGAAATATGGAGCTGGGTCGAATTTTTTTAAAAAAAAATTTTTTCTTCAAAAAAACGCTATAACTAAAAAAGCTCAACTCGGATTCGCGGGGACTTTTCACACTTTATCCGCAATGTGTGTCCCGGAAACATATAAAAAAAATCAGCTTTCTCCGATTTTTTCCCTTACTTTCTCATTTTTATGTCTAATGTGCCTGGACTATCAGGGATAGCCAAAACTAGACAGCACAATGACACAACGGACCAGGAAACGAGAATCCGAACCAGATGAACAACTTCTTGGGCTGATTTCGCTTTCTAGGCAGCTGTCGGGTCATTTCGAGAAATTAATACTCTTATACAAATGAATTTACTTTTAGAAAATATTTTTTCACTGCTGTGAGCATTTGAGTCCCGTAATAACCACGTGCGGCGCGTACGTACCCTAAAAAAACCAACATGGCGACATCTATCATGCAATATGAACGACGGAAACACGTATCACCCAAACAATAGTGTTGTGAATGCTCAGTATAACACCACCCTTAACAATGTCGTAAAAAATGGCCGCTTGTGCGAGTTACCGCGACATCACACGTGACACCCAAAAATACAACGTGACTGATGGCGACACATGGAATCGACAGTGATATCACTGAGAATATGGAATATCCGCACATGGCAAACTACATCCTGGGATCCCACAAGGCATAGTTAACTTCTTTTCTACATGCATTTGGTGTATGCATGTCACTCAATGATACTTCATACTAATTTCGGCTCAAATCGGCAACCCGGTTCTGAAAACTGAAATTTTGACTGTGACTACCAGGTCTGTTCCTTTCTGGACGAACTCGATCATTCTAAAATCAGTTGAGTTAAAATTAATACAAATCAACTGGGTTGGGTAATATGAACCCAATTGAATTAATTTTTAACCCAACTGATTTTGGATTGATACTTCTGGATAACATTTTCTTTAACCTTTTACCTAACATGAAAAGCCGACGACACTTGCAAACAAAATTCTTGAATAACAAAAATCGCCAATTAATTTTCATTATTTTTTTTATTTTTTGTCTCAAAAAGATAGGTTATGACCCCTCATTGGAACGAGCTCGACAAGCTCGTTCCAGTGAGGGGTTATCACCTATCTTTTTGAGACAAAAGGAGGATGAGGGGAGTGGGGGTGCACACACACATGAAAAAAAAAAACGGAAGCAGGTTTTTTAGCGCAACGGATTTTACTTCCCCCAACGAAGCTGCAGGCCAGATAACAGAAAATGTTCTCATGACTGCAGTTCTCGAAATATTTAAATTTTATAGTAAATTTCCTTTCTTATTATACCTACCACAATTATTTGCTACAGGCTTGCACTACAGTGGAAGACCCTAACTCTCTATTTTGATCTTCCCCAAGCGATTTGGGAAAGAAGAGTGGTGCAAAAGCACCAAGAAAAAATAAGCCAAAACCGGGTCGAGCACCATCGGCGCACACCCAATAGGGGACGCTCTTCTCTTAGTATAACTCCACGACTTTCGGAACCAGCGCACAAGCAGTAACTAATGAATCATTCTTTGAGTCCGCCAACATTGGAGTTATGTGATCAGCGGGGAGGAAGGATTCTTTCCCGAATAAGAAGACGGGAGGGCCTCCATGTAAACAATCGTGGTATGTATAATAAGAAAGGAAATTTACTATAAGATTTAAATTTCTTATCAACCTACCTTACAATTGGTTTACTACAGGCTGAATAGACAATATGATGGAGGGAATCACATAACCAACCCCCACATAACCCAATTGCACTGGAATCGTGGATAGAGGAAGAGGTCCCCAGGCCTATCAAACCATAGCCTCACAAACATTGCTAAAAGAAAATGAGAGATGAAGCGTACGGTTCTGTGCGACGCACAGACAGAAAAGGGCAGCAACAGCACAGAGCTGGAACTGATCTTGTAATTAGCCTAATGGCTAGGGCAAACAACAGCCTGAGCAGAAGAAAGAGGGCCCAAAGCAAAAAGGTCCTCAGACTGCTCCTGCAACTGACGCAGTAGAAGGTGGAGAAAGTAGAAGCATTTCTCCAGTAGGCTGCTTGCATAACATCCGACAACTTGACGGAGTTAGAATAAGCCCAAGAGGTCGACAATGCACGCACCTCGCGGGCAGAAATACGATTGGTAATACAATCGCCAGTCGCTGGACGAGCGTAAGCCGCGCAAATAGCAAGACAAATTCATTGAGAAATGGATTGAGGAGAGATCTTCTGTCGACCAGGAATGAGAGACAGAAAAAATCGTTTCCTGCCTTTCCTAATGAACTGTGTCTGATTGAGATAAATGCGAATTGCAAGAACCGGACAGATCAAAGGGCGGTTACCCTCAACAGAAGGAAGTGCCCTGATACAGATAGGAGGTGGAGTAGTTTCTGGTATCTGATTCTTGGCAAGAAAGGAGCAATCAGTGGTAAACGTAACACTGTTGGGAGAGCTCCTGAAAAAGCCGGATCAACCGAGAGGTCGTGAAGCTCACTAACCCGTCTGGCTGAGGAAAAAGCCGTCAGAAAAGCCGTCTTGTATGTGAGAAAACGCTTATCCACCTGGCATAAAGTTTCGACTCCCCCCCGCCCCCCCCCCCCCCTCAAGCAAAGCAGCACCCAAGAAAGATTCCATCTTGGTCCCGGAGGTTTGAATTTTTCCTTCTATTTTTCAACTTCTAGGTTTCGCACTGAGACGTGAATAATTGTTTTCGTCATTTCATCTTCTTTTTGGGAGAGGAGGGTGGCTTCAATTCTGCCTGTCCCAAGGTTTCCCGCGAAACTTTCTTTGAACAAGATTGAATAACTAAGGGAAGTTGCATAGCTAATCACAGAACATTATGTCTGAGAGGTTATGAGATTTGTTTTCGAGCTATTCGAGCATTGTTCTCGCCCTTTTAGGGATAACATCTTTATTCGAACAACGTTGAAAAGGTATGCCTCCAAAATATTGTGTGTCCAGCATCTTCTAGTTTGACCAGTGTTTCAGAAGAAGAAAGCTGAGTTTATTGAATGAAAGTGTCAATGACACTGTAGCTTAACTTGTCTGTGTGTTGTGTTTGATGAAAAGGATAACGTTCAATGTTTATGAAAGGATTATGAAATAAGACAAGAACTGTGATAATTGGGAATATGTTAATTTCTGTTCCCAGTATGCTATGTTTTTAATAAAAATAATATGAGGTGTACACTGTACTAAAGAGCTGAGGGGTGGGTTAATATGATTTCACAGCTAATGTATGTGGCTCTCACAGTTAACGCATGTCAACGAAAGTTACCAAGTTACAGGGACATTATTCCAAAACGAGTCATCCTATCAAGTTACATTGAAATCCTTTCATAAATATGGCCTGTGCTAAAGGTTTTCGGGCTTCAGGCTTGTGTTGCCATGGCAGTTGACCGGTTGCAACTAAAAGGGGACGTCCTCATCTCGACATTATACATGTACTGAGTTCCCATGAAATCCCTTCACAAATACTACCTGTAGTCTGTACTAAGGTTTTTTGGGTTTGGGGCTCAGGAAGCCATCATGGCAGAATGATCGTGACCAAAAGGAGGGGGTGGGGGGCGTTGTCATCTGGGCATCATCACAGAGAATCATACGAAGTTACAATGGAATCCCTTCATATTTCTGACCTATAGACTGTGCTCAAGGTTTTTGGGCATTGGGCCCCTGAAGCCGTCACAGTTGACCAATCAGGACCAAACGGGAATGTAATCATCTCGGCATTATATGGCGTCAACCTAACAAGTTACAATGAAATCCTTCCATAAATACGACCTATAGACTATGCTAAAGGTTTTTGGGTTTTGTGCTCGGGCAGCCATCAAGGCTGAATGATCGCGACCATAAGGGGACGTTCTCATCTAGACATTATTTGGAGTCATCCTACCATGTTACAATGAAATCCCTTCATAAATATGGCCTGTAGACTATGCTAAAGATTTTCGGGTCCCTGTAGCCGTCACAGTTACCCACTTGCTTCGAAAAGGGGACGTTCTCATCTACACATTATATGAAGTCAACCTGCCAAGCTACAATGAAATCCCTTCATAAATATGACCTGTAGACTGGTCTTCGGGCTTTGGCAGCCATCATGGTTGAATGATCGCAACCAAAAGGGGACACTCTCATCTAGACATTATTTGGAGTCATCCTACCAAGTTACAATGAAATCCCTTCACAAATATGACCTGTAGACTGTGCACAAGGTTTTCGGGCTTCGGGCCCCTGTAGCTGTCACAGTTGACCAATCACGACCAAAAGGGGATGTCATCATCAAGGCATTATATGGAGTCAACCAAACAAGTTACAATGAAATCCTTCCATAAATATGACCTGTAGACTATGCTAAAGGTTTTGGGGCTCGGGCAGCCATCAAGGCTGAATGATCGCGACCAAAAGGGGACGTTCTCATCTAGACGTTATTTGGAGTCATTCTACCAAGGTACAATGAAATTCCTTCATAAATATGACCTGCAGACTGTGCTAAGGGTTTTCAGGCTTCGGGGCGCTGTAACCATCACAGTTGCCCAATCGTGTCCAATAGACGATGTTCTCATCTAGACATTATATGAAGTCAACCTACCAAGTTACAATGAAATTCCTTCATAAATATGACCTGAAGACTGTGATAAAGGTTTTCGGGCTTCGGGCTCGGGCAGCCATTATGGTTGAATGATCGAAACCAAAAGGGGACATTCTCATCTGGGCATCATCTAGAGCGATTCCACGAAGTTACAATGAAATCCCTTCGTAAATATGACCTGTAGACTGTGCTCAAGGTTTTCGGGCTTCAGGCACCTGTAGCCGTCAGAGTTGACCAATCATGACCAAAAGGGGATGTCATCATCTAGGCATTATATGGAGTCACTCTAACAAGTTACTATGAAATCCTTCCATAAATACGACCTATAGACTATGCTAAAGGTATTTGGGCTCTGGTAGCCATCAAGGCTGAATGATCGCGACCAAAAGGGGACGTTCTCATCAAGACATTATTTGGAGTCATCCCACCAAGCTACAATGAAATTCCTTCATAAATATGACCTGTGGACTGTGCTAAAGGTTTTCGGCCTTAGGGGCCCCTGTAGCCGTCACAGTTGCCCAATTGTGCCCAAAAGGGGACGTTCTCATCTAGACATTATCTAAAGTCAACCTACCAAGCTACAATAAAATCCCTCCAATGAAATCGTTCGGTCTGAGCGCGGCGTTCGATACAATCGACTACTCTGTTCTGGCATCCGTTCTAGAGCAAAGAGTTGGAGTTTGTGGTGTGGCCTTAGACTCATTCAGATCGTATCTTGCTAATCGTTCACAGAGAATTCTGATAGACAACACTGTATCAAAATCAGTCTCCCTGAAATATGGTTTGTCTCAAGGTTCAGTCCTTGGCTCGTTATTGTACGCCTTATATGTCCTTCCTCTTGGTGACATAATCCGAAAGCATGGGCTTTCCTTCCATCTCTATGGCGACGACACCCAGTTATATATCAGTTTCAACTCTCAACACGAGAGAGATGTGGCATGCCCCCTGGAAAACTGTGTCTGATATTAAATCCTGGATGATCAACAACTGGTTGAAGTTGAATGCGGACAAAAGCGAAGTCATTTATATTGGACTCCCTTATCAGCTATCGAAAATTTCTCGACTGAGTTTGAAGTTTGATGGCAGTGCCATTTTTCCATCGGCAATGGTTCGTAATCTTGGTTTTTTCATGGATGAAAACCTTTCAGCAGACAAGCATGTGTTGCAATTCTCCAGAACAGCTTTTCATCATCTCCGAAATATCGGTAGAATGCGTGGTGTGGTAGACGAGGGAACGGCAATGCAATTAATTCATGCATTTGTAACGAGTAGATTGGATTATTGTAATTCTCTCCTATATGGCTGCAAACAATCCCTAGTTAACAAGCTACAGAATGTTCAGAATTGTGCGGCTAAACTTGTGACCAAGAGTAAAAA
This sequence comes from Pictodentalium vernedei, assembly GCA_031216915.1. Classification (NCBI taxonomy): domain Eukaryota; kingdom Metazoa; phylum Mollusca; class Scaphopoda; order Dentaliida; family Dentaliidae; genus Pictodentalium; species Pictodentalium vernedei. Next base: position 312,069,785 of record CM062297.1, on the reverse strand, counting down.
ATCCTCTTCGGCTTCGCCTATCTCACAAAAACTGCATTGGTTACCCATTAGTTAAAGAATTAGTTTCAAAGTATTATTGTTTACCCACAAAGCTGTCAACGATCTTGCGCCTCCCTATCTTTGCAATCTAGTTAAGAAGTATGTACCTGTCCGTCCTTTGCGGTCAGCTACTTTGTGTAATCAGAATGCAGGAAAGCTGGTCACAGCTGGCGATCGGGCCTTCTGCATTACGGCACCACATTTGTGGAATGCGTTACCTGACGACATAAAAAAAACACAGTCACTCGAGTCATTTAAGAGACACTTACAAATACACCTGTATAAATTGGCTTATTGCTGACCTGCTTGTATTATATAAAATGCACCTTCAGTTTTGTGTGAAGCCTGTGAGCACTTATGTGGATACTCGGCTTTAAACCATATTATTATTATTATTATTGTTATTATTATATAAATATGACCTGTAGACTGTGCTGAAGGTTTTCTGGTTTTGGGCTCGGGCAGTCGTCACGGTTGACAGATCGCGACCAAATGGGGAAGTTCTCATCTAGACATCATACGGAGTCATCCTACAAGCTACAATGAAATCCCTCCATATTAAATATGACCTGCAGACTGTGCTAAAAGTTTTTGGGTTTCGGGCTTGGGCAGCCATCATGGTTGACAGATCATGACCAAAAGGGGACGTTCTCATGTAGGCATTATACAGAGGTATCCTACCAAGTTACAAGGAAATCCCTTCATAAATACGACATGTAGACTGTGCTAATGGTTTTCGGGTTTTGGGGTCGGGCAGCCATACCGGTTGACCGATCACAACCAAAAGGGGACGTTCTCATCTAGATATGACCCCAAACCCGCATAGGAAATTTCGTGACGATCAGACAAGAACTATGGGGTGAAAATGTGAACAGACTCACAGACTTCCGCATGCGTGATGGCAATAGCTTATCTTGACTTTGTGAAGTTACATGTATAGTATGTGACACAGCAATGACACACATCTAGGTAATGACCTGATATCAAAGGTACATATAAGTATTGTAACGGTCTGTACATAAATACTGACAGTAGCATGTAACAAATGTATGGGTAAAGTATTGAAAAGGTGGGCGACAGTTAGATGCTAAACTAGAAAATAAATCCCCATGGGTTTCATGTTACAATGGGTATCCTTGTATGGGGCACCATAAGCCAAATGTTAGCAACTGTTTTGGCCTGTTTGATTCAAACCCTTCTTGAGTTGATTCATACTAATTAATAAATATTTGTCCAGTCCTTAAAATATAGTTACTTGAATTTTTTTATCTTCAGCTCATAGGGTTCCCACGGGTGAGAAGGTTTTATTTTTCTCATTGTAAATAGAAAATCGGGTTGTGCTAATAATGTTTACCCTCCCCAAACAACAACAGATATTAACACAGGAACTTGGCTTCAGCACATTTGAATATACACACCCCAGGGATGCTGAAGTCAAGAAACATTATTTTGTCTGGTGGTTTGGGAAAAGAGTTTTAATTATCTTCCTTTTTGAGTCCCCGAGTGGGTCTGACTGAATCCAGAAATATTTGTTCTCATAGCACAGTGATAACAAAGGCATCCAATAAATTTCTAGCAAACATTACTGACATAAAAAATCTTTTTTACAGGTTCTGTACAAAAAATGTTATACACAGAATTCCAGTAAATATGACTGCCAACAGAAAAAACCCGTATTATATGTGATGTATTCCATGACACTAAACATTTATTCAAAAATTTATTCAAATCAGAACCTTCATATAGAAGTTATGTACAAAAAACTGATTGTACCTACTTTGGGTACAAAATGGCAGACGGCAGCCGTCTTGAATTTCGGAGCGCACCCCAAAACATTCGTTCTCCTCCCAAGGTGATAAAGTTACCCAAGAAGTTTCGTGGAGATCGGTTCATAAATACAGCCTCTAGCCCGAGCCGTATTGACATGTGCACGTACTGTGTATACGTAGCACTGAATAAATCAAAGTTCATCTAATTTGCATAATTTCTGCACGAGAAAAAAAACCCGTTTTATATGTGATGTATTCCATGTTACTAAACATTCAGACAAAAATTTATTCAAATCAGAACTTTCATACAGAAGTTCTGTACAAAAAACTGATTGCACTAACTTAAATACAAAATGGCTGCTGGTAGCCATCTTGAATTTCGGGCCGTACCAAAAACACTCGTTACTGTCCCAGGTGATAACAAAGGTACCCAAGAAGTTTCGTGAAGATCGGTTCATAAATGCAGCATCTAGTCCGAGCCGTATTGACATGTGCACTTACATGTACTGTGTATAAGTAGCACTGAATAAATCAAAGTTCATCTAATTTGCAAAATTTCTGCACGAAAGAAAAACCCGTATTATATGTGATGTATTCCATGTTACTAAACATTTATTAAAAAATTTATTCAAATCAGAACCTTCATATAGAAGTTCTGTACAAAAAACTGATTGTACCTACTTTTGGTACAAAATGGCAGACGGCAGCCATCTTGAATTTCGGACCGCACCCCAAAACACTCGTTCTCGTCCCAAGGTGATAAAGTTACCCAAGAAGTTTCGTGAAGATTGGTTCATAAATACAGCCTCTAGCCCGAGCCGTATTGACATGTGCACTTACTGTGTATAAATAGCACTGAATAAATCAAAGTTCATCTAATTTGCATAATTTCTGCACGAGAAAAAAAACCCCGTATTATGTGTGATGTATTCCATGTTACTAAACATTCATTCAAAAATTTATTCAAATCAGAACATTCATATAGAAGTTCAGTACAAAAAACTAATTGTACCTAATTTCGATACAAAATGGCCGCCGGCAGCCATCTTGAATTTCGGACTGCACCCAAAAACACTCGTTCTCATCCCACGGTCATAACAAAGGTACCCAAGAAGTTTCGTGAAGATCGGTTCATAAATACAGCCCCTAGTCCGAGCCGTATTGACATGTTAATGTGTATAAGCAGCACTGAATGAATCAAAGTTCATCTAATGTGCATAATTTCTGCACGAAAAAAAAACCCGTTTTATATGTGATGTATTCCATGTTACTAAACATTCAGACAAAAATTTATTCAAATCAGAACTTTCATACAGAAGTTCTGTACAAAAAACTGATTGCACTAACTTAAGTACAAAATGGCTGCTGGTAGCCATCTTGAATTTCGGACCGCACCCAAAAACACTCGTTCTCGTCCCACGGTGATAACAAAGGTACCCAAGAAGTTTTGTAAAGATCGGTTCATAAATACGGCCCATAGCCCAAGCCGTATTGAATTGTTGACGGACAGACGGATGACGGGCCATGGCATAACCTCAATTTTGACTACGTCAAAGTTGAGCTAAAAAGTAACTGGCGACGTACGACTGACAAGAGACGCCAACTGATGGCAATAGGCCACAGTGACTTTGAGTCAAGGCAGATGAATAGGGATTCAGTTTAGTGACAGCTATACAGTCATGTGTTGATTCAGGAGCTTTCGCCGAAACTTTCCCCCAAATAACACTTTGCCCAAAGAGAATAGAAGATACTTACAAAAGAAAATGAAACTGTCAATGACACTGTAGCTCAACTTGTCCAGACAAAGACATGTACATGTATAGTATGTGACACAGCAATGACAAACATCTAGGTAATGACCTGATAACAAAGGTACATATAAAGTATTGTAAAGGTCTGTACATAAATACTGACCGTTGCCTGTAACAAATGTATAGGTAAAGTATTGTAAAGGTGGGTGACAGTCAGATGCTAAACTAGAAAAAACATCTTTGAGTCCCAGAGTGGGTCTGGCTGAACCCCAAAATATTTGTTCTCATAGCACAGTGATAACAAAGGCACCCCAAAACACACTCGTTCCTGTCCCAAGGTGAAAACAAAGGTAGCCAAGAAGTTTTGTGAAGATCAGTTCATAAATACGAGCTGTATAGAAGTTGTGACAAAAAACAGACTGGACCTAATTTCGGTACAAAATGGCCACTGGCAGCCATCTTGAATTTTGGACCGCACCCAGAAACACTCATTCTCGTCCCAAGGTGATAACAAAGGTACCCAAGAAGTTTTGTGAAGATCGGTTCATAAATACAGCCTCTACCCTGAGCCGTATTGACATGTGTGCTTACACTGTATAAGTTGCACTGAATAAATCAAAGTTCATCTAATTTGCATAATTTCTGCACGAAAAAAACCCTTACAATATGTGATGTATTCCATGCTACTAAACATTCATGCACAAATTTATTCAAATTCTGTACAAAAGACTGATTGCACTAATTTTGGTACAAAATGGCTGCTGGTGGCCATCTTGAATTTCGGACCACACCCAAAAACACTCGCTCTCATCCCATGATAACAAAGGTACCCAAGAAGTTTCATAAAGATTGGTTCATAAATATGGCCTCCAGTCTGAGCCGTATAGAAGTTGTGTACAAAAAACTGATTAGACCTAATTTCGGTACAAAATGGCCACTGGCAGCCATCTTGAATTTTAGACCGCACCCAGAAACACTCGTTCTCGTCCCAGGGTGATAACAAAGGTACCCAAGGCATTTCGTGAAGATCAGTTCATAAATACAGACTCTAGCCCGAGCCGTATTGGCATGTGTACTTACTGTGTGTAAGTCGCACTGAAAAAATCAAAGTTCATCTAATTTGCATGATTTCGGCACGAGAAAAAGCCCCGTATTATATGTGATGTATCCCATAGTACTAAACATTCACACAAAAAAGTATTCAAATCAGCGCTTTGATATGGAAGTTCTGTGCAAAAATCTGATTGCACCTAATTTTGTACAAAATGGCTGCCATCGGCCATCTTGAATTTCGGACCGGAACCAAAAACACTCGTTCTCGTCCCACGGTGATACCAAAGGTACCCAAGAAGTTTCGTAAAGATCGGTTCATAAATACGGCCTCTAGACCGAGCCGTATTGGCATTTGCACTTACAGTGCTGAAAGTAACACCAAAAAACATCAAAATTAGTCTAATTTGCACAATTTACGCACGAGAAAAAAAACTGTATTATATGTGATGTATCCCATGGTACTAAACATTCATACAAAAAATTATTCAAATCAGAGCTTTCATATGGAAGTTCTGTACAAAAAACAGATTTCTGCATCGTCGGTACAAAATGGCGGCTGGCAGCCATCTTAAATTTCGGACCGCACCCAAAAACACTCGTTCTCGTCCCATGGTCATACCAAAGGTACCCAAGAAGTTTCGTAAAGATCGATTCATAAATACGTCCTCTAGCCCGAGCCGTATGCAATTGTTGACGTACGGACAGACGGACGGACGCAAGCACGGACAGACGGACGACGGGCCATGACAAAAGCTCAAATTTGGCTTCGCCAAAGTTGAGCTAAAAATGAAAGTGTCAACGACACTGTAGATTAACTTGACTGTGTTATTTGATGAAAAGGGTAATGTTCAATGTTTATGAAAGGATTATGAAATACGACAAGAATTGTGATAATTGAGAATATGTTAATTTCTGTCCCCTGCATGCTATGTTTTCAATATAAATAATTTGAGGTGTAGACTGTACTAAAGAACGGAGGGTGGGTTAATGTATGTCAACCAAAGTTACCAAGTTACAGTGAAATTATTCCAAAAACAAGTCATCCTATCAAGTTACCATGAAATCCCTTCATAAATACGGCCTGTGGACTGGGCTAAAGGTTTTCGGCCTTCGGGCCTGTGTTGCCATCACGTATGACCCATCGCAACAACATCATACCGAGTCATCCAACAAAGTTACAATGCAATATCTTCATAAATTCGACCTGTACTCTGTGCTAAAGATTTTCGGGTTTTGGGAACGGGCAGCTGTCACGGTTGAACGATCGCGACCAAAAGAGGACGTTCTCATCTAGACATTATATGGCGTCATCCTACCAAGTTACAATGAAATCCCCCCCTCCCCCCCCCCCCCCCCCGCGCGAAAACGAGCTGTAGACTGTGCTAAAGGTTTTCGAAATTAGGGCTTGGACAGCCGTCATGGTTGACAGATCGTGACCAAATGGAGTTCTCATCTGGACACCATACGGAGTCATCCTACGAAGTAACAATAAAATTCCTCCATATTAAATACAGGCTGTGCTAATATAGTTTTGGGGTTTCGGGTTTGGGCAACCGTCACGGTTGACAGATCATGACCAAAAGGAAACGTTCTCATATCGACATCATACAGTCATCCCACCAAGTTACAATGAAATCCCATTATAAATACGACCTGTATACTGTGCTGAAGGTTTTCGGGTTTTGGACTCGGGCAGCTACATGTATCATGTTTTACCGATCGCGACAAAAAGAGGACGTTCTCATCTAGACCTGACCTCAAACCTGAATATGAAATTTCGTGATGTTCGGACAAGGACTTCGAGCTGAAACCAGTGCTAAAGGAAAATGTGAACAGACTGACATACCAACAGACTAAAATTCTTCCGCACGCGTGATGGCAATAGATTATCTTGACTTTGTCAAGTTAAGCTAAAAAATTAATAACTTTTAAACAAAATTTTGTGTCTCAAGAATGTAGCTTATGTCTCCCCCATTGGCACGACCTCAACTAGCTCCTTCCTGTGATAGGTAATAAATTATATGTTTAGCTAAAGAATAGAACCAGGGACTCAAGATGAGTCAAATACCATCACCTGTGTCCATGCTGCCCAAACGAACCCAGAATGATGCCAAAAATAGGGTCCAACACTTTCAAAACAAGAGGGAAGTATTGTTAAGGTTGCAATGATAACGCTTTCCTGGATGTTCTAAGTTCTTACGAACGCCAATAAATAAACTTATATATTCGAGATATAGCCCCACATGCTGTTTAAATACCATTACTTTCAAACAAAATTCATGCGATCTTGCAAAAAATTAATTTTGTGGATTCAAATTACACTTGGTTTCTCAGAATTGAATATTTTTTTTCATCAGCTGATCAGCTCTTTGTTAGTAAATGGGATAAAAAGAGTCTAAAAAGCAGCCAATATAAGCGCTCTGGGCGTTGCTGTCGAAACTTCAGATTTCCAAGTTTACTAATTATCCTCACAGTCAATTTGGCATTTAACAAATTCAGTCGTGTTTGACAGAGTATATTGAGCTCTGTCAACCAAGACAGAATTTGTTAAATTCCTAGTTGCATTGTGGGAAAAAATGCTGCTTGAAAAACAATGTTTTGACAACAGTATGAAGAGGGTTTATCCAACTAACCCAACATAATCTGGACAACTCCTTCAAATCGGCAAGTACATTGTCGCCTCATTAATTACAATGGCAAATATTCAAGAACTCAAACAATTCTTCAAGGAGGCCTCTCCAGTTTACAGGAGTGGAGATGTTTTGCATAGGGGTTATCAAATTACATTCTATGATTACCAATAAATAATTCACGGACTGTGGAGAAAACAATTATCCTCTTTAACCCACTGGGGCCGAATATCTATCTCATTAAAAAGAGTAACAGGCGTCTTTCTTCATTACTCGATTCATAATGTCGTTTTGAGATAAATGACTATTTGATACTGATTTGTAATGGTTCAAACAAGGGCGCCGGAAGCGTAGTTGTGGAGGAGGGGGCAGGGTCCAGTTCCCCCCTTCCCCGAGGCAAGAGAAGCAGCGGCGCCCTTTTTAGCCAAAAGTGCACCAGTGGAAAAGACTTTACTTTCCCAGAATTGTATAACTGTTGAACTAAACCCGACTATTCGTTTCCAACGTATTTTATGTGTACCACTGCCAACTGAGAGGAGGGGAGGGGGTGGGGGAATATTAGGTATAACGACGAAAGCTATACAATCAGCGGGGTGAGTTCAAAAGCTTTATATATAGAAGCCTATTGTCATCCTATTGGGTGTTACATTACAGTTTATACGTTGTAAACTCTCAGTCTGACTGGGTGCTGGAAGCCGACATTTAGGCTTTAATCTAAAGTACAGGTACTGTAACTCAAAGGTTTCATACTCTGTGGATGTCCTTCATATTATCTTTGAATCTAAATTATTTATTCTAAATTTAATCTGTACGGATTTTCCTGGTTACAATTCGTAGGAAAGTAGATATAACACAGTCCCATAAATTGTAACAAGGCAAAGACTTGTGAACAAATTTTAATGACTAAAAATAATTCTGCACTCTGCCAATTAACCCTTTACCTAACATGAAAAGCAGATGACACTTGCAAAAATAGTTCTTGAATAACTAATTTTTTTCATTTTTTGTCTCAAAAACATAGGTTATGACCCCTTGTTGGAACGAGCTCGTTCCAACGAGGGGTCATAACCTATGTTTTTGAGATAAAAAAATGAAAAATAATGAAAATTAATTGGTGATTTTTGAGAATAGAGCTGGCCGGTTTTGACCATTACGTTGGGTAAAAGGTTAACGCATACCCAGACTTGAGTGCCCTTTTTGATACCCCTGTCCTAATGCCCACGAACGCTTCCGGTGCCCTTAGGTCCAATTACTTAATTTGTGTGCCTTTTCAGTCCATGTTGTGTCCCAGGGAGCTGTATTCAAACACCAAGTATTTAACTTTTACCAGTGTTTCGACAGAACTACTATGCACACAAGAAGGTGACCAACTGCAGCTTTTTAATCCAACTGTTTTCACCCTTCTTAGACTTCTCAATACTGGCATCCATGGTGATATTTCATAAATGTTGTGAAATGGGCGAATTCATTCTACATTTGCAGGGAAGTTCAGTAATAATTTAATCCTACACCCCCGGAGAGCTGTAGGATTAAATTATTATATATCCTCACGACCGATTTATTCTTCGTTGCTTCATCGTCTCGTCCATTGCCATTTTTTCACTACACAAAAAGTAATGCCTACCAGTTTGAAGGGGTTATTGAAGCTTCATGCCAACTTATAAATACATCTATTTTGTTGTTCTGGGGATATGGATCTTCTAATTTTCTTCTATTTTAACTCTTAGGGTTCCCACGGGGTGCGGGATAAATCTTTTTTCATAAACCAAGAAATGTCACCTAACAATATACTGCATAGCCAATTTGGTTAAAATCGGTCAAACGGTTCTGAAAAGTGAAATTTGGGATGTGGCCCCATGCTTGTCCAATAAACTTTCTTGGAACAAGCTTGACTCTTGGTTACTAAAAGAAGTTGCATATCAAATCTCAAAAGTATTATGACTGGTAATTTATGAGAAGATTTTCACAAATGTACCATGTTAGGTTGGATTTGGGCTAATGGTTCCGAAGAAGATGGAAATGTATACGTTAACGGGCGAGGACGATGTACAGCAGATCATGAACGACAGACTTCTGTCGTCCTGTCATCCCCGTCGAAGCGACGGACGAAAAACTTTGAATAATGATTTTTGTGAATAACGTTGGCCGGTTTAGATCGTTACGTTGGGCAAAGGGTTAAACTATCGAACAGTCATTACTATTTATTTATTTATTTATTGGAGTTTAAAACGACGATTTCGAAAGCCTGGGTCGCCTCTGGTCGGACACGTTTTCCGGTGGAGGAAGCCGGAGCGCCCCCCCCCCCCCCCCCCCCCCCGAGTAGCGGCGAGCAATTGTCAGACTCCGTACAAGCAGGGTTAGCAATGGTTGGAGGTAAGTGCCTCATCGACGTGCAGTACGCTTCAGTACATTGCGCCATCGTACCCCAACGTTGGCAATCGGGATTAAGTGCCTTGACCAAAAACACAACGAGGTTACCGAAGGTAAGAATCGAACCGTGGAAAAGGCATTAACTGAATAGAGCTCGTGTGTAGTATTAACTGTGTTTAATGTATAAACAATATAGATCTTTAAAGTATAAAATAATAAAATATAACACGTCACTTCTCGTAATACTGTCGAATGCAAAAATTACAGATTCTTGTAAAATGATAACACAGATGTTAACTGGTAGTGTATTGGAAAATCACATTTGGGATTTACTCTGAAGTGTGGGTTATTTATTATTTATTTATTGTTGTTTAAGGTCACATATTTATGCACAATGGCTAATCATGACCGTGACAGTTTTACGGGTGGAGGAAGCCGGAGTACCCGGAGAGAACCACCGAACAACGACGAGCATCTGCCAGCTCCCCAACATCGTAACTCCGCACTGCAGCACAGGCAGGGTCAGATTGGTTCACTCTAAAATCGGTTGAGTTAAAAATCAACCCAAATCGACTGGGTTGAGTGAATATGAACCCAAATTTGGTTCATATTCACTCCGCCCAGTCGATTTGGGTTGATTTTTAATCCAACCGATTTAGAGTGTTGAAGACATGCGTACCATCGACGTGCAGTACGCCTTAGTACACGGCGTCATCGTGCCCCCTCCTAAGTGTGGGTACCACACGTTGAAGTCTTCATATTTTGTGAATGTACTTCGTATTAACACTGAAGTGAAATTATTTTGTCTGTAAGCGTTGCCTTGTCGCAATTTATGGGGGCGTGCACACAGCGCACTCTGCCGTAAATTTCAACAAGGCAAAGACATGTGAACGAATTTTGCTGACCAAAAAATATTTAGCACTCTTCCAGTTGATACAGATGACATCAGATGTATGAAAACTCGTTTTTGCCTCAACCAAAGCTGTCATAAAAACAATAAGGACAAGCCCGGCCCCAGGAATACAAGTGTTGCATATCAATGACACCCCCCCCCCCCTTGTTTACCTCTATCAACATATTATTCATCGTTGAATATAAAAAACAAGTATCACACATTATTTATCAAACGATATCTTGCGGCCTTAGGTGCAGTGGCCCGTTGGAGACTTCAGGAGTTTTGATCAGGGCATGGCCATTATGTGGGCAGCTACTCACCCGGCCGAAATTAGAAAAGATATTTCTTTTACAAATTTGAATTTTGACAAATATTTAGTCAACTTTGCATTGAATAGAACTTTTAACATACCACCTCGTCAGCATGTCTAACGGTACCTATTTTTCCACATACCCTGTAAGATATAAACTTAAAATGAGGCATAAAATTAATGTCCTTACAGATGGCAGAAATGTCAAGGCTTGGACATTTGCCCAAGGCTTGACGCATGTTGGTATCGAATATCGAAAATATACATTTGATGGTCAGGTCTGGCAATCTAGAAAATCAAGGAGTGCAAAACAGTTGCCCTCCTCAGATTGCTTAGGAGTGCAATTTTCAATGCAAAAATTTGTATACTATTTTGGTTATATTCACTTCAAGGTATTAATATTGTGACTGAAAAATTGCACTACATTCTGCTACACAGTGGAAAAATTGGCTCACACATCTCATTATTCAAAATATTGCATTGAATTCTTATCTGACCGTCTTCTACACTCAAAATCTATCGAAATGCGACACAGATGGGTTATGAATTCTTGCGAATCAATGCAACATTGACAAATCGTCCCCTGAGTTCCAATGTGTTCTCTGTGCCAGTAGGCACAGAGAACACATTGGAACTCAGGGGACGAAATGAGAATAGATTTTAAAGGCAGTCCCCAACAGGCCTGGCATTCCAGAAAATCAAGGGGTGCAAAAAATTGCCCTCCTCAATTTTTTTCTACGCGTGCAGTAGGCGAGCAGCACTCCTGCACTCCTAAAGAATGCCAGGCCTGGATGGTGTACAATCTAAAATCAGTTAACCCAAATCAACTGGGTGAGTGAATATGAGCCCAATTGGTTTCATATTCACTCAAACTTGATAATTTCGGTTAATTTTTAACCCAACTGATTTTAGAGTGTAGGGTTCAGTTGCACATATTTATGTTACGCATGAACCCCATAGTGCTCACGATCTACGCTTTCTTAGTTAAATTATTAATAGAGAACAATTTGTGATCTGAAATCTGCTTCCTGGAAGCGGCCCGATTTCAGATTTTAACCCTTTGAACCCTAATGA